>JAODKL010000141.1:23614-35433 GCA_026780765.1 Petrocephalus schoutedeni
TCTAAAAGGAAGTACGTGGACCCGTCCCGGGCCGTGGAGATTCTGAAGGACGCCTTCAAGTCCAGTGACTCGCAGCAGGTTGGTGCCTAGACCTTCATTCATAGCTGATGTCTGCCCACGCACTGGCTCTTAGTGCCTTATCTTGTTTATTTATTCCCCTTAATTCTGCATGTATCCGACCGCTCAACAGCTATAGACGTTTACTCAAATCATCTAACCCCCCCCCACCCCCCCGGATCCTGAAGCAGGAGTTCTTAAGTGTCTCTGATTAGACCAAGCCCTCACGGGGCCAGCCAAACCCAGCACCCAGTTCTGACCCGTTCCCGTTGTGTTTCGGATGACAGCAGGACGTCAGCGAGTTCACACATCGCCTCCTGGACTGGCTGGAGGACGCCTTCCAGATGAAGGCAGAGGAGGAGAGGTAACAGCACCGGGCCTGTCCTTCCCTTCCTCACATACCAAATAAGAAAGTAAATGAGTAAGAGGACGAGGTGTGCGGGTGGGGCTGGTTCCGGGCCAAAACCCGACGCGGCTCACGCCCAGCCCGAGAGAATAGGTGTGTTTGCAGAATCTCGTAAATACTTTAGTCCGTATGGGAAGTATGATGGAAAATGGTGCAACTTTGGGTTTGGGACTTGGGAAGGTTTATCCCTGTGGAGTGAGTGCAAACTCCAAGTGGGCCTCCCGAATAAAGGCACCTCCTGATGGGTCCAAGAAGGTGTAGCCCTGGCCAAAACCTCCGGCTTTCTGACCGGAGTCTGGGCTAAGGGCTCCTGCTGCTCGATTGCAACCCCTCGGGGGCCCGGGGAAACATGACAGGCACCATGTGTGGGAAAAGTCCCCCCCCATGCTGTTTGTGTCTTACAGGGAAGGTGAGAAGCCAAAAAATCCCATGGTGGAGCTCTTCTATGGCCGCTTCCTGGCGGTGGGAGTTCTGGAAGGTGAGGGCTGCTGTCCGTGTTTGGGGGGGGGGGGTGTTAGGGTCACGTTACCTGGATCCCTCGTGGGGGGGGGCACAGCTGCTCCCGGCTGACTGACGAGGCACCCCGCTCGTTAAAGAGACCTTTGAAGCGGTAATTGTGGGAATGTCTGGGAGACTGTCACACAGAATCTGGTTGCTGTCCCTCTCACCCGTGGTGGGGGCCCTGGGGGGTGGCCTGACTATTACACATGCCGTCCCCCCCCCCCCAACTACTTACTACTACTTGAAAAATGCCCCCCAAGTGGCAGCTGACCCCCTGACTCCTGGTTATTTATGTCCTATGTTGATATTTCCGACAGTGGAATTGAATCGTTCACCATCTCTCGACCTCTGACCTTTTATGTGGTTAATCACCCCTGTCATTTGGCACCACTGTCACACATGGTAACAGCCTCTGTCTAATTTTAACTCGTGCGTGTGTGTACCCCCACCCCCACCCCATTCAGGAAAGAAGTTCGAGAACTCTGAGATGTTCGGACAGTACCCCCTGCAGGTCAACGGCTATAAGGACTTGCACGAGTGCCTGGAGGCAGCCATGATCGAGGGCGAGATCGAGTCCCTGCACTCGGAGAACTCCGCTAAGTCTGGCCAGGAGGTGTGTACCGGGGGGGGGGGATGCCGACAGTATGACACGTGTCACGGATATTGTTCTGGTGGTCTGAGTGACTCCCCTGTACAGTATGTGCACTCGGGGCTTTGGTGGGAGGTGGCTGTTCTCATAGGGAATATGCAGCCATTTATTAGAAATTATTTTGCAGGGAGGTGTCTGTCATTAAATGGCAGGGCACAGAAAGTTCTGGAATGTTAAACCGCGGCCTTCCCCTGCGGTGACGCCTCTGCTGCTGAGGATGTGACCCTTGACCCTTGCCCCCCCCAACAGCACTGGTTCACAGAGCTGCCCCCGGTCCTGACCTTCGAGCTGTCCCGTTTTGAGTTCAACCAGGCGCTCGGCCGACCCGAGAAGATCCACAACAAGCTGGAGTTCCCGCCCGTGCTCTACATGGACCGGTGTGTGCGGGCCGCTCCCCGACGCTCCTGTCTGAACCTGAGCCCACGTCGTCATTTTGAACATTCCGGTAACGCCCGGTAATGTTACCCCGCCCTGGCATCCTAGGTACATGGACCGGAACCGGGAGATCACCCGGATCAAGCGGGAGGAGATCCGGAGGCTGAAGGAGCACCTCATGGTTCTCCAGCAGAGACTGGAGAGGTATGGGGAGCAGTGGGCAACCAGGTCATGGTGGCACCCGGCCACTTGTCAGCTTCCCCCGAAGCCTTCGAACCCTGGACATTAACGTGAGCGCCACCCCTCCCCCAGGTACCTGAGCTACGGCTCCGGTCCCAAAAGGTTCCCTCTCGCCGACGTGCTGCAGTATGCTATGGAGTTCGCCTCCAGCAAGCCTGTGTGCACCTCGCCCGTGGAGGACATCGACAGCCCCACGCCACCAGGGGGCACTGCAGCACAGCTACCGCCAAGGCAGGCAGTGTTATTATTTGAAATGGTCATGATTGTTAGCCAGACAGGTGTCTGATGGCTCAGGGTTTCCCCTCCCCCTGCAGTGCCCCTGACCCTGGCACGGGCAGCGCCCCCGAGGCCCAGCCACGGGTGTCCGTGCACAAGCCCTTCACGCAGTCGCGGCTGCCCCCGGACCTTCCCATGCACCCCGCCCCGCGGCATATCACCGAGGACGAGCTGCGCGTGCTGGAGGGCTGCCTCAAGCGCTGGCGGAGCGAGGTGGAGAAGGATACGCGGGGTAAGGGGGCGGGGCTCTGATGCAATGGGCGGGGCTGGGGATATGGGGCGGGGCTCTTGTGTGATGGGTGGGGCTGGGGATAAGGGGGTGGGGCTCTGGTGCAATGGGTGGGGCTGTGGGGTAAAGGGGCGGTGCTCTGGCACAGTGGGGGGTAAGGGGGTGGGGTTCTGGTGCAATGGGTGTGCCCGGGGGTTAAGGGGAGGGGGCTGCAGTTCAAGTGCCTTTAGAATTGGGGATACTGTAAGAGGTGGGGCGAAAAGGAGACGGACACTGTAAGGGTCAGGGCTGTAGCAAGGGGTGGGTCCATGCGTGGTGGTGGTGTTTTGGACAAGGGGTGGAGCTATGAGAAGGGGTAGAGTCACATCAGGAGAGGGGCCACTGTGATGTGAGGGGTGGAGCCACGGCTCGCCTGCACCCACTCTATCCTGTGTGGAAGCTGTGAACACGTCCTGCCTGTCTGTGAGGAAGCTTGCTGTGAACACGTCCTGCCTGCCTGTCTGTCTCCCGCCCCCCAGAACTGCAGGGCAGCATCACCAGAATCCACCGCACCATGGAGCTGATGTATGCAGATAAGAGCATGATGCAGGTCAGCCACTGGACGCCGGCACCTCTCTCTCTCTCTCCCTCTCTCTCTCTCTCTCTCTCTCTCTCCCTCACTCCCCCCATATCTCCACAGGTCCCGTACCGGCTGCATGCAGTTCTGGTCCACGAAGGCCAGGCCAACGCGGGTCACTACTGGGCCTACATCCACGACCCGAAGCACGGCTGCTGGATGAAGTACAACGACATCGCCGTGACACGCTCGTCCTGGGAGGAGCTCGTGCGAGACTCGTTCGGGGGCTACCGCAATGCCAGCGCTTACTGCCTCATGTACATCAACGAGAAGAAGCCTTTCCTCATCGAGGGTGAGCCGCCGTCAGGGGGAGGTGCCTGAAGGCCTCGCCAGAAGGTGGCTGGTTCATAACCCAGCTGGTCTGCACTCTTGTTCTCTTACTTGGGGGGGATGTTATCCCCAGCCCTGGACTGGAGGGCTTCGGTAAGGAGGCCCGGAATTCCTTGGTACACCCCTGACTTGATGTATGGATTTATTATAATTCGGAAGGTCTCGGGGGACCCGAAATATGCGAACCCTGCCTGAACCAGCTGCAGTTTGAGAGTGGGTCGAATGTATGGTGGGCCGCGGTGCTGCTGACCGTCTCCCCATGTTCTTCCCGCTCCCTCCGTGCCTCCAGAGGAGTTCGACAAGGAGACGGGGCAGGTCCTGGGCGGACTGGACAAGCTCCCCGCGGACCTGAAGCTCTACGTGCAGGAAGATAACCAGCTGTTTGAGAAGGAGCTGCAAGAGTGGGACGCGCTGCAGGCCCGCAAGGCCCGGCAGGAGAAGACGGCGCCGGCCCGGCCCGACGGCACCGAGCACAGACCCCCGGAGAGCCCCGGTGAGGGGACCCGGACCCCGATCATTCTGCCCATCCCGCGGCGAGGTGATGGACTGACACCCCCCCCCTCTCCTCAGCTCCCCCGCAGGACCTGGAATACATGGAGCAGCCGTCCCCGACGGACGACGGCCGCCACCTGCGCGAGGACACGCAGCGGGCCATCTCCCGGGCCGCGTCCGAGCAGGACGAGACGAGCCCCGAGGCTGTGCTGAGCGCGGTAAGGCCCCGCCCTCACGGGGGAGCGCCCAGGGCCGCCAATCCCGGCCTTGGTCAGGGCAGAACGTGTTAGCGGTATATTTGGGACCCATCGTGTTAGCGGTATTTGGGACAGAATGTAATAGAGGTGTTAGTATAATCGGAGCACAAGGTATTAGCAGTCTAATCGGGACAGAATGTGTTAGCGGTATAATTGTGTCAGAACGTGGTTAGCAGTGCTAGCAGTATAATCCGAAGAGAACGCGTTTAGCGGTGTTAGCAGTTTTGCCAGGACGGGAGGCGTTTCCGGTTTCACCAGAGCAGGAGGTGTTAGTAGCATTCGCCAGTTTACCAGGGCTAGCAGCATTACCAGTTAGTGGATTTACGAGGGCAGGAGTTGTTAGTGGTGTTGGCGGTTTTATCAGGTTGGTGGTGGTGGCATGATAGCGGTGATGGCGGTGCTAGTGGTGCTAGCGGTGATAACAGTGATAGCGGTGCTAGCGGTGATAACAGTGATAGCGGTGATAACAGTGATAGCAGTGCTAGTGGTGCTAGCGGTGATAACAGTGATAGCGGTGATAACAGTGATAGCGGTGATAACGGTGATAGCAGTGCTAGTGGTGCTAGCGGTGATAGCGGTGATAGCGGTGATAACGGTGATAGCAGTGCTAGTGGTGCTAGTGGTGCTAGTGGTGCTAGCGGTGATAACGGTGATAGCGGTGCTAGCGGTGATAGCAGTGCTAGCGGTGATAGCAGTGCTAGCGGTGATAGCGGGTTGGCTTTACCGATAGCTTTAGAGGTCAGTAATTTTTACATTAGCGTTAGCCTCTGCTAACGGTAGGCTTCTGAGTCTGGGTCCATGCCTGACTTTCTCTTCACCACATTCATTTTGTTTCCGTTTGACCTTTTCTTCCGAGGTCTCCTTCTCCCCTACGCCCGCTTTCTCCCATCCGTCTGTTTTGTGTCTTTTCTTCACAGGCCGCCCGTGACGGCCCCTCCACACCCCCTCCCCCTCCCCCCGAGCTCGAGACTAGCCCCTCTGGGGCCGCGTCCCCTGAACTCGCGGCGGAACCTTCCGGGCCGGCGTCCCCCCCCCACCGCGTAGTGGAGGTGGCCATCCCCCACGTGGGCACCTTTGTCATCGAGTCGGAGGAGGGGGGGTACGACGACGAGGTAGCGCCCCCTACAGGAGGCCCCCCTCAGTGGCTCTCGAGGCCTTTTCGCCTTGGTGTTGATGCTGGGACACAGAAACACGGCAGCATTTGCATGTGGTACATTTTATGTAAGGCTCCAGGTCCAGCATGAACCGTACTGCTTCCCGAACTGAGCAGAACTTTCCAGCTGGACCGAGGCTACCGTTTCCGGGCCCGGCGTCGGCCGTAATACTTTGCAGGGTAGGGAGGTGGGGGGTGTGGGCTGTGTGTGAGGTCTGGGGCATCGTGGTAACGAGCCTTCCTTCCTGGCTAGGCAATGCTGACCCCAAACATGCAGGGTGTCATCATGGCCATTGACAAAGCCGGGAGTGTGTATGAGAAGGCGGGGCCAGAGGCAGCCTTTTTCAAGGTACATCCCCCCCCCCCAGCATGGTGCAAGCATATCTCTCCATCCCTCTGCTTCTGCATGACCTCTGACCTGCTGGGCTCCTCCCTCGTCTTCCAATAACCCCCCCCCACCCCCCCCCCCTCCGCCGCCACGGGCCGCCAACCCCCAGGGGGGCTGAAGTGCTTGGTTTGTCCAGTGTTTCTCTCACTCCCGGGGTCCGGTTCTGATTTTCCCTGGGACGGCCGGCGGATGCGGCCGGTCGAGGGATGAGCGGCTTGGTGCACTGCGTTTGTTCCTGCGGGCACGTGTCGGACAGCTAATCTGAAGGCCCTCTGTGGTGGCGATTGATGACAAGGCAGTGTGTGCCGAAAGGTGTAGTAGCACAATACAGCCACACGGTGGCGCTGTAACTGAAGCAGCATCTTTTTGTTTTTTGAGGTGCAGGAGATGTCTAACTGAACCTGTGTGAGATCGTGCCACAGGCTTTGCAGGGATCGCGGCATGAGCTTGAGCGAGTGTGTGGGCAGCCAGCGCGTCTGGTCTACTAACCTCCGAGAGCGGTTGGGCTGCGTTTTTAGGTCTGCATGTCTGCTGCTCTGTGTGGCGTGAGAGGCTGGTGGCGGGTCTCTGATAGTGTGACGCAGTCCAGCTGGGCCCGCAGACAGGACGATCCGCGGTGGGCCAGCCGGCCGTCGGGTGTATGGTCACGCTGATGATGGGTTTGCTAGCCGCTGGCTTGTGGAGCATTCCTGATGTGTGCCCCCCCCCCTCCCGGCCAGGCCTTCAAGGTGGAGTACGCCCGGCTTCTACGGCTCGCCCAGGAGGACACGGCACCTGAGAATGACCAGCGCCTCCAGCACGTCCTCATCTACTTCCTGCACAACCAGGCGCCACGGAAGGTTCTGGAACGCACGCTGCTCATGCAGTTCGCCGACCGCAACCTGAGCTTCAACGAGCGGTACGGCGACATCACTCTGCGCTCGGATCCGGGGGAGGGGTCTGCCCCCGGGGGAGGGGTCTGCCCCGACGGCGGTCGGCTCGAATTTCAGGGGCAGGAATTCCGGTCACGCGTTTCGGCTCAGCAGTAAACAGTGTAGTGTAACCCATACCCCCCGCCCCCCCCAATAGTGCCAGAGGCCAGACTCGCACACATTCCCGCAGCCCTGTCTGTTGTTGTGGCTCGTATCGGTAGTGGTAGCCCACGGCCTTTACTCCCATGTAAGCAAAAGATTTGGGGGGGGGGGGGCTCACAACCGCATAATCAACCCCCCGCCCCCCCAGGACACTTTGTCATCCTGTACCACTGGCGATTCGGCGGTTGATTACTCATGTCTTGACGGTCCACTTGCGGCGAGTGTGGTCTGACCGTCCCGTTTCGACGGCCTGCTCCTCTCCTAGGTGCCGGAGTGTCATGAAGGTGGCGCGTGCCAAGCTAGACCTAATCAGTCCGGACGAGGTGAACATGGGCGAATACGAGGTGAGCCCGGCTCTTTGGGTGCTCCTGCACGTTCCTGGAGTGCGCGGGAGACACGAGGCGCGATGGGTTCATGATCGCCTTCTCCCAGATGGGTCCTGATCTGTGCCCTCTGTGTTCCACAGATGTGGCACCAGGATTATCAGTCCTTCCGTGACACCACCGCGTTCCTGATGACCGGCCTCGAGCTCTTCCAGAAGAAAAGGTGGGTCGCTGCTTTCATTGTCGTTTTTGAGGAGTAGATGGAACGGCTTTGATTTCGTTCATTTGAGATTTGCACGATTTCCTGGCAAAAACCAAATTGCTCCCTTCTCCCCTCGTTGTAATTCCCCATATCCGCCTGCAGGGGGCAGCAAAGTTTCGGAATTTCTGTTACTGTAGGACCTCACGTCAACCGGCAGCGTGTAAAGCTCAGGTGGCGGCCGTAGTGATTTAGGATGTACGGTGTGATTAAGACGTTCGGCTTGGTTGCTACTGGGTGATTTTCCTCCTCAGGTATTTCTCAGGGGCCCGCTGCTCTTTGGGGCCTTTCAGAGGCTCGCCTGAGACGTGGCGCTATGAAAAGTCGCTTGTGCTTTTGGGGTCAGCGCAGATAATGGCACAGCGGAGGATCCTTACTTGGGGCTGTGGTTTAACAGCGTGCACCATTACCTTGACGATGCTGTTAGATCCCTGTTCTGGTTGCGTTACACCAAAATAATACACAGTACAATCCATCGTGTATTATGTTCTGTGACACTCTGATTGGTTCCTTTGCAGAGATCACCACGGTAACGCTGGTTTGTTTGTCCCACCCCTCCTTCTCTCCCCCCCTCCCCGCCCCCATGCTCTCAGCTATGTGGAAGCCTTAATCTACCTAGTCTACTGCTACCAGTACAACAAGGAGCTCCTGTCCAAGGGGCCGTACCGGGGCCACGATGAGGAGCTGATCGCCCACTACCGACGGGAGTGCCTGCTGGTGAGCCCCCCCACACCTGCGCCCAGCTGCTGCCACCCAGGCGGGCATGGCGCCATCTTTCACTCACTCACCCGCCCACTCACTCACCCACCCACTCACTCACACTCACTCACACACTCACTCTCACTCACTCACTCACTCTCACCCACTCACTCACTCACTCACACACACTCACACTCACTCACTCACACTCACTCTCACACTCACTCACTCACTCTCACCCACTCACTCACTCACTCACCCACTAACTCACTCACTCACTCACTCTCACTCACCCTCCCACCCACTCACTCACTCACTCACTCTCACCCACTCACTCACTCACTCTCACCCACTAACTCACTCACTCACTCACTCACTCTCACTCACCCACTCACTCACTCACTCACTCTCACCCACTCACTCACTCACTCTCACCCACTCACTCACTCACTCTCACTCACCCACCCACTCACTCACTCACTCACTCACTCACTCACACTCACTCACTCTCACCCACCCACTCACTCACTCACTCACTCACTCACTCACTCACTCACTCACTCACTCAGCCATTCACTCATTCACTCTCATTTACTCACTCATCCATTCACTCCTGCCACATGAGCTGTCCTGGTCTTCAGCCATGCAATTTCTCCAGCCTATGTATGTATGTAATGTGTCAGAACACACGCGTGTGTTACGGCTAAAAGGCCCCGCAGCGGCGAGTCATGTTACACCTACGTGTCTACACTCGATCGCTGGTGTGTAGAAGTTCACCCCTCTCCACGGCCCAGTCTCAGAGCGTGGGGGTGCGTAACCAGACACTGACGCGGCAGGGGCAGGGCCGTGTCCCGAGCTGACCCCCCTCCCCCCCCGTGGTGCCCGGCCCGTGTTGGACCGCGTCCCGCAAACCCCGATATGCGCTTTTTCCGTCAGGCGTTAATGCAAGTGCCTGATCCGGCCGGCATGCTGGGAAATCCTCGCGATATCCGACAGGCCGGCTGGGTCTGGCCGCCTCGTAAAAGACCCCTTTGATGTCAGGTGGCCGTACTGTGGGGCCTGTGTTCCGTGCTGTGGGTGTGTGGGGTGGGAGTGAAGGGGGGGCACGCATCATGGGACCAGGGGCGGAGGGCCAGTAGGTGACGAGCTGTAATGCGCGCAGTTATAAATCACAGGTGGGGACCATTGCTGGGGGTGATATATTATGAAGCGCTTAAGTGGAGCGGGGTGCCTGTCGTGCTGAGCCAGCGGCGGCCCAGAGGGTCCTGGGAGGGCCGTTTTTATGGTGCCCCGCCCCCGCGCAGAGGCTGAACGAGCACGCCGCGGCCATGTTCGAGTCCGGCGAGGACGGCGAGGTCAGCAGCGGCCTGAGCGTCATGAACGAGCTGGTGGTGCCCTGCCTGCCTCTGCTGCTGGCCGACGAGACGGAGGAGAAGGACGTCGCCGCTGTGGAGGACATGAGGAACCGCTGGTGCTCCTACCTTGGCCAGGAGATGGAGCGTGAGTCGTGGGGGGGGGGTCCGCGGGCGCCTGTGCTGTGCAGATCCCTGGCACTGCCAGCAGCAGTAAAATCACCACTCGGCCAATGGCGGGCACTTGTTCCTCATTGGACACCCGCGTCAGGTGGTCTGAGGTCTGCAGCCTTTGATTGGTCGCATTAAATTTAATATGGTGACCCGTCGTGAAGCTCCCTGATCTGTCATTAATCAAAGATGGGGTCCTCTGACCGTCTACAGGCCGCTTCTCGGGCCTGGCCTTCATCCACGTCAGGTTCCCAGGGCCACAAAGGACCTTCCGGAAACGGACGCAGGGGTGTAGGCCAGGCGAGACCAGGCCCTAATACCCCCTCTCTCGACCCCTCCAGCTCACCTGCAGGAGAAGCTGACCGACTTTCTGCCCAAGCTGCTGGACTGCTCCACGGAGGCTCGGAGCTTCCAAGAGCCGCCCAAGACGCCGGCCTACTCCACCCTGCAGCTATGCGAGCGCTTCACTCGCGTCATGGCCTCCCTGAGCCGGACGCCCGCCGACGGCAGATGAGCTGCCCGGCCGCTCAGCCACCCGCCAAACTCGCCCACTCGCGGACCCGCGCCAGCCCTCCGACGGCCCTCGCCTCGCCTCGCCCCCTGCTGGCCGCGGGTCGCTCTGCCTGTTACAGTTTTTTTTCTCACTTCCCAGTACTGCTCTAGGTTTCATTATCACACTTATTACTTTTTCAGTTATCCTGTCAGCGACAGCAGGAGGGGTGTGGACATTTGAATATATATATATATATATATATATATATATATATATATACACTTAACGTAAGCAAAAAAAAAAACCTTAAAGTGTAAAGAGCCCACAGCATTACTAGAAGCCCAGTGCATGCTGCTCCTGCAAACGAGGCTGACTTTTTTTTAAGTTTTATTTTTAATTTAATGACGGAGTATTGTTTGGTCTGTCAGTGTTATCGCCCTTCTTCCAGACCCATGGTGGGGCGCAGCGGCTCTATCCCCCGGGACTTCGCCCCTCTGCCGGGCTCCGGCGCCACACCGCGGCTTGTTAATACTCCCAGAGAATAAAGTTTTATTTATGGCCCTTTTCGGCCAAGTAGCTGCTGCTGATGTGGTCTGTGGTGTTTGTGAGGGCGAGGCTGTGGGGGGGCGCTGATCCGGGGTGCCGACGCCTGCCCTCCATCTGTATCCCTGCCATCTACGGCGAAATATTCATATCTACATATATTTAATTCGAAGGCGCTTTTGTCCGGAATATAAAGACGCCGCAGCACTTCTGCGGTGTTTGTCAGAGCGCTTTGCACAAAAACCATTTTAATGCATTTTACGGAGTATTAATGTCGCTGTTCGAGAGTTAGTTACTATTTAAAAAAAACCTGTCTGTTTTAAACTATAACCGCAATCGTGAAATCAGAACTTTGCAAATGTAATATTTTTATGCCGTGATCCAAAACTACAAACGGGAAACGGGAAGCTTCCAGCGCAAACGGGGCGTGAATTTACCTGTTATAATGGTGCCCAGCCCTGATGGACCGGACCGAACCGGTGGCATAAACACCTTTGTGGTTTTAAAAGCCTCCTTTAATCTCCCGGAGGCGTCGCCGCGCATTAATGATTAGGTTTTGATCAGAAGACTTTGCGGGGTATTTTAAAGCGAACCATCCATCCCATAAAAGCCACAAAGTATCATTACTAACATCTCCCATACGCCGCTGCACGAAGGCGTTACGTTAAAGGCTGGCTCTGTACTTAGGAAACACCTGCCTGGGTCCCGGGTGCCAGTGCAGCGCTGTGCGCTTTCGGGACGCCCTTCCTGTACGCCGACCACACGCAGGTAGCCGTCGGTCACGATACAGCCTGAGGTCCCGGTTCTGGGTCTATCTAGGTCCCGGTTCTAGGTCCCCGGGATAAGCGCTTTCGGGACGTCCTTCCTGTACGCCGACCACACGCAGGTAGCCGTCGGTCACGATGCAGCCTGAGGTCCCGGTTCTGGGTCTATCTAG
>JAODKL010000142.1:12440-30654 GCA_026780765.1 Petrocephalus schoutedeni
GGGGGCGGAGACAAGCGGAGGAAAAGGGGAGGGATGTCGCGGAGAGATGCGCTCCACAATTAGTCCACACTCGCAGCTTCCTGCACATGCATATTTGAGGGTAATTGTTATATAAATGCTGCCCTGATAGATATAGATGACATGTGTGTGTGTGTGTGTGGTGGGCGACAGTGAAGCATTGAAACAAGAGACTTAAAGTGTCGCACTAAATTAATCGCTCCCTTTAACGCCTTTCAAAAAGATGAACAAAAGGCGCCTTAAAAAGCGCAAGCGCGGTGCCGCGGATCGCTTGCGATACCCCCCGCTTCGGCAAATTCATTTAAGGTGAACGAACACAATGCGAATCATTAAAAAAGAACTCTGTTGGACTTCTGTCTTTGGCATACGTCGAGCAATGCTAGAAGGATACATAGAGGACTCTTTGTCTCGTCTCATACCTGGCTTTCTTTTTGCTTAATTGATTTATAGTAATGACTGATAAATTCGTTAGCACCTCTGCCTCTATTAGCTATTAGATGTAGTGTTTACTCTTCGTTAATATCATTATGTAGAGAGCATTGTTTTCTCTTCACAGAGCCCCAAGGATCTTGCAACACGCCCCCCCCCCAAAGCCCAAAGTAAAACAGACTGTTTGATGGGCCAGATATTTGCCCACTTCCCTGCCGTGAGATTCCACACATTGCTTTACCTGAGAGGGCATCCGGCATTGTGCTGCTCAGTCCAACACCCTGATTAGCTTGCACCGTGATGCTTAATTTGCTTTACCGTATTTGCTCGCCCACCCAAATAAAGGCCCACATAGCAAACACAGCCCCACAAAGGTTTCAAAGTAGATCCTGCTGGAATGAAGCATTTAGATTCAAATTGAAATCTGTTTAGTTGCTGTTATTTTTTTTTTAAGATTGCCAAATTCATTCTGTTGGGTCCATTTCAAGGATTTTTATTTGTCATTGTGCATACACTGGTAAAAAATTTATTAACAGCTTCCAGAGTAAATAACTTGCACCCATACACACATATCAATCAAGCATAATACAAAATAAATACTTATATTGTGCTGGATGCAGTTGGATTCAAAATAACAATATGGCAGCAGGCTGCACGGGGAAGGTAATGTTGAAATGATATCTCTGGCTCTCCTTTTTCGCCTGCTGCCACCCTAAGGCACCTTCAGAACAGTCCTCGCCTTTGGCCAATCAGCATCAGTTCCTAATACCCAATAAAAGCCCCCAAGATCCATCAAGAGGTGCAGACGATCCCCTCAGGAAGACTTGTGTGCAAAGCCCCGGGACCGAAAAGCTGGAGCTCAGAGACCAAGGTGAATGTACCAGATACGAACATATCAATATACCTTGATAAGTATAATGAAATAACATTTGGTGAGTGTGCTGTCCTCGGAGGGGATGCTGTCCTGTCCAGAGTGACCCCCACCATATGTCCTCTGCTGCCTGGGATAGGCTCCAAGCCCCCGTGACCCGGTATCGGTTTGGAAAATGGATGGAGAGAGGGATGGGCGATAAAAATGCTGATCGTACAAGATCTTTGTTGCAGAGCTGCGATGACGGAAAAGCACACTGCACGCTGAAAAAGATAAATAAAAATCCAGCTAAAACTATGCAGTTCTCCAGTTCAAGTGTAATCACTGCACAAACGCCGTAATAACACGGCGCTGATTCAATGGGTTCACTTCAGTCCACTTAGGCGCCCCCATTAGATCCAATTACTTAAGGGCCATGTGGTGGAGGCAGAGCTGACGGCTTCTTCGCCGGAGAGGCTATTATTCGATTAGTATCCAGATGCGGGCAGCACGGCTGGAAGATGCCGGAAAGGGTGTCGCTCCTCTATGGGCTCAAATACCTGTGATAAACAAATAGAAGTAATTAATCTACCTTTTAAGGGCCATGGATTAAATGTTTATATTGTTAACTCTACAACTCTACAATATGTAATTTTAAGCTTGTTATAAGCTCCTGGTCTTAAGCATAAGAGCAGAGCTTTTCCTGGAGAATGAATTATGAGCCATTAGGTCAAACTTTTCCTGTATTGCTGAAAAAGGTTTTGTGTGCATACTGGTGTTGGGGGGAGAATCCCACCCACAGGATCAGGACCAGGAAATCTTCAGGATGCAGACATCCAGTTCTTTCATTCAGATTCATCGCAATTCTGTAGCTTTTTGGCTTGCGTATAAAGCTGGGCCTCTCCTGCAGGACCACGGGTGCCTGCTTCAAGCGTGCCGCACCCAGGCCCATGCTGGAGTGCGGATTTGAAGGCCTCCGCCTCCAGTCCTGCCCCCCAGCCGGTAGGAACATCAGCAGGCCCCTGCCAGGCATCTAGGAAACAGCAACAGGCTGCTGGTTATACTTCACTTTGGTCACAAACCGGACGTCCAGATTACCATCATGCTCGTCAGATAAATGTGCTTGGCTTGCCTAGGAAATGGTATTTCAACATTTCCTGAACAGGATAGAATAGATTAGAATATCTTTATGGACGACGTACATGTACAGAAAACGTCTGAAGCGAGTTCTTCGCTCAGGGGTACAGCTGCACTCCAGCCTGGAGGATAATAAGGCCAGGGACACACAGAGGGAGCAGAATGAGCGGAGCCAGGCAGAAACACTCCGAAAGGGACACAGACGGCAAAGACGAGCGCTCTACCGCCTGTCCACTTAGCATACAAGGCAGGCAGGCCGTCCCGGGGCGGCGGGGCACTACAGTGCATAAGTTAGACGGGAGCGTCTCCCTGGCCATGCACAGGAAGAGACGTACAGCCAGAAGGACCCCTCAGAGGACCCCTCCCTCGGCCTCCCCTCAGAGGATGCTGCCAGACAGACAGGCCAGGAGGAGCCATCCTTCTACTGAAGCTGCTACTTACTGCACCTTTGTTGTTTTTTCGCGGTACCTACTTCTTCGAATTTGAACCTCAAATATGTTACCATCTGTCGCGAAGGATACCGACATCCACTGCAAGCAGGACCACAACAAGCCAAGCTGCGCTGTAACAAGCAGCTACATGCCATAGCACGGCTTGTGAAATCATGCTGCAGATGTCCCAGCATGCACCTGTCTTCTAAACACTTATCCAGCATAGGGTGGCAGAGGGGAGAACATGTAAACTCCACACACGTAACAGGGGTGGCATTTGGGCACCCAGCTGTGGAGGTGTGAAGCAATACTGCTGCCCACTGAGCCATATTATACACGCTGAATACAGACTAGAACTCCCTGCCATTAGTGTTCTGAACTAACCTGAGTGGTAAAACCTGCCGTGTGTGAGAGAGAACCAGTCTGTGTGTGATGTGAATATTTTAGTCATGAGTGAAGTACCTGTTTTTAACTGTGACTCTGTCTAAAAGGCTGATAGAAACAGGAATGACAAACCTGTTGGTGAGTCAGCGTGAGTTTCGTGCGTTTGAGAAAGGGCGAGTCGGCGGAATCTACGAACAACTCCGCATCCGTGTCCCGCGTTCGTGAGCGAGAGAGCCGAGAAAACCTACGAACGACCCGACACCTGTGTCACATGTTTGTGAGAGGGCCCGACGACAAGACCCACGAATGAATCAGCACCCGCGTCACGTGCATGTGACCAAAACTTGAGCTTTGATGAATGGAAAATCTGTTTCAAATACAACTTAGGAATGCCATGCATGCGGGAGGCAGCCTGCGGAGGAAACCTGTGAATGAGTTTGTGTTTGTGGAGTCTGAGCGAGAGTGGGCCAGTGCGTAGCTGCCGGTTCTCAGTGATACCAGAGCCAATCCAGCTTTGTTCCTAGTTTCAGAAAACCACAAAGGAATGTGTTGCAGGGTGGGGAGGAGGGTTAGGGTATAGGGGCTGGGTGAGAGGTGACACAGATACAAACCCCAACCGGAGTGGAATGCCTGTAAACCGCAGCCAACCTCCAACTGACCTCCTTGAGGAAGCCTGACCGAGCTGGTCAGCATTACATTTAGTCCTCTGCCGATGGCCAAGCGTGACAGGAGGCCCGGCGCAGATTGGGCCGGGCGCACCCTCCGTTACCGTTTGTAAGAAATGGCCAGTTTGCGATCGTAAGCTTGATTTCCAGGCTTCCTCTTGTCTCTGTTCCAGAGGTTGCCCGAGGACACCCAACGTGGCGTCACATGGGTGCGCCGTAGGGGGGCGGGGGGGTGGCTAGTAGGAGGCTCCGCCCGGCCCTTTGCGGGCAGCCGCGATTGCAGCCAGGCTGACAGGCCACGACGGGCTGTGTCTGTCACAGAGGTATGCTGACCGCGGTTGCGACTGTGGCTTGCCGGCGCCCCCACCAGGCCGCTTTGCCCAAGCTCAAAACTCCCAACCCTACGTCGCTTCTGTGCATTTCATTAAAAAAGGAAGGTGCCTGCATAGCAAATGCATTTGCCCAATGTGTAATACTGTAAAAATCCCACACGTGATAATTCACAAGCACTTAATTCAATGGTACAAGTGCACCAGCCAGGAAGAATGTCCCACCCAGTACTGTACATTAATCAGCGAATCATGAAAACCGTGCACTCTGGATGGGTGTCCCTGAATCGCCTGTTGGTGCCATGTGATTACATGGGGGATACAGTGTGGACTGTGGAAGCGGGGTGAATGGAAAACATATGCATGGAAATGCAGAATACATTATAAAATATCTACCTTACAGAACAGGTACCTTACAGAACATTTATGTTACAGAACTTCTATGTCTGCCTTACAGAACATCTACCTTACAAAACATCTATGTCTGCCTTACAGAACATCTACCTTACAAAACATC
This sequence comes from Petrocephalus schoutedeni, assembly GCA_026780765.1. Lineage (NCBI taxonomy): Eukaryota > Metazoa > Chordata > Actinopteri > Osteoglossiformes > Mormyridae > Petrocephalus > Petrocephalus schoutedeni. The sequence goes on from JAODKL010000142.1 coordinate 17,201, forward strand.
TATGTCTGCCTTACAGAACAGGTACCTTACAGAACATCTACCTTAAAGAAGTAGACGGTCGCCCGGGAGATAAATAGAGGACCACTCGGTCACTGAGTTCTTAGATCAGTCGTGTGGTTATCCTACCTCCTCGCGTAACTCTGCATCTGGGTTACCATCCACGCTACAAGGGCTACCCGCTGACGCCAGTTCATTCCAGCATTCTCTGCCCGAATTCCTGACACTACCTTACAGAACAGGTGCCTTACAGAATATATAGCTTATCTATCTTTCAGAATATATAATTTACAGATTACATACTTTATAGTAAATATCAACATTACAGAACATCTACAGTCATGTTATAAAGAAAGTACAACCTCTTTCCATTCTAAGGTTTGATGTATCAGCACATAAAAAAATCACTGAATCATGAGCAGGTTTTAAAATTAGATAAATACAACCTCAGATGAACAACAACACAAGCCATATTACACTGTGTCATTATTTATTTAACAAAAACGAAGCCAAAATGCAAAAGCAGTGTGTGAAGAATTAAGTACTGCTCCAATAGGAATTAAGAGAGTAAGTAGCAGGCAGGTACCGCTAATCAAATGCACTTGATGAACTCAGCATCAGCAAGTGTGACCACCTCTGTAAAAGCACTTTGCTGGTCTGGTGTATTCATGTATGTGATAAGGCAATGCCAAGGAGGAAAGATGGCAGCAATGATCTCACTGTAGCAATTGTTGCTGCTCATCAGTCTGGGAAGGGTTATAAGGCCTATGTCATTTCCTAACAATTTAAAGTCCATAGTTCTTCAGTAAGAAAGCATGTTCACAAGTGGAAAACATCCAAGACGGTTGCCAATCTTCCCAGGAGTGGATGTCCCAGCAAATTAAAATCTGTAAGTTCATGACCGTACAATTATAAAAGACAAGTATGGCTTATTTAGAAGGGTTGCCCCTTCTTTCTAAAAAGAACATGGCAGAATGGCTTAGGTTTGCAAAGTTGCATCTGAATAAACTACACGAGTTCTGGAACAACGTCCAATGGACAGATGAGACCAGAGTGGAGATGTCTGGCAATTATTCACAGCACCACGTTTGGTGAAAACCGAACAGATATCAGTATATCAGTACAAACAGCTGTCAAGCACAGTGGTGGAGGGGTGATGATTTGGGCTTGTTTTTCAGCCGCAGGACCTGGGCACTTTGCAGTCATTGAGTTAACCATGAACTCCTCTGTATACCAAAGTACTGTAGAGTCAAATGTGAGGCCATCTGTCCCACAGCTAAAGCTTGGCCGAAACTGAGTCATGCAACAGGACAGTGATCCCAACAGAATGGCTGAAAAAGAAAAGAATCAAGGTGTTGCAACGGCCCAGTCAAAGTCCAGACCTCAATCCGATTGAAATGCTGTGGCAGGACCTTAAGAGAGCTGTGTGTAAACGAATGCCTGCAAACCTCAATGAACTAAAGAGTGGGCCAGAATTCCTCCACAACGATGTGAGAAACTGATAAAGTCATACAGAAAACAATTACTTCAAGTTAATGCCGATAAAGGTCGTTCTACAAGTTATTGAATCATGGGGTGTACTTAGTTTTTTTACACATGGCTTCTCCATTTTAGCTTCATTTTTGTTAAATAATAACACTGGAATCTGTTGTGTGTTGTGTGACGCATGTTAGATTTAAATAATATTTGGACTTGGTAAGGACCAGACCTTTTTTTATTATGTCCTGATACGTAAAACCATAGAACTGAAAGAGGCTGTACTTTTTTTCACATGACTGTTCTTTACAGAACATCCACCTTACAGAACATCTACTTCACAGAACATTTACCTCACAGAACATTTACCTTACATAATAACTACCTTGCATCAAGCCAAACTAGTCAAACTGCCCTTGTTGAGTCATGGGTAAAAAAGCTGAAAAAACACAAACAGTCCCATGATTAAACATATGCGATACTATGATTTAAATATACGAAACAAGAAAAAGAGACACAAGTAGAGGAGAAAGAACAAGAATAATCAGGATCAGCAGGAGCTCACGCCTATCATGGGAAAAAAAACCTGAAGGTGTTTCAACTTGAAAATATGTTACCTCACCACTTTGATATTTCAAGCAGGGTCACCTTAGAGAAAGAGTTTGCATCAACTACATAAACAATGCTACAATTCCTGCTACTGCAATGCTGCAGCCTACTTGTACTGACCTTTTTAAGTAGCGTGTTGATACGACAAAAAGGTACCAAGAAGAACCAGTGTGTCCTGCCCAGAATAGGGTTACGGGTATCCACGCCCGGAGCCACACGTGGTGGCCAAGCCACCCACATAACCCAGCCAGGATCAGCCTGAAGTGGCTAAGTGGAGCCATCTGGTGGTCTTACCACCCGCAAGGTGAAAGGTGGGGGCAATGGCCATGAGCGCTGGCTTTGGGAATGTGGGATGATACCATTCGGGGGAGATGGAAACGGTATCAGCTAGACATTCTTGGACTTACATCGACACACATCGTCACCACTGGAAGCAGACCTTGTGAAATCTGTCCCATACTGGAGTTCTTCATGGTACAAGATATCCGGCAGGTGCTGTGATACAAGTTCCAAACTGTGTGTTATGCCACTGTGTATGCACTGAATATCAGTTCAGAGCACCTCACCTACCTAGAGCTACTTGAAAAAGGTATTGCTTGGTCCTTAAGCCAAAGACTAATGATTGACTTTGCAGTTGAGTCATCTGACTTGTTGACCATAGTCCTATACAGAGTAAATAAATAAATTATAAAATACTAATTTACACACATATATAAACAGACAAGCCACACATGAATACTTTTTAAGCCTCCTCAAAAGCTAAGGAATAAAAATAGGTTTTTAGTTTAGTTTAAATGTCAGAAAATGAAAGGGCAGCCCCATTATGGGTGGCCAGACTGGGTGCCGCTCAAAAGCACAATTGCCCTTCGATTTTAACTTTATCAGGAAACAGTCAGGAGATCCAGCTCTGGTGACCGCATTTGGTTGAAGGGCAGGCTCAGCTCTCTGCTGAAACTAACTAAACTGAACTTTAGTGCATAATGCATGATGGCCTGATGGACCAAGACCCAGGCGAGTATTCAGGGTTTGTTGAGAATGTCTAACTGAAATGTTTTTGTTAGATGAATTCAAGTCACTTCGAGAAAAATATCACCCATGTACCAAGTGAGGTCAGAGACATGGAGTTTGAATTGACCGTGCTAATGATGTCAGTCATTGCCAGAAGACAGTCGGCCAGGAGGTGGCCAGCTCCTGTCATTGCAGTAACCCTAGGAGCCACTGGTGGACACCTGTGGTGAGGGAAGCTGTCAAACTGAAGAAGGAGGACTTGAGGGTGATGATTGTGTGGGAGTATCGTTAAGTCAGAATACCAGCTGCAAAGTCAGTCATAGTGGCAAAAGTTTGTGCAAGGGAGGAGTTTATGGTGGCCATAGAGAGAGAGAGATCAGGTCAGGGTTGGGGTTTGGCAAACCGTTCAATGCCTCTGGAGAGGGAGACAGGGACGTCCTCGAACTGCGTTCAGCTGCAAGGGGAAAGGATACTTCTGAACTAGGTGGATATGGCCTGACACAAAGAGGCAGTGTCAGAAATTTCTGGTGAATCAGAGTGCATCAGTACAGCTCTGACATATTTGGTGAAATCCATCCAGACATGTTGAAATCCCTAGATGTTACTGGGGTAACATAGTTGATGTGCTTCTTCAATGCTGAATGGCTCAATGTCAATGTTTGTTCAAACATACAGCATCCTTGGGAAAGTCCATGCCTACATACTGGATAGGTTACTCCACCTGGATTCTGACCTGGCCTGAGTGGAGCGTGTTCGGGGGCGAGTATCATGATCTCCTAATCTGAGGTTATGGTGCTCACTCAGCAAAATCTGGATCGCTCCTTTCAGATCAGGGGGACAGTGTGCCCTCAGTGAAGGAGCTTAAGGTGCCTCGGGGTCTTGGTGAGGGGGTAATGTGAGACTGACAGGCAGATCGTCTGCATGACTGCGGTCTGGTGGGCACTGAGGGGGTTCATGGCGGTGAAGCAGGAGTGACACCATCAAATAAGGCCCTTTTCTGTCAATCTATATGCTTCTGCTCACCTACGTCCATGAGCTTTGGGTAATTACTGGAAGAACACGGCAGCCAAAATAAGGCTTCTCTGCAGGGTTGCTGGGCTCAGCCTCCACAGGGTGAAGACATTGGCGATATAGTCTTTGGCCAGTTGAGGTGGTTCGGGCATCTTTTTATGGAAAAGATTCTTTACGGAAAGTTTTTTGAGGAAGACTCAAGACATGCTGGAGGGTACATGACTGGCCTAATAACATCGGGGGATCCCTCTGAATGAGTCAGAGTCTATGGCCATGGAAAACCTGCTCAGCATGCTGCCATGGCGACCCACTCCAAGGACAGCAGTGAGAAGATGAGATGATGTGATGAGAGATGGGCTTTCCTGCTTTGGCTGGGCGTGATGAACAAGCACTGCATCCAGCCAATGTTCAGCTTAAAGGTGCCATAGAATGAAAAATCGGACTTTACCTCGAATAAGAAGAGTCCCATACATAGAACTGACATACCGTCAATCTGACACACTATTGTTTCCTTTTTCAAATATATAAGAGAAGGTGGTAAAACAAGCTGATTCAAAAATCCTAGCTTGTTACACAACAGACTTAACTATGCCCCCAAACTTAATGCACACCAGCCCACTTTCAAGCCAAAGGACCTGCACAATCTGCACCTTACTGTATTTTCTCTCTCGAGGGGCATGCGTGCACAGTTTCCACAAGTGCACCTGAGGAGGAAAAAATATATATAGCCATTTATGTAAGTTTATTTATTACTAGTGAGCTGAGAAGGTAAGTCCTTTTCAGGAGGACGATCCCCAAAAAAGCTCCCTTTAGCAGCTTACATTGTTGGAACCGTTCAGTTGCTTTTGGGAAGCATAACCCAGGTTAGCAGGGGAGTAGTAAACAACATTCCAAAGTCTGTGATACTAACATTGACAAAAGGCTACTGTACTACATGTAGCCTACTGTTGGGTAGCTAAACAAAAATTGAAAAATTGAAACCAGATTTCCAAATTCAATACAAGCAACACATTTACGAGCTACTCAGCTTGTTGTTTGGAGTCCTTGATAAAAATTGCATGATGAAACTAGCATCATAAAATTGTGTGTTGACAGATGCAAAATAATTGCAATGTTCTTGTCACAATGCTAAAAAGAAAAACTAAGGCTATGCTATCGCTGTACCTAGACTGAAATGGGAGTATTACAGTTATGTGTGGAAAGGTAGAAAAATAACGTTAAAAAATACAGCATAATAAATTCATAAACTATTAACATAGTTGTTTATTGTCATTATCAAGTATTATATCCTGTACATAATTGTATGTGCTATTTTTTTACATGACTGGCAGTGCAGTAGGTTCATTTACTGCAGCATCATTACAAATAAGTCACTAGATTATAGGAATTTTTCAGGTTGGTTATAGTCTTATGGGACCACTGTCGTAAATGCAGTCTCTTGTTGACCGAAATGTCATTTTGCAGCACATGACTGTAGGGATGGTTCTGTGTGAGCCATTGTTGTGCCCCACTTTAGACTAGCCAATCAAAGCTGAACTCTTTAACATATTAATGAACCCACCAAAAGAGAAAAAACAGCTTTTAATTCTAGGGCCAAATAAAAGGGTAGTAAATGAGACTGTAAAACCCCTTTTGTGCATTTCTTGATCAAACCAAATTTCATATACCTTCTATGTAGGCAATTAAACAATTTAAAATTCTGAAAAATTGCATTCTATGGCACCTTTAAGTGCCTGTTCCCGCAGGTGCAGTTACTCAGTCTAATTCATAGTGCTACCCAGATCCTGTCGGGAAAATGCTATTGAATTGTTGTACTTCAAGTAGAGTGGGTGTGCTTCACTTAGAACAAGTACGCACAAGTCTGGGTCATCTGTGCTGCCAGAATTCAAAACTGATTTACTGCTTCATCTTCATTTCCGACGGTGTAGAAAAACAGATGGAGGAGACCCAGGTTTTACTGCTGATAAAATGTAGGAATACTGAAGGCGTTAAGGTCACATGCCAGAGGAAGTAGAACAGACGCTGCACTACCTGGCCCGTGATTCCTCATAAGCACCACGTCAAGTACAGTTAGGCTTCTAGTACACATGGCAGGAAACCTATAGTACCTGTTCTGTTTATGTTGAAGGCATTTATGAAAACATAACAGTGAAATACAATCAATATAACGCATATAGTGAATAAAGTATCACTATAAAAACAAACATTTCTTGGTGAAAATATATTAAGACTATATAAGAACTAAAAACCATTTCGTCTGGGATAATAAAAGTTTTGTTATATAGAGTATGTGCTGAGTAAATTCAAACTGGTAGATAGATACCTGCCGTCCAAAAATCTGAAAAATACCTGTATGTAGAACAGGACTCTGAGTGTAGCAAATGTTTCTTACATTTTGGTGACTTTTATCCAAATACATTGTTATTGGGGTGGGTGATAGACAGTTAAAAACTTGCAGCGACGACTAACGACGATAGTTGGGGGAATGTAGAACGGCAATGGGGAAAATACACAGTGAGGTAAGGAGAGGCAGTGAAGAGCGGTGGGGATGTGCACAGTACAGCGGACGGAGAATGGGGACGGGGCAAATACGCGGAGCGCTAAGACGAGATAGCGAGGAATGTCAGGGATAAGTACACCAAGGTGTATGAGATCACAGATCCCCTCAATTGTTGTCAATTAGTGTGTACGAGCATGGAATTACGTCTTATTAATTACAGAATTGCAAATGAGCTCCGTTAAATAAGAAAGCACTCCGTTTTTAATGAAAATAATTTATATGGAAATGAGTCATAATCTTCGCACTTTAGCAAAATATTTACTTGCATCAGATGCGGCTGTGAGGAAGCACGTGCAAGCGCCCCCCTGGCCCGGCGCGAGCTCCGCGGCGGCTCCGAGCCGTGCAGACAAAGGCGCCTGTGCGAGCGCGCGCCTCGCAGAGGGCTCGCGCTGCACTGGAGGGTGCAGCGTGTGGGTGTGGGAAAGGAGCTCACTGCACACTTTAGCGGCACTGCGAGGGAGCGGGGCACTTACTTTTAACATAAGAGAAACAGAGAGAGGGAGAACGGCGAAAAGAAGTGATATTCTGACATTTTGCTACAATATATCTTCCCAATGTACTGGCTTCCTTTGAAATTTCCTTGTTTCCTTGTGTAAGAGTTTTTTTGGTAGATTTCCTTACTACTAAGCGACCAGAACCCTACAAAAGAGGGTGATTTATGTTGTTTGCATTTGCAGACAGTCAATGTTTCGTTATGCTGGCACTGGGAATCTCTCCACATGAAAGGTTCCCCCCTCCGTGTTCAGTGGGGGGTGATTTATTAACGCAGTAATCGATTTCACAGTCTCCCAGTGTATAACCCTGCCTTTTCGTGCATCTTGGAGGCACGAGTACTCCCTCTAGTGGACGATGCTCAAAGTCATGTACCTGCACAATAGATGTATTTTTGTCCATCCATTCATCTTCCATAACCACTAATCCGTTGCAGCCGGGTTACTGTGAATCTGGAACTTGTCACAGGAAGCATAAGTTACAAAGCATGGGACAGTACGAACGCGATGCCAGCCATATCTCCACAACTTAAAAGAACATTCTTCTGCATAAATAAAAAATTACCACTACAAAGCTCAAATGTCACCTTTAAAAATGTTTACGTAAGTAATGCATCGAATTAAAAATTCACCCAGCGGGCAGGCGGTCCTTACCTGGCGCACTGTCCCACCACCCCGCCGCCGCACGTTCCGCCTCACGGTTCTCACGACGTTTGGCTCACGGCCGGTGTCATGCGAGGCAGCTTCCCAGACATCTCCGCAGAGCAGCATTTGGGGATGGAGGGAGGTAGCAACAAGCCTACCTGCGGGATCACGACAGTGTGTTACATCGATGATAGGCGGGTTGATCTGTCAAACGCTTTATAAAAACCGTACGCCATAAACAGTTGACACAGTCGTGGACAAATAAGTGTTACATATTAGTAATGATTACAGTTTATATTTATACAAGCGCATTTTTCACAATACTGTCTTTAAAATATGTATTTAGAAAACACTGTAAAAGTGCATAAATAAATACATTTTCCTGTTATTCCTGTTATTTCCCTGCAGATGGTGCATGGGAATCACGGTATTGTTATATTTTTTGATAATTACACATACGTGTTATCTTTTATTGTCAGACTTTGTACTTTGACGAGCCTCATAACATAAAGATGTAAAAGATGAGCACTGAATTAATAAAACTGAAAAAAAAACATGTAGGATGAATCTCAAAGACCAACCTTCACCCTGCAGATGATGTGTCCCAAGCTTCTAAGCAAATTACACTGAATTTATTTATGTTTACCTTCTGTGAAAATAAAGGGGAACTATTGTGCTAATTTTCGCTGTTCATGGTGTTTGGGGCTTACTAGAATAGAGATACATGCTTCATTGTTACAAAAATACTTCCTTAATCTTTCTCATACTGTACATTCAACCTCTGTTATGGCTTTAAGCTCCACCCTTGATGAACCCAGTGTGCTCTGATTGGTCGGCTTGCCTGATTGCTCAACTTGCCCTACACAATGGGTGCGTTCGACTTCATGCAGCCACTTACAGCGCTGGCTTAAAGCGATGCATTCTGGTCTTGATGCAAGGTGGGATGCCTGGCTTCTTGTTTGCTAATTGCTCAGGCATTGAATCAGTCATGATTCAGCTTCTTGGTTCAGGTAGCTCTGTTTTTTGCCGGCCCCGTGATTGTCTATTCTGCTCAATTCATGCTCTTAAATTTGGCCCTTGGACATTGTCAGTCTGTTTTCCCCCACTGGTGTCTGGTTACGTAACTTTTCATAAATTTGATTTGATAGATCTGTTCCCTGGCCTGGGTTCCGCAGTTGAGTTCGGTTCTCCCAACGAGCTTAGGCTTAACTCCTGGCCTGCTGCACCAGAGACCTTGGCACGGCGAATGTGTGCATGCAGTCTTAGAGCAGCACATGAACCCGTGAGGCTGTGCTGCCCCCCACCCCTTCTGCAATCCACATGCATATTCACACCAGAGCATTTTAAAGACACATGTTTGAATTACAAACTTAAATATTTTGAACTGCTGACTGCATGACTTGAGACTAACCTGTATGCTCACAGTCCTATGTTGGGTGTGCGATAAATATTTACATTATTCTCAGCTGTAATCAACTAAATAACTATTAGTGTGTGTTGATGCACAGGTAGGAAGACAAGGATGTCCTCATTTAAATCAACTTTAGCCTCAGTGTGGATCCAGCCATTAGACAACAGGCAGCTGTCTAAAGTGCTGTCTCCTGAGGGGACGCCAAGTTAGCCACCGCCGTGAGGGGCAGGTAGAGCACCGTGCAACACCAACTGACACTGTGACAATCCAGCTCTATTGCCATGGCATCCAACAGAGTAGCAGAAAACTGCAATGTTTAACCAATGGGAAAACCCATCCCTGGCAGAGACGATCAAACACAACTGAGTGAATGCGGAGCTTATAAAAATGCTGTGTTGTTCTGAAGCCAACGTGGGGCGCTGTTTCTACTTGCCTGATTTATATTAGATGCTTGTCAGAAAACATTTAACTTTCTAATATAGGGCAAAGCACATCTGTCATCCGATTTCATGAGTTCAATGGATGCATCCCCTGCAATAAATAAATGTAATAGTAAAGCCTCAGTGTTCCAGAACTGAGTTGATATTCTGCTGCTTGCTTCCGTTTCCATGGGAACGCCACGCTGGACTGTCTGAAGTGTCTACCTTTATCCTGCTAAGGAAATTTGGCTTGAGCTGAGCGCTGCTGTGATGGTGATCAGGCTTTAATGTGACACAAGCTAGCTGACATTCTCCGTGATGTCAAGCTATCTTATTGGAGATGTGGTAGCTTTTTTAGTCTAATTTGTGGCATTTGCTCCTGAAAGCTAAACAGCAGGCTCAGTGATGGGGAGGCATCGCCATTCAGAGGCCGGGATGCAAAACTATTTGCTTAAATAAAATAATACGCAAATGCACAAATATTCCTCCACTATGTACAAAGTTTTCCATGTGTCAAAGAGTTTTTGAGGTACTTCAAAATAAAGTGTAAGAGAGAGGCTGTGCGGCTGCATCCTCCACTAACTAACTGCGTCTAATTACATTATTAATGACCTTCTCCCTCACAACGCTATCTGATGTTCTTAAAGGCACAAAACATTCAACTTTATCAGCCGACATATTACTGGAGATAATAATTTCGTAATAATCTCCATCAGCAACATATGACTTATTACACCTTCAATCCATAAACTCAAATCAATATGTAACTCAATAAATGATCACAAGTATATTTAGACTCCTACAGCAACTTGCACCTTGGCAGAATTAGCTAGTGGAGTGTGTCTGTAGCATTGTGAAAAGGCCCTCGGTGAGGGTGGGAGGAGCTGTGTGATACCAGGAGTACAGCAGAGGTCAGCCTTTTCAATATGGCTCCTTCCTTCCAATGAATTCATTCTAAGTCACATGGCATTAGGGATTATTAACAGATATTTGGATGGACTACAGCGGTCAGATGCTTACTGCACATCGAGAGATATTCGGGAGAGTTGCTAAAGACTGCATCCAAATTATCACCCTGCAAATGCACCCTTTTGGCATGTTCTGATGCTTGTTAAGCATTAAATTGGACTCTTGTAGTGATGTTCTAGTCCAATCTAACTGCCTACTTAGGATGACAGCCTGGCTGTAGGGCTGTATTTCTGATAAAATCCAATTTTAATCAGGGAGTCATTCCAGTTGATCTGTTTTCAAAGGTCAGGATGCCTTGGAAGCTATAACACAGTGCAGTGCTGCTTCTGCACCTCACTGCAGGAGCCAGGAATGTCCTTCAGAAATACCACAGGCAGCACGGCTAAAATGCTGAGTGTAGTTTAAATTTAGATGCTGTCGCCCCTGTGTACAGCATCCTTCCTAATGGCACAGTCCTGTCCTCAGGGGTGGAAAACTGAAGTCTCCATTGTCCACTAGGAAGCTACGTTTCCACAAAAACGATGGGCTGAACCAAGAAGTGGGGGGGGGGGGGGGGGGGGGGGGGGGGTGTTCAGATCAGGGCAGCTGACATGGAGAAAATGTTTCTTTCATGGTGGTGCCCGCTGTAATTTTCAGTCAAAACATAATGACTGCAAGCCAGGCAAAAATTCTAAATAACAGGTAAACTGTCATGGAAGAAATCAAGACATCAAGACAAATCACCACAGTAATTAGGGCAGAGCTTGTGGTTGGCGAGCTGGGGGCCCCCTGTGTGGCCCCAGAGTAGGGGGGTCCAGATGGCCTGGAGAGTGAAGGAGCAGTTTGAACAGGGAGTGTGTAGACCTGCAGAAATGGGAAACCTGTACAGCATTCTGGGTAAAAGCCCACCGCCAGGCACATATGTGAGCCTGACCTAATAGATGAGGAACGAGATGTGACACGTGGTGATGCTTTCATGCGCAGCGAGAAGCTACTGAGAAGCGCATCCCAGCCAATCACAGTGCTGACGGGTCAACCTCGCCGTCTGTGTGTGTGTGTGTGTGTGTGTGCATCTGCATGGCCGCACAGGACAGCAGACCAAGTCCAAGACAAAATCACCTGCAGACATTTCACACTAATGCAATTAATACCATGTCACAGGTTCAGAGACAGGAGAACAAAGAGAAGGCTGAGTGTCTACAGTATACAGTATAACCCAAGAGTGGCCAACCTTATCCAGAAAGGACAACAGTGTCTGCGGGTTTTCACTGCAACTCCCTGATTAGGTTAGTAATTAGAGGACTGATTGGCTGAAGAGTCCGCACACCTGGAATTGAACTGCTGATCTAAAGGTTATTCCAAAACCCTGCTTTCGCACTGGCCCTTTGCGGATAAGATTGGCCATCCCTGCATCGCCATGTGTGGCATGGACTCCAAACAAGCTTTTCATGAGCAGCAGATCACAGAGAAGCCATATTCAATGGTAGTATTTATGGCTTTTATGGCCCCTGGTCCCACGGCTGTGCCACGGTAATAATATCGTCAGAATGATACAAAGATCTTGCATTGTGCCATAATTCTGTGATTCCGTTTTAAAGATATAAGTTCAGTTAATATAACTCGATGGGAGCTGTTTGAAAAATTGTTTCAGAAACTAAACTAAAAAGTCGTAAGCGAACAATGTTTATGAAGTAATGTAACATACCAAGAAATGTGTGTGACGTGTGCAGTACTGTGCAAAGGTCTTAGTCAAAAGGGAATGTTTAAAGCTGCAGTGGACATAAGAAGTGTACACACTCCTGTTAAAATGCCAGGTTTTTGTGGCGTAAAAATAAAAATCATTTCAAAACTTTAATCTTTAATGTGGCCTATAACCTGTACAATTTGATTTGATTGAGCGGAGAATTTATCTGAGTAGTAAGTGTATATTTGCTCCAAACAAAATCAGTATTGAACATTAGAGCAAATGCAAATTAACAGTAACACAATAAGTGAAAGTCATGAAAGTCACTGACATCTTGCTGGGTGGCTACATGAATCCTGCTTCAGTTCCCAAGCCTCTCCTCAGGCACACCTCAGCCATTACATGTATTCATTAAATTTAACCACCAGCTCACTTAATTCATTAAGTTAATTAGTTGATAACTCTATGAGATATCGATTACCCTAAATACCAGTGTGCTAGTGGTTGAGTCAAAACACACCTGGGCATACTGGATGGTTGCCGCAAATACTGGGGTGACCTTAGGAGACCTTGTAAAATGACAGAAAAACCTCAGTTTTACACCAACATAAAGTTAATTTAAAAATAATTTTCTTTGACTGCCACAACCATAACACAAATGCAAAGGAAATTAATGTAATATGGACTACTTCTTTAAAATGACATTTTCTTCAACCACAGAGCAAAAATATGGTCTTAATGGTTCTGTTTTAATCCACTTGGTTCAGATTTTATTGAGCTGTATGAGAGCCAGGCTCCTCAATGAGAATCTCAATGACAGGCTCATTCTGTGGCATGGCCCAGACATTGGCCTCTGAGGGCCCCAGGGTGTGCTGACACACATCCGAACATCCGACTTACAGGCAGTTCCCGGGTTAAAAACATCAGACTTACAGGCAGTTCCCGGGTTAAAAACATCCGACTTACAGGCAGTTCCTGGGTTAAGAACATCCGACTTACAGGCAGTTCCCGGGTTAAGAGCATCCGACTTACAGGCAGTTCCTGGGTTAAGAACATCCGACTTACAGGCAGTTCCCGGGTTAAAAACATCCGACTTATAGGCAGTTCCTGGGTTAAGAACATCCGACTTACAGGCAGTTCCCGGGTTATGGACATCCGACTTACAGACAGTTCCCGGGTTATGGACATCCGACTT
>JAODKL010000142.1:54483-65974 GCA_026780765.1 Petrocephalus schoutedeni
ATATAATTTTTAATTTATTTAGATCATTTTGAGCGGGACATTTTAAAAGTAGCTTGCAAGCCAAAGACGTGTGGGCACCCCTGGTCTAGTGTAATGGCCCAGTGAAGTTCCCTTCCCGACTGCAGATACTTGGGGCCTTGGCAAATCTGGAGTCACTTGTTTGAGCCAGAACTCCTGTTATTCTCTGTTATAACGCCGGGATGGATGGAATCCGGCTGACGTTCACTCCCATGCCCTGAGAAGCGTGTGGCTCCATGGTGCCTGTCAGAAGCTACTGCAAAGTCCCGCTGTGCGGCTCGCCAGTGCTTACCTACACTGCGTCTCTCCGTCTGGCTACAGTGTCACTCGGAAACAGATGATTAAAGTAGAACTGGAAAACAGAGATAAAGTTAGGAAATACAGATTAGTAACAAGGTGTGATTGTGCATAGGTCAGGTTCTACGCAGATTCGTGTCACATTTCTGTCCCTCTATTGCCACAGCGTCTCCAGCCGCGGCTAAATCTTTCTCACCGCATGGGCCTCCGATGCCCACGACCCCCAAGCCAGAGAGGATCTCTGCCACAGGGAGCATACTAAACCTCAACCTGGGTGAGACTCCTGCCCTCGACCCAGCCTGGCCACTCTTGCCTGACACTCAACACGGCCTCTCTTCACCTTGAGTCTTTTATCACACCATCTACTGCAAACTCCCTGTTATGTCATTATTAAAAGACAACAGACTCTCGATGACTCTTGACAGCCTTCTGTACAGAGGAACTTGCATAGCTTTCTATGCCTAACCTGCCCGGCACTGAATTAGTTTGGGTTCAGTGTCCTTGATGTAGGAGAAGGCTTCCATTTGGTACCAGAACCAGCAGTCCGTTAAACCTTAAGCCTGCAGGAGGGTCTGCCTGACCTCTTCCAGCCAGCTGGAGATGGGATGGGCGTATGTTTGCTCTGAAGCTGCCTTGTGCTGGGGTGTTTTGCAGATCGCAGCAAAGCTGAGATGGACCTGAAGGAGCTGAGCGAGACGGTGCAGCAGCAGCAGTCTGCACCGGTGGTCCTGACCTCCCCAAAGAGGCAGATCAGGAGTCGCTTCCAGCTGAACCTGGACAAGACCATCGAGAGCTGCAAAGCACAACTGGGTTTGTATGGAAGCGAGCAGATTTGCCATCACCACTATTATTACTATTATTATTAGTTGGTAACCATATACACACATAGACACTCCTCCAGGCTTCCCAATGGCTTGTTCATTGTAACGGTTGTACCAAACTCTCTGATTTAACATCTTCATCATCTTCACTAATGCACTGGATCTGTTTATATTATGCCTAAAGTAATGTAGCTTCAACCTGGTCCTCTGTGCTTCAGGGAAGTTCTGGTTAGGGTTATAAATCAAGTTGTTTGTTCCGATAATAATTTATTGATCAGTACTCGTTCTGTCCTGGTTCTTCACTGTCCAGCTTTGATATCCTTAAAGAGTTCGAGAAAATACCACATTCTGAACAATTCTGACCTTTGTTCATGCAGATACTTCAATATTTTTAAAGATGTTTCTCTAGGTCAAAGTTCCAGTCTCCAAAGTGTTTCTTGACTGCTGGACCCTATATGATTGATGTCTGTTCCAATACCTGTCGACAACATCAAGGTCCACACCATGGCCACTAAAGTTAGCTGTGGTTCCCCTGATCATAATCCGCATTTCCCTCCTGTTCAGCCATGGTCCCATCTCTTCAGTCTGTTTTATAACCTTCTTCATAAGCATTTTCAGAATGTCTCCGTGTAGGTCCACAGTTCTCTTCTTCTAGCACAGCCTCTCTCATTATACATTTTACATACTGGTCGAGTTGGTATTGTGATAGTATATAACTTCTTTATTGATCTGGAACCAGTCAGTATCTTCTTGTTCCATTGTTACTCTGGCTTTTTGTCTGGTGGGGAGTGTAGGAGATGCTCTGGTAGACTGATTTTATAGAAAAAAAAGTTAAATTCTCTAATAAAAGGTACAGAACAATGTCCTTCTCATGCTATTAGCTGACTACTCGTGCTAATAGAGCCGGAGTATTCCTATAACACTGTTATCATACTTACAGAGCTGGAGCATTGCCGTTACAATGTACTCATGCTTATAGAGCTGGAGTATTGCTATAACACTGTACTTGTACTCATGCTAATAGAGTTTGAGTATTGCTCTAACACTGTACTCAAACTCATGCTAATAGAGTTGGAATATTACTATAACACTGTACTCATACTAAAAGAGCTGGAGCATTGCCGTTACAATGTACTCATGCTAATAGAGCTGGAGTATTGCTATAACACTGTACTTGCTAATAGAGTTTGAGTATTGCTGCTACACTATATTCTTGCTAACAGAGTTGGAGTATTGCTGCTACACTATATTCTTGCTAACAGAGTTGGAGTATTGCTGTTGCACTGTACTCACACTGAGCTACTAAACTGCGCTCTACTTATCTTAATAGAGCTGGATACTCTAGTGTACCAACTTCAGTGGTTTATCTGTATTATCATTATAAGTGTAAGAACAGCACTGTTCACTGTCTGAATTATTCTCCTGTTTCCCTTCAGGAATAGACGAGATTTCCGAGGATGTGTACAAACGTGAGGACCACAGTGACTCAGAAGACTCAGAGAATTCTGATTCCAGTGACCCCGAGGATGGGAGCGATGAGGACCAGAAAGCAAAAGCTGGCCGGGACGAGGCTGACAACAAGGACGGAGACGGGAGGGACAGTAAACGGAAGGCCAGGGTACCGCCAGCAAGCGAAGAGAAAGAGGGCAGCACCGAAGCAAAGGCGGGATCGGCGGTGGGAGAGAAGGTGGCAGGTGCTGCCGCCACAGCCGAGCCTCCAGGGAAGGAGCTGCCAGGCACTGACCCTGATAAGGAGCCTCCAGAGAAGCCCAGCTCAACGTCGACCATGGCCACACCTCCCTTGAAGGACAAGCCTCGGGTCAAGGAGGAAGGCAAGCAGCCAACACCCCCCAACCCAGAACCGGAGCCCGACTCGGACTCGGAGCAAGAGCTGGTTATCGACCTCGGGGATGAGCAGGCTGGTGGAGAGCGTAAGAAGAGCAGGAAGGAGCCCGGGGCCACCTCCATGCCCAAAGAGCCCAGCACACCTCCTGCAGAGAGTAAGGCTTCTCTCCAGTCACTCTCCACACTGACCCAAGCTGCAGACATTTACATTACATTTATTTTATTTAGCAGACACTTTTGTCCAAAGTGCAGTTGTCAAGGAGTCAGCATAAGTGCAGCTAGGCTGAACTTCCAAAGAATGCCCAATTACAAGGGTTAGCAGTATTGAAGTAGGAGCTACCCAACATCTTCCAGAGTAAGCAAGAGCATATTAAGATACAGAAAGGCTCTAGGACAGCAGGCAGAACCAGGATTGTGACTGTAATTGTACTGCGTCATCGATTATTCATTCTAGGACAGTATGAGCCAACACCACACACCAAGCCCGGCTTGAGTGTATCCCCAGGTCCGTCTCTGAAAGTCTTTTTATTTGAGTCTATTTGAATTTGCTCCAGGTCCTTTGTCTCACAGGTGAATTTCTGAGTCCGGCCTCTTGTGCGGGATGTATCACGGCATATGCTCTTTGCTTCCTCGAGAATGGCTCCAGACCATTTCCCTGATTGGATCAGTTGGAGCTGGATCCAAGAGTACTTTGTGTTGTCCTCTGCCAATTTATGCAACTCCTTCTATTCCTTACAGGAGGGGCAACCAACCACCAAAAACAGAGTCTGAACCCCCCAGGCTTTACAGAACCAGTTTTAAATTAGCACCTTTGACAGATGACACACTGGGTCAGATGACTTTCATCCCATCGCCCATCTTCCATTCCACATATCAGATACAGAATTATGGTGATTGTAGGACCTATCCCAGGAAGCATGGGGGCACCCTGGCTGGGGTGCCAGTCCATACAGGGCACCCTCACCCATACTGCAGCTAATTTCGTGACATTAATTTGCCTAACTGCATGCTTTTTGGACTGTGAAAGGAAATCAGGGTATTAGGGAGGAAGCTCATGCAAACACAGCGAGAATATGCAAAATTGACACACACAGCTGGCAGCGGGCCCCCTCCATCCCTAGAGGTGCATAGCTGGCCTCTGAGCCACCCTGTCACCTAATGAGTGACCCTCTGAGCCACCGTGTCGCCCAATGAGCCGACTTGGAGCCCAATGAGCCGCTCGCAGAGTCACTGTGCTGCCCAATGAGCCGCTCGCTGAGTCACTGTGCTGCCCAATGAGCCACCCACAGAGCTAATGAAGTGTTGAGTACAAGGAACTGTTGAAATGCCCGTTGGCCACGTTCACTTTACAGTGTTGTTATTCTGATTTTAGCTAAATCTACAGCACCTTCCAGTGTGGCTGCTCCTCCTCCAGCCGACTCCACCCCCTCGACACCCAGCGTAAAGGACCCCACTCAATCCCCGGTCGCTGTCCCACTCAACATGGTCTCCTTCACCCCGGGGCCAGCCACACCCCTGCTACCTGGAGCCGCGCCCAGCACCACGCCCACCACCACCGCCGCGCCCGTTAAGAAACAGCGCCCCCTGCTGCCCCGCGAGACTGCCCCCGTGGTGCAGCGCGCCGTGGTCTGGAATGCCACCGGCAAGTTCCAGACATCCTCGCAGAAGTGGCACATGCAGAGGGTGCAGAGGCAGCAGCAGAGCCAGCAGCCGGCTGCGCAGACGCAGGCACAGAGCTCGTCGTCAGCCCTACAGCCATCTTCTGCGAGCACAAGATACCAGACGCGGCAGGCCGTGAAAGGTGCCTCCCCCTAGGCGGGCGTTTGGGGGGGGTGGTAGGGTTCTCTGTGGGGTGCCCTGAAATTTTCACCCTGTCCCATGTGCTGTAGTGTGTGAATTCGCAAGGCAAGGTTATGCTGACCATAAGCGACCCTCAAATAATAATGCACTATAACCAGCTCACATTCCACCCCATAGCTGAAATGTACCGCAGTAGACAGCTTGTTTGAATGTCCTACCGCCTTTGCCACAGTGGGCATTAATACTCTTTTTTGACAATGGTGCCAGCTGTCCAGCAGAAGGACTCTCCCCAAGGCACGTCCAGCTCGTCGGCAGCTCCAGCCGTCCCTGCGAGCGTGGCCCCCGCCGTCCCTGCTAGCAGCCCCTCGTCTCTGTCATCCTCGACCACTGGAGACTTCCAGATCAGCACTACCTCGGCCGACATAGCGGCCGACATAGCCAAGTACACCACCAAGGTGCGCGGCTGCCCATCACGGACGTGACGAGTATTCACAGGAGTCAGCCTCTTTCTAAGCTAGTGCGCCCCCTAGTGCCTGGCTGCAAATAACTCATATCATATATCTGCTTTCCAGATAATGGATGCCATTAAAGGGACCATGACGGAGATGTACAACGACCTGTCGAAAAGCACATCAGGAAACACTATCGCTGAGGTGAGCGTCAGCAGCAGCACTGTTTATAGCCACACACATTTGCGTATGCCCCCTGATGGCCATAAATAGTCACTACATTATATATTAAACGCATTCCTTATTTAGTATATGCTAAAGCAGCATGTTTTGCTAACCAGCTAGCTAGGTATGCTAACGCTCCTCACTTGCTAGCTACCTAAAGGTAATGTTACATGCATCTAGAGGTCTGCGCAGGATGGAATTTTAAATCCTGCTCCCACCCAATTCTGTCCCACTTCTGCCCGCTCCCTTCTGTCCGTTGTCATATTTTCTGCTCTCATCGTATAAATCTCGTCCCGTTTCCACCCGCAAAGGAAGAACGCGCTTTTGTTTAATTTCAGGTTAAGAATAAGCAGGCACAAAAACGAACAAATGAGCTTTCATATCCTGGCTGCTATGCTGTGGTTGTGAGTCGACACAAACAAAATCCACACATTTTTGTGTCGTTCCGTCTTTAGTGCAGTTGTCATGTTTAATTTGGTGGCACTGGCCATGAATGTCAGTAGTCTGCCCCTCCAGCACTGCATACACGTGGCACTCATCATGATGGAAAACGACCATCTGATTTCCCCCAACTTGGTTTAATAGTTTTATATCCACCTTTCACTGGCCCTGCCATCATTAGCTGATCTCCCAGGAGAATGATGAGGGATTTTCACAATGGGAGTGAGCAAACGTCCTAACGGAACTTCCGGGAGAGGCTGACTGTTTTGTTTTATTTGGTGTATTTTTAAAAGTGATTTTCTGTACACTCAGGAACATGAGTAACACTTTGATAGTATAACAAAAAAGTGTCTGAGCAATACTTATTTATTTAAATTAATTTTGCTCCCGCAGACATATCTGTTACTTCCTGTCCTCTCCCACATTCAGAAATAAAAATCTATTATCCATTAGCGCGGCTTCTGCGCGAATACAGACCTCTTCATGCGACCATGATGTGATCATATCCCCAAACTGACGTTTTGACTGGGGTGCCAGAAGTGACAAACCTGTCCCTAAGTGTCAGGTCACTGGGAATGTGGTCCGTGAACTTCGTGTGCCATCTTATTGCATGACTCACACTAAACTGCTAATGTTCTAATCTAATCCTGTCCACAGATCCGGCGCTTGAGAATCGAAATTGAAAAGTTACAGTGGTTACATCAGCAGGAGCTGTCCGAGATGAAACATAACCTTGGTACGTTACTTTCTACAGCTTTTACCAAACCTGCCAAAAGATGCGCAGTATTTTTTTATAAGTCTTAAGCGTAAAATGGTATACAGGTTACTTGTTAAAGGACCACACATCTGTGTGTGTAGGCATGCATATATTATATTATGTGGATCACATTTCAGTTCCCACAATGGGAAAATCAATTTTATGAAAATCTGTGAATGCAGTCAATAAACTAAAAATGCCAAAAGTCTTGTATTTCGTTTGGTTACTTATGGTTAAGGTTAGGGCTGGGTAGGGGTTAAGGTTGTCATAGTTGGGATTAAGGTTTTTCCCAAACAAATGAATGGATGTACCCCACAAAGATACAAAGCTGTGTGTGTGTGTGCTCCAGAGCTCACGATGGCTGAGATGCGGCAGAGCCTGGAGCAGGAGCGGGAGAGGCTGGTGGCGGAGGTGAAGAAGCAGATGGAGCTGGAGAGGCAGCAGGCTGTGGATGAGACCAAGAAGAAGCAGTGGTGTGCCAGCTGCAAGAAGGAGGCCATTTTCTACTGTTGCTGGAACACCAGCTACTGCGACTACCCCTGCCAGCAGGCACACTGGCCAGAGCACATGAAGTCCTGCACGCAGTCAGGTACTACCTGCCCTCGCACTAGCACATATGTGTCCCCATGTTATCGTGGGGCAGCTTTTCACTGACTGTAATTTTAATACTTTAGCACTTATATTGACATACAATTATACACACAGCTGCATAGAATAACAGCAGAATATTCTGATTAATGTATAGCTATAGTTGCGCATTGCATATATACCCACCTCCCCAAGCCCATTGGCGAGACCCTGCGCTGCACAGGTCAGAGTCAGTGGTTCTGGGGTGCGTTTCTATGACTGGCCATTTTCCTAACCCTGAGCTTCCTTGTCCGCAGCGGCGGCCTCGCAACAGGAATCGGAGCAGGAGGTGACGGCAGACGGGGGTGGCAAGGCGTCCAGCCAGACGGCCAGTGGGCAGGCGTCGCTGGGGGAGGGCGGGGCAGCGGCGCCCCCCCAGCCGGACAAGGACTCGAGCACAGAGCGGGGAAAAGACAGTGGCACCCCCGTAGCAGGTTCATAACCCGCAGGAGCGGCCTACTTCGGTGTGACGTGGCCTGTCAGTGATTCCATCAAAAAGCATTACACGTGGACAGTCCCAGCACACGCTGGGGTGGGGTGGCACTTTTTAAATGTAAGTATTAAGAACTATGGAATCTTTCCGTGGCTCCTCCTCCGTTACCAGCTTTTTGGGACACACCTGCATTCCCACGTTTCCTCACACAAGCTCACGTGCGGGGGAGACACCACGCGACCAGGCCTCACCATCCTTCCCAGGGTCTCCAGCGGTCCCGCCGAGGAAGGAGGAGGCGCCCTCTTGACCAGGCACAGCAGTGTACACCGTCCCCGTGGCCCGGGTCACAGCAGTTTTCTGGAAGAGGATGGAAGCTTCTTCGCCTCTATTCCCCTGATGACAGTTTTGCGAAGGCTACCACCATCACATCCCCAGCAATAATCATTTCAGGCATTTATGAAGAAAAAAACCTTCGAAAGGAAGCACCCCAGTTCCTTAAATGTTTTTCAGTTTTGTATAAAAGTCTTTTTCTCTCATGTGGTATTGTTAACTTGCTGGAATTGTGAAAACTAAAGTCTGTGATTTGTTAATATTCTCGAAGGCCGCCCACCCCCCAACTATCGCATTACTGAGTGACCCAGACGGGTGATGGACTGTGCAGCATTCAGCGGCAGTATGGAAAGTCAGCTATGTCCTTTATGGTGACTATCCCAGTCTTGTCAGGCTGTCTCTTTGAAAAATAAGCTAGCTATGGGTGAATGCAATTGCCGTACATGGCAGATTCTGTGTTTTTGCAGCAAAGGTCAATCCCACAACTTGATTTGCTTCACAGTATCAAGTATGATCTGACGCTACAACAGCCAAGGAGGTGAAAACGGTTTCCGGGGGGGGGGGGGGGGGGGGGGGGGCGCTTTTCCACACTGTCATCCAGCACAAATATCACTGAATAAAACACAACGAGAACGGACGAGACAGATAAATGTATAACGTATACCGGTGACTGTACAGATACATAAACCTCGTGTTTACTTCGTGGGTATTTTAATTTATACAGGAAAGAGGCACATGTTAAAATATATCTGGGTATTGTTACCATGTAAAAATACCTTTTACATAGTAAGTGCTAAAGCGGTAACTAACATATACACAAGGACATTAGAGGAGATGTTGTGGGCCGTTTTGAGGTTTACAACATGCTTACCTGATTCCAACTCTTTTGTATTATTTTCCATATATATTATTGTCTTTCATCCATATCCTCGTTTCATATGGTTTAGTAGAGATATGTTTGGATCTATATCTTAAATTACATATAGAGTATAAAAGACTAAAGTGTACAAATAACTACAAGTCTTTCAAAGAGAAAGTGAACAATTATTATTCTTATCGTGTTTTTTCACTGCATAAAACACACGTCTGCCTTTAAACTGGACGTAAAAACTGCATCTTTAAGTGCTGGAACAAGGATTCTTGTGTTACTATCGTTTTTCTAGGCAAACCTGTCAATGGCACTGCCTAGCCACGGAAAACATGATTTGACATAGCATCTGGTGGGCATTGGATGGGCTGACTCCAACGTGGCACCACGTAAGGACAGAGAATGCAGAATGCGTATTCGGGAACCCTCTATATCAATGGTTAACACTGTGCTTTGTCTCATTTAGCCTCTCCGCTAAATCACTGAGGAAGACCTTAGATACGTATAAAGGTATGACTCCTAAAGAGATGATCGCAATCGAGAAGGAAGAAGAGAGAATGTGTCACTTGTGAGCGAGTTTGTCTCACGGTTTGTTGTTTACATACTGTAAATAAATACCCGGGAATTAGAAAGTGTCAGTCTGACTACCACAGCCTTTTTCTAATTACCGTGAATCTTTATTACATGTAAGTTTGCACTTTCATGTTAAAATTGCCTGGAGCTCGTTGACGTATAAAGCATATTGTAAAATTTTCATGGACAATTGTGTTTTTGTGACTATACCCGACATTATCTCCATTACAACTGGTTCGTAGACGAAGTTCATGTTGACAACATAACAGGAAAAATAAGGTCAAACAACTAGCTGCTCGATAGCAATGCATGTACAAGGTAAGCTTCGAGAGATCCTCCTGTTCCTGCACGAGACGTAATGGAGTCAAACTAAAGACCCCACATGATTTTACCAATATAGCGGAATGTGTGGCATTCCTTAAATATTTGGGCCGCCAGCTTGCAGGTAAAAGCACCCCCACCAATGCATGATCGAGCAAACGACCCGTCTTCAGTTCCAGTAAATATAGGTCATGGCCCTAAAAATAACTGACTCGTGTCCCACAAAATCATGCCGCTTGTCAGCTAAATATCAAGCCCTGCACTGTTCCACATTTATTCAATACTGCGATATTAGCAAGGCATTTTAGAAAGTTAAAAAAAAACAAGTCGAACAATACACGTTACACCCGAGACTTACAGTAAGCGGGAGTGAATTCGCGGGAGACAGCGCAGTCTTTTGCTACTGTATCAGTTGGAAATTAGAAGGAAGCGTGCGTGTATTTTCACGATCGACTTTATTTCTTTGCTTCTACTATTTGTGAGCCATGCATATCACTTTAAAGGCGTGCAGCATAAACAAGAAACCTGACGCCCCCACCACTTTGGGCTTGAAACCTAACGCCTTTTCCATGTCCCGCAGAAAGAAACACGCTGCCTGAACAAAGGCCTTGCACTGCCATCTGCAGGTACAGTGATCAGGACTCCCTCAAGTTCATTTAAATCATTCCTCTATTACTACATACATTTAACAATTATTCCTTTGCAGCAGTTCACCAAATGAATTTATTGTTAATGTAAGCTTGAATGAAGCAGAATCATTACGCAAAATGCCCGAATGTAACTGTAATACACCCCAAATATACATAACCCATGCACTAAGTTGGATTTATTACATATCCGTTGACAGATGTCATTAAGCATTAACCCTCGATCATGATAAAATCGTAGCATCCGCAAGCACCAGTACTCAGTGAAACTGTCTGGACAAATAGTACTTCCTTAATTCTGCACGCTAATAGCTCGCTATCACTTGTCCGTGTATCTATTACTGACATGTAGTGCAACCCTGATCCTGGAGTGGCGGTGGGCAGCAGGTCTCCATCCTACCTGGGGTCTGATAAACGACACCTGATAGATAGTCACTCAGGTAGGATAGAAAGTGTGATGGATACAGGTGTTGTGCCGAATTCGCCCCCCCTGCCGTAGAATGCCCCCCCCCTCTCGGGAGCGCGCACAGCACTTTTCTTCGCTTCGAAGGGGAAAGGAAGCTGTTCGGTCCGTGCAAATGCATTGCAGAAAATGGGAAAATCTATCTGTATATTCATTATAAGTTTATCGCTGTTTCACTTGCACCAGTTACTCATATCTCTTCCAGGTTGATGCTGTATAAATTGTTTTGAGCTGGCTTGTAAGGAAAAAAAATCTAGGAGGGGGGGCATTCTATGGCAGAGCAGCCTGCCATGAAATGCCCCCCCCCCTAACTCTGGCTGGAAATATCCTACATGCACCAAACTTGCACCAGTTACTCATACCTCTTCCTCGTTGATGCTGTATGAATTGTTTTGACCTGGCTTGTAAGGAAAAAAATTCTAGGGGTGGGGGTGTTGCAGTTTCAAATCTAATTGGAATGTACTCTGTGTCCGCTGATTCCATCAAACATGTTTTTATGATACACACAGTGGACTTAACGTTACTATGTGAGGAAGCTTCATAGATTCAGTTTCAGTCCAGCCAGATTTGAACACA
>JAODKL010000142.1:78778-104741 GCA_026780765.1 Petrocephalus schoutedeni
GGGATTGCATGTCTTAAAGCAGCGGAATTGAGTATAATGAGGCGTAGTGTTGGGTTTCTTTGAGCTGGTTCATGTGTCAGTTTTTTAGTTGAAATGTTGCATTATTTTTTGTAACTGGACACAATCCTGTCTAGCCAGGTGCAAAAATGCAGTTTATTGATTTAAATCAATCTAATAAATTTTGAACATCAATAAAGCTTTTAAGGGGAAACCCCTCTCCCAAGTCTAAATATAAAAAGCAACTTGTCTGCAGCCATATTTGTATCATGCTTTTTATGTTGTTTTTGGTAGAATATCCAATGAATATATATAAGGGCAAATTTTGTTTGGTTTGTGCTTTATTCAAGATTTATTCAAGACTGATCTGGGGAACCACCAAAGGCCATTTTTATAATGTGCCTGTAAGATTAGTGATGATGGAAATGGTAATCACCATTGGATTTGCATGAATATTTTGTCATCTTTTTTAATTATGAAACATTGGTTTATTGTAATAGTTTTCAGAATTACAGTAAATAACTCCCCTCCCCCACAGTGGCTGGTATTGGCTGCTCCAGTTTTGTTGCTAAAATTAACATTGTTTAGGTTTGACGAGCTCAGCAGCATGCCTTCATGCCCAAAATTTCAAGTTTCCCAGTATTTTAAATATAAATGCATGGCAAATCCATGTTCAGTGGCTTTGCATAGTCCAGTCCCAATATGACTATTAATGTTTGTGTAATAGCCAGCCTTGTAACCTCCTTAGACACGTCACATTACTCAGTGATGTTAAGTGATGTTAACTGACTTACCATGGCTATATGGATGATGTAGAGCTGAGCCTTTTGGGATTGCTTTCCAGGAAGCCCATTGTTTTACAGCACTGGTCACCTTTGCTTGCTGTTCTCTTAAGACTGGATTAATGAAGCATAGTCACAGATGGCAGCTGTTAATCTAACATCTTTTAGAGATTTCATGTGACACTGACTGGCTAGCCGTTATAATAGACTCCCTCCCCCCCCCCCAGTTTTGATAGCTTCTGTATGCTTAATGTGAGTTAGCCTTAGTCTGTGTCATAAGCATTTCCCTCTGCTGTAGAAAGTAGCCGATTACCAGCCTTGTTTGTGTTTTTCGAATTGCAGATATTCAGATTGAGAAAACTGTTCCTACTATGGAGGGCAGTGGGGGCCAGGACACCTCTGTAGCTCCAGAGCCAGACAAGGATCCTGTGGATGTCAGCTCCCAAGGTACCATGCTTGCTGTGTGACTTCTAGGAATGGCTTGAAAGGGGGAATTTCTGTGCTTTTTGCAACGTGTTCCCCGTAGCTTGTTTCCGTCTGATATACCTCTGCTTCTTTCTTGGCTCACTGCATGTTTTCTTCCAAAGCTGTATAAATGTCTCAAACGTGGTCTAGTTATATTATATAATGTGGTCGAGTTGTATTATATAACCATGTTTGCATGCACATATCTGTTTTAGAAACTGCTTCAACAGCAGATGAAAAAGAGGAGGTGACCAATGAGGATGCAGAGAAGATGGATGAAGCTGGGAAACCAGCCAAGGCGGGTGAATTTAAGAAGACCTGGGGTTTTCGCCGAACCACCATTGCCAAGCGAGAGATACCGGCTGAAATGGAGAGCCAGGACGGCAGGAGTGCCCCAGTCCGCCGCAGCGGCCGGCAGGCCAAGCGTACTGACAAGCTGGAGGAATTCCTCTCTACGGCCAAGCGGGGGCGGGGTGGTCGCCGGAGTGCCCCCGGCCACCTGGAGACCTGGGATACCCCCTCCCAGACGCCTACTGACGCAGAGACCGCGTCAGAAGCCAGCTTCGATGGCAATGCTGCGACTGACGAGCGGAAGCCCGACGGTAAGGCGGCGGATACGAAGAATGACGCGAAAGGAGGCTCCGTCAGTGAGGACGGCAGCTCGGACAACGAGGAGAACACGGA
Organism: Petrocephalus schoutedeni; assembly: GCA_026780765.1. Taxonomy (NCBI): domain Eukaryota; kingdom Metazoa; phylum Chordata; class Actinopteri; order Osteoglossiformes; family Mormyridae; genus Petrocephalus; species Petrocephalus schoutedeni. The sequence continues at coordinate 80,707 of JAODKL010000142.1, forward strand.
GGCTGTTCCCCCAAAAGCAGAGGAGCCTGAGGAACAGAGCATGGGAGGCCCTGAGGCTGACACCCAGGAGCCTGTCTCCTGTGTAGGTGCTGAGGAGGATGGGAAAAAAGCAGGAGAAGACGAAGCCTCAGAGAAGACTATTGCGGGCACTCCAGCAGCCAACAAAGACTCCATGCCAGGTAAAAAGGGCTCCAAACCTAGGCGGAGAGCCAAATGCAATAAGGACAACAAAGATGAGGAGGATGACGATGAGGATGATGATGACGATGAAGGATCGTCGGGTAAATCTGACAACGAGGGATACGACCCCAATGCGCTCTACTGCATCTGCCGGCAGAAGCACAACAAAAGGTTTGATATTTAGGGCCTTTTTTCTTATTTTAGGGGACATTGTTGATTACTTGCATTGCCAGTTTGCGTCACTTGGTCTTTTATCTGAGTGTCACTCATGCTACATTAACAGGATTTTCTGTCGCTCCTCTTACGCTGTCCATTTGCATGCAGGTTCATGATTTGCTGTGACCGATGTGAAGAGTGGTTCCATGGGGACTGTGTGGGCATCACCGAGGCACGTGGCCGCCTTCTGGAGCGCAACGGGGAAGACTACATCTGCCCGAATTGCTCCGCCCGCAAGAGCCAGGCTGCTTCCCCTGCCGACAGTGGGAAGCGGACAGCCCGCAGGACCCGGCAGAGCTCTCCTGCAGATCGGACAGCGCCTTCTGCTGGTTCGGAGGACAAAGCCAGTGAGGACCTGGGGATCAAAGGCAGGATAGAGAAAGCTACCAATCCAAGTGGAAAAAAGAAAATTAAGATATTTCAGCCGGTATGTAAGTCTCCCCCAATCTGAATTTTATTCTTTTGGAAGTTCCTTAATCAGCTTTGGGGGGGAATTTTTTGGTTTCAGGCTGTTGAAACGGCGTCCCTGCCAAAGTGCATTGGTCCCGGCTGCGAGAAGGACGCCCTCCCGGACTCTGTATACTGCGGCAATGACTGCATCCTGAGGCACGCAGCGGCCGCAATGAAGTCCATAACGGACGTAAAAGAGTCCAAACCAAAGGAAAAGGCTAAGGTCAAAGCACAGAAGAAGCCCACGGCTAGAGCAGCTCCCAAGGTGTGGGATGTTTGTGTTAAAATCATGGCCATTGTTAAAATCCTGCAGGTGCCTTGGTGTTTTGACTTTGACCAGATTTCAGCTTGAGGTCATACACTTAATGACACAGTACATTTGGTTATGTGAAGTAAAAAGGGATTTGGAGCTCAGATTCATTGTTCATCAGTTCATCAATTCATCAGTTTTGGAGAGCATTAACTGGTGAAGACCATTACATAAACTTTGGGGCTGTTTATCTGCATTGGTGATGATAGAAGTGAAATGAAACTTTTATAGTTATAAATTAGTATCCAAAGCCTGATTCTGTAGACCCATTCAGTTTTTGGTGGCCAGACCAAGGAGACATCTTGAAGAAGTCACATGAATGTCATTAGTCTAGAGTGGTAGTATTTGCACACTTAGCTGCCGGTGCTTCCATCCACTGAGACTGGCCCCACTCAGCATTCACGTTCTGCCTTAAGTCATGTCCACTGATTACAAATGTAGTAGAGCCATATATTTATTTAAACATTAATATTCAGTGTTTACAAAGCTCATAGTATGGTTTCCGGGCTCTGGGGGCATGGCTGCAGTAAAACCTTCCTTGGATGGGGCAGCATTTGCTTTCACTGCACTGAGAGGTGTGGTCGTTTTACACCAGTTTGTGTAATTTTGAGTGCTGCCATCAGTCCATTGAGCTTGCTCTCCAATACTGCTGGTCAAATTCCATTTCCTTATCTACCCATGATGCAACATTTGCTGATTTCAGCTGCTTCGTAACTGACCTTCGACCCCTTTTAACACTGATGTGCTTAACACATTAGCCTGTCACTTCAGACTAAAAGACTGCGATCTCCATGTCTCCCTCTGCTCAGAAGAAGTCCCCCTTAGAAAGGAGAAATGTGGGTAGGAAGTCCACGGAATCATCTGGCAAGGCAGAAGACGATGCTTCTGTCAGTGAAGACGAGGATGATGACGACGATGACAACGAAGATCCAAGGCCAGCAGAGCAGGAGCCGCCAGTGTCTTCCTGGTCCAGCGACCATAATTACAATGCTGTCACGCCAGAAAAGGCAGCACCTGTAGCGTCCTCTGTGTATAACAAATCGTGTATGTATCACTTGAAGGTTTGCCACACTTCACATCCTTACATTATTTGCCCCCGATGTTAGGTATTCGTTTGTATTTTTCCAAGGGACCATAACATGTTGTCTTCATAACCAAAAATATCACTCCCTCAAACAAAAGTGGTTCTGAAGCACACTCCCGTCACCTCAGGTGGCCGTTGGGTTATGGGGGGGATTTGGGTGGCCGCTGAAGTTGTAGCCCAGTGGCTGTGGTGATGCCACCTCCAGTGGTTTGTGTTCTGGTGGTGTGTGACGCTCCATGGAAAGCCTTGCCAGTGGGATGCTGGGAATGGGTGCAGCAAGGTAAGTGAGACTAGCGGCTCTGGCAGGGTGTTTGGGTAAGTATGTGTATCATGCAGGACTCCTGGAGCCCCCAGTACCAGCCCTCATCAGGTTTTGCTCCCCTGTTTTAGTCATGGAAAGCATGGGGGTCTCTGCTATTATACATTCTGTTGAAGGAGAAATATGATCAGTATTGTAGTACGCCAGTGTGAGTGTATGTCCCTTGCAAATGCAGAGGTTAACTAAGAAATGGGTAAAAATTCACAGTATTAACTTCAGAGTTCAGAGCTTTTCCTTAATGATTATATAGCATAAGGAATTATTGCTGTTATTTCTGCAACGCTTCCCTTCTTTCATGTTACCTTCCCTCTGTGGGGGGTGGGGGGGGGGGGCTTTGTCCTAATTTTCTAAAATTGCCTTTTAACATGACGAAGACCACCATCGGTCACCAGCAGGTAGGTGTTACTCATAAGCTTTTCCTTGTACCCATGTCTGCATCATTTAACGTGGAAGAGGTCACCTTGCTGGTTTGCGGCGAGCTGCCGCCTTGTGCAGGTGTATCTGGCTGTGTGGACCTGTGCACCTTTGGTATTACAGCTCTGTTTACGTTTTACTTTTCTACATGGTTTGTTTCAGTAACATATTTAGGATAAATTGCTTATAAAATAAAAACCAGTTTCACATTCTGTACATTTTAGTTTATTTATTAAAAACCCTCGATCTGTGCTTGTGGCCGGGGTGCTGGGCCGGGTCTGAATGGGGCCACCGACCAACCCCTCAGCGTTGAGTCAGCGTCGTGGCATAGCCCCCCCTTCCGTGTGGATCCGATCAGTCCGCAGATAGCGGTACAAGCCTGGAACCGGCTCGGTCAGGAGACCAGAGAAGGCCCGGCTGCTGTGGTTCCGGAGAACCGCGAGGGAGAATGTGGACGAGGCAGCGGAGTGGACCTCCGGAAGACGCAGACGCAGTGGGCCAGCTATTAGGGATATAGCATGCTATGCCACGCTACACCGTTAAAGCCACTGTTTACATTATGCTCCCACAAATGTTGGTCTGCTCTGCTGACACTCAATCCCATACTTAGTTTTGCATATTTATACAGTATAGTAATTAAGGTTAAGTGCTCTGCTCAAGGATCTTACTGGAGCCCCTTCAGAAGTGAATCTGTAAATTTTTGGATTCTGCTTGGTTTAATGTATGGCAGCTTTAGTCAAAGGGGCAACATTGTTTTCTTTCAAGTGACTCACTAAAGTGGTTCTGAGATGCCTGCTGAATTAGACATCGGGAAGTTAAAACGAAGAGGAGGAAGCTGGTCCCAATGTCATGGTAACAAATGCAGCAGGTAAAAAGCCCTCGGACATACGTGCTGACCAGGCCAATCCAATGTGTCTTGGAGAGTGGTAGTTAAAGATCAGCACAACCACCAAGGCCCTCACCTCTGGGGCTTAAGAGAACTTAAAATTGGCCCCTGGAATATTGCCTGAGAAGCTCCGATCTCCAAAGAAGGTGCCTTGTGGTTTTAGGGTTAAAGTCAAGTCCTCATACTTTTTTTGTTGCCTTGAGGTATTTCACTGTCCAGTTGGTAGTATCATTAGTCTGCAACCTGTCCTATGCAGTCATTTTCCAGGTTGCCTGTAAACACATGATGCTGCTTGTCACGGAAAGCTCCTATGATCTTTCAGACTAGCTTATTGCTCCCTGTAGCTGAACTTGAGGTGCCATGTTAATCCAAGCACACTTGGTCATTGAGAAGCTTGAATTGAAAATGGGACAAAGTGCCAGCTGGAAGCTGTCTTTGGTTTTTAAACTCTAGTTTTGGTACACCTAAAGTAATGCTATACTTATTTAATGAACATCTAAAATCTTTCTGGCAGTATTATGTAGAACATTTCTGAATTAATAGATGTGGAAAAATCGAATGACTGTTACAAATTTAAAACTTAAATTTGGTTCTAATGACATTGAGCCCTGGGTTTGTTTTTGTTCCATTTTTATAATTGCACTTTAATTTTCAGTAGTGTATTTGGATGTGTGTTTTAGGGTGCAGTTTTGCATCTAGGAGGTACAAATGATAGAGGATAGGAGTTCCCATGCATTTATTACCTATGGTGTGGAACGAACAATGCAAGCACCGATATTTCCCAAGATCTTTCTTCCATGATGTGCATGATACCATGTGTAGCTGGTGTCAGGAAGGTTCGAAACCTGGAGCCACCTACGCAGCAGTAGCTGCTGAGGAGGGGACTGTCGTGCTGCTCTGGGCTTTCTTACTAAAACACCTTTCAGCTTAAGGGCAGAAATTGAGCAGGGTGACCCAGTGCTGTGGTGCTTTGGCACCACGGGCCAATGATGTTAAGGGGCAACACTGCATCCTCTTAGTGGCTCTCACCTGTGGAGCTGTGAGTTCTTTTAGGAAACCCATACAAAATAAGTATTTTCACATCTTCGTGGCTTTACGATTTAGATAAGTTTATTTGTCCTTTTAGACTATGACCACTACACTAATATAGCATGGTGCCAGAAGTATTGGGCACCCATTTTCACTAAGTGAAGGGATTGCAACCCATAACCACCTGATTACCCTAGGAGTTATTTGAGTGCTCTTGCCATTTCTTGCATAGCTGAATAAATGCTATCCCATTATTTTGTATGTGTATTATGCCATCAGTTGACTCTGTTGTACTTTGGTGTACAGATTCAAGTACACGCACTATACTCAGTCATGGCCAGTGCTTATCTAGAGTAAGTGGGATCAGTGTATTTCACTTTTATCGTTAATTTGGTTGTTGCCTCAATATGCAGCCGGCTTGTTATTCGGTGGTCATCATCTCGCACTATCATGTCTTGACATTAGTGCACAATATGTTATGATGAAGGGCCTGTCTGCTTTATCGACAGGGAGACCCATCTCCTACCTTTTTCGTAGTGTTGTCGATGCATTGCATGGAATGATTTCCGCTATGATTGTAGTTTTGGTTTTCCCCTTCAATCCCATGGGTCCTGAGGTGTCTGCGTGCACGGGGTCAGGGATTTGCAGCATGCAGTAGTTTGTATCTCCTTTCACTGAGGCATCCTGTGTTCCATGGTGCATTGTTGATTTCTAGTGATAGTGATTGCAGTGGATGAAAACGTCCAGTTCCCTTTGCGCAGCACACTTTTAATATTTTAATATTAGCCTGTCAATATCAAACATTTCTGTGAACCTGAACTCCTGAAAGATAATGAAATTCCTTTGTAATTGACCAATTCACAGCTTTAATCATTGTCAGTTCCCATGGTTTAGCTAAAAATGTCACGTTAATAAGAATTCAGGTAAGATTAAAAATGGAAGTGATTCCATGAAGTATATAGGTATTTATGCTGACAGCCCTGGGTGGTCTCAGCAAGACAAAGTATTGTCTTGGAGGCCTTGAAAATAAAAATTAACATCCTCAAATTTGGTGTGTGTCATATCTAAACATCACTTGCGCATGTGTGGCCAATTAAAATGTGTTCATTTGCATTGGGAATGAACTAATACTTTCCAACACGCAGCAATACCATGCAGTCTTGTTTTTTTTTTTTCCAAGCAAATCATTTTATATCTGCATTCCAAAATTTTTTGGTGAGCTGTTCAATAATTTACCTGTACGGTGTTGTGTTCAGGTAGATAAATTTTCACATTCATCTCTTCATCTCAGTGCCTCACAGCAAATGCTTGCCTCAACTCTTTAGTCACCATTATGACATTTTATAGTGGTGCTAAAAAAATATTTGCCCAGATTGTGATGTGGAAATGGCCATTCTCTATCCTTGTTATCCTTGTTATCCCTTACGTGAAAACAAATGTTGCTCCTGCGTAGCCCTGCTTTTATGTCTCACAAATGTAATATTCTGTCACAGGGATGCTGACATGGGAGCCGTTGGGAGGGAAGCTCGATGCCTCATGATACCAGAAGGTGCTCACCATCTCTGCATTCCCCCCCCCCCCCTCTCGTTTTACAAAGCTGGCAAGGAGAGCGATGAAGCAGACAGCGAGAAGGAAGCTGCCCCTGTGCGGAGATTGTCTGCAAGTTCCTCTGCCTCCCCCAAAGGGGGCAAGCGGTCCCCTGGATCCGGAGCCCCTAAGATGGCTGCCAAGAGCAAGAAGCACATCCTGCCACCCCTCAGTGGGCCTAAGGCAGCCAAAAAACATGCCCTAGCCTCCGGAAAATCTCCTAAATTGCAGAAATCCAGCCCTGCTCCCCCTTCTACTGCTGGCCAAGGACCAGGTGCCATTCCTGGCCCCGCTGTGTTGCCTACGGTCATCGGTACCTCCACTTCCCGCCACCATGTCACAGGGGCCTTGAGGGTCACCAAAACAACCTTCACCATCCCCAAGAAGCAGCCCAAGCCTCAGGAGCCCCGACAGACGCCGAGCTCGGGGCCCTCGTCGGCCTCCACCAGGCTGCCGCCAGCATCGAGCGCACCCCCCATCTCGGCCTCAGCTCCTGGTGGCAGAGCCCCTACGGCAGCCCCCACACAGCCTCCCACTCAGCCACAGCCCAATAACCAAATCAGGCAGAACATCCGCCGCTCGCTCACCGAGATCCTGTACAAGAGGTGAGAGCAGCTCAGTGCAGACCGCCACCAAACCCTTCCCGCATCTGTACCTCTGCACGCTCTGTGTGACGCTTCCTCAAAAAAGAGAATAGCTCACAACTCTGTAGTACGGTTTATTTTTCATTTGTAACTTAAAATGGCTGTTTACAGGGTGAGTGACAGTGATGACTTGACGATATCGGAAAATGAAGTTGGAAAACTCGCCGTCAACATCGAAAAGGAAATGTTTAACTTATTCCTCAACACAGACAACCGATACAAAAATAAATATAGGTCAATCATGTTCAACCTGAAAGATCCTAAAAATAAGGTTAGTCATCTCCTGAAATTCGCTGGAATTGTTGTGTTCTATTGTGTTGCAGTTGATTTTTAAGCATGTTGATATTTAATTTCTGATCAGTATATTTCCATGGACATACTGAAGCAAAGTTACAAAATGTCATTTCTAAAGCCAAACTGTAGCAGTCTTTCATGTGTTAGTGATGACTTGTTAGCACTGTGCATGGTCTGTTCGCCCTGTTGTACAACAAAAATCGTGACCATTTGGGTAATGCGTTTGGGTCCTTTCCAGGGTTTGTTCTACCGCGTTGTTGGGGGTGAAGTCACGCCCTTTAAGCTTGTGAGGCTGAGCCCGGAGGAGCTCTTGTCCAGGGAGATTGCTGAATGGAGGCAGCGGGAGAGCACAGAGGTGATCACTATGGTGCACAGTCAGCTATCTGCTTTCTGCTGCAGAGGCTCCCAGAGCCTAATTGGGGTTGGCACCCAGCCATATACTTCGGGATATTGGCGTGAATACTATCGGCTAACCTCCTTAGTGGGGTGTTTCCTGCAGGTGCTGGAGCCCAGACCCCAACCTGGGCAGCCCAAGCCAGGAGCCAAGCCAGAGATGGCCCCTGATGTGGACATGGAGGAGTCTCCTCCCTTGTCTGATGGAGACGTATGTACCACCGCCACCTCCCCGTCTCCTCGCATGGCTTCTGCGGCAGTAAGTGGTGGCTCTTTCTTGCTCTTTAACCTTCCACCTTTTCTTCCTCGTGCTCACCCGTTCACCTTTCCCTGTCATGCTAGCACTCCCTCACCACTATTTTGGTTCACAGCCTTGGAGTCTCCTGATCTTTTTCAGTCTGGTTTTCTCACAGCCCTTGCCTTTCACTCAGCTCAAGTTGATTTTTCCTTCTCTGGGCCTAGTGAGTGATGTATGCCTGGCCTTTTCCTGGTAACAGGAGAGTCTCAACTAAAGGACCAAGACACCTGCTCTTGGCCATTATGATTATTTAAGTGCTGCTTACTACCCTTTTATGTGATTCCTGTCTAAAATGACTTCTGACGCATCTTACCAAGCCACACATCAGTACTTGAGTGGATCCATTTATTAATGAGTGTTTGTGTCTAATTACCTCTTATAGAAATTCTGCATTAATTTATTCACATCATTATTTAAATTTATCCATAAAAACTCAGTTTTAGGTAATGTGCATGAATTAAAAATGTAATAAAATATACAATAATAAATGTAACAAAAATCCTTTAGGACCCGGAAGAAATCAAACAGGCAGCCAGTTCAGCCCCAGCCGTGGCCCTCCCTTTGCCCCCCGCCTCTGCTTCTGCTCCACTTGCTGTGGCAAAGGCCAGCCAAGAGGCTGCCAGCGCCTCAGTGCCTGACATCTTCAGCAGCATGCTGAAAGACACCACAGCAGAGCACAGGGCACACCTTTTTGACCTTAACTGCAAGATCTGTACTGGTAAGTACATCTTTACACATTGAGTCACGCATCTAGTTCTAACTTACTGATTTTAAATTAAATTACTTGTCCTGGCTAGTAAATCTACATTCTGGCTTCTGTACATTTTTCATCCTATAACAGCATCTCAGTTCTTCACCAAACATTTCTCTTCTAGATTTTCTTTTCTGATTTTCCAGCGATTTGATAATAAGCTGCTCTGTCAATAGCTGAAAAGCCGACAAGGTTGTTTTGAGTCTGATAAAGCTTCTGAAAAGATGGAAAGATTCTGAAGAAACATTTCCTTAATGTGGATGAAGCAGTGTGTGTTGTCTGGTTGAGTTGATGTCATCACAATGGTTCTTCGTGCATTTATTTACGTTTGTTTGGGGTGCTGTGTTTGTGGTGTTCATTCCTCTGCAGGTCAGAAGTCCGCTGATGAAGAGCCTGCCCCAAAGAGGCCAAAGCTTTCATCATCCTCTGTCGCCAAGAAGATCGAGGGCAGAGGGAAGCAGGAACCACGACCGCTCAAAGCAGGTGCTTCTTCTGGTGACGGAACCGCAGCCGTGGTCATGGCTCAGGATGGCGAAACGGCACTCATAGACTCGCCAGCCTCCCCAGAGGACGGTGCAGCATCGGCTGCCTCTTCTACGTACTCATCTCTCGCCGCCCCAGTCACCATCCCTGCAGTGTCCTCTGTCACCATCACACGCCGGGACCCACGCACAGCAGGATACCGCCCCCCCTCGGGGACAGCAACACCGGCCCTCACGCCTGCGCTGCCGAATGCTGCTTCAGAATCGTCAGTGACAGAGAACAAACTGACTACACCATTGCTGCCTCCACCTCCACCCCCTTCTGCCCCAAAGTCCATCCTGTTAAAGCCTGCTGCTTCGCCAGACACCCGGTTCTTTGGTCCACCTGGAACCAGGTATGTCTCCATGATGTCATCCAGACTGCCTATTCACAAGTATGAGCTGCAGTAAGATATCTCAGGATTTCTAATCCAAACTGTGTTGTATTTCAGCTTGACGGAATCCCACTCCCCACCAGAGAGTGAAACGGCTGTCTTCTTGTCCCAGCAAGAGATGATGTGGAAGGGTTTCATCAACATGCATACTGTGGCTAAGTTCGTCACCAAAGCCTACCTGGTCTCTGGATCTTTTGAGTACCTGAAGGAGGTTAGATCCTTGTCTGTGGTCAACATACTGATCATTTTTGACCTGCCTTGGTATTTTCCTTATAAACAAGGGTTTATTAATAATTGCGATGATACATTTAATGTAATCCCAAGTAAATGCACATTTGAACAAAGTTGAACCTTTCGGTGGCTGGCAACTCAATGTTGACATGTCGATTCTGTTCAGGATTTGCCCGATACTATCCACATCGGTGGGCGAATCTCCCCCCACACCGTGTGGGACTATGTGGGAAAATTGAAGACTTCCTTGTCTAAGGTAACTTGAGCGTGAGTTTTCTGTGTATTGCGGTCATGTACCACTTATCATTCTCAGTAAGATGCTCTAGAAATCGGTTGACTTAATTTTATAATACTGCTACTTTCTCCCCATCCCCCAGGAGCTGTGCCTGATCCGCTTCCACCCAGCTACGGAGGAGGAGGAGGTGGCCTATGTCTCCCTCTTCTCTTATTTCAGTAGTCGACGCCGTTTTGGTGTGGTGGCCAACAACAACCGCCGTATCAAGGACCTGTACCTCATCCCACTTAGTGCGAAGGACCCCCTCCCATCCAAACTCTTGCCCTTCGATGGGCCAGGTAAGCATCACCATGGAGATGTGCCAGAGGCCTCTGCACCATCTTTCTGATGCCTCTGGGATTTGTCTCCAATGTAATTTTGGGGAAAGTGGCGGGAAAAACAATTGGGTTATGGTGCATTTTCAGAAATTGGTGATTCAGAAATTATGGTAAGTATGTGAGTTATGGTAACATCAAACTGGTGGCCTCAGCTAGTGTCTTGGAATAAATAGGAGCTTGTTTCTAAATGCCTTGGTTTTCTGTTAGATGTTAAGGGGGTGCCTACATGCTTTTACTTGTTCCCACTGAGACATCCCATTGAGTTCATCTGTATGGTTTGTTTTCTCACTCTGTATATTTCCCTGTATCACTCTCCTTTCTTAAATAAAGAATGTTATACATTCTCAGGCTGTTGCAGTGTTGCAATGTGTCACTTTCAGAGGTCGGTCTCTTAGAGTCACTTCCCGAATGACACACAAGTTGGGAGGACGTCACCCTCGGGTTGCTATGTTGACCACACGGCATCCATCCAGTATACAATGCTCAGCTGGTTTGGGCTCTGGAAATATGTAAGAGCAGATCTTTGGTTCTCTCAGAGATGTGGTCTGTCTCACCATCTGAACTGGCAAAATGCAGTGGGTCGTGAAGCTTGTTTAATGGGGATAAAACCACACATACAGCCAAAATTTCTGGCATTGCCTGTCCTCTCTGGCTGGAATCTGACACTCTGGTCCAGGTTTACTGCCCTACTGGACTTGTTGGGGACCTGTGGTAAGTCCAGCTTGGGAAGAGAGAGCAAGCAAGTGAGACGTTACATATGAAGCACATAGAGGACAATTGTGAAACTGTGGATTCTTCCAATTACAGCAGGAGAAGGAGGAATTTTCCTGGAGGCCCAGTGGGATTTGCAGTCTTGACAGAAATGCCACACTTTTAAGTAATTGTAGCCCACATAATTGCTTTTGCCTGGCAGACACTTTCATACAAGGTGATATAAGTATATAGTTTAACCATTTACAGTTTTCCTGAATACTTACACAATTAACAATTCTAAACTGCTGGTTAAGTACCATTAGCCAATAGAACGTCAGGAGCACTGCTACAGGGATGCTTCTGGTCCAGTTGCTATGCAACCATCTACTGACCAGCCTTGTAACGTAACGGGGCCGTATCCATTCAATGGAAGACTTGTTAATAAGCCAGAATGAAAAAAAATTTAAACAGGTTATCTGGGGAGGTGTGCACACATAATTAATGGAATTGTTTTTAATTGGTTATGGATATTTAAAGCTCTACAATTTTTTTTTTTTTTATCAAAGCATATGTGCCGTCATAATAAGAATTGTAAGTAGTACACATGTACTCTTAAAGGGCAGAAATTACTGCTTGATAACATGACTTGGCAGTTTCATAAATGCTTTAAGAGCGGATTTTGACCCGTCACCTGGCCTTCAGCTGCTTGGGGCCTCTGCAGTGGCTTTGGACTTTGACAACAGATTGATGGACCTTTGGATTCCTACAGCTGGGCTCTGTGTGAAGGGAGCTGTGCTGCTGTTCACACAACAAACCAAATTCACAAGAAAGGCTGCAATAAAGTCTTTGCTCTCTTACTGAGGGTTGCTTGACTTGTTGTTGATCAGTTTTGTACTACTAGTGGATGGTTGTTTCTCATGATATTTAAAAAAAAAAATGAAGGTAAATCAGTCATACTAATTTTATTCTCTAATAGAAATAATTTTTGCTGTAGTTGTAACTGACACTGTACTTATTCACTGAAGGAGTTACAGGCATCATGAAAATTCTAAATTTTTCAAATGTATAGAGCCTCAAGATTAGACTTTCATTTGGTTCTAATGATTTTTTAATGTGAAATTGAATTCATTATCTACATATGAAATGTATTTTTCCTGCAAGCAGAATTTGCAGGTAGTTGAAACAAGCTCCCATTTATGAGACCAGTGTCCATATGTATGCATGTGTTTTTTATATAATATTTTATGGGTTGGCATATTAGGTATTTTTCATCACAATTTAAGTTTTAAAGTTAGAAATTCTGAAATTCATCCTCATTTCTCTGCTGTCATGCAGGCCTGGAACCAGCTCGTCCCAATCTACTTCTTGGCTTAGTTATTTGCCAGAAAGAGAAGAAGCGCACTGGGGCACCACTAGAAAGTGAAGACAAACGAGCCAAAATTCAGACCAGAGACCCTGATGACACTGGCCTTCCCAAGCCACCTGCTCTTCCCAAGAGTGATGTCAAACCAGAAAAGTTTCCACGGATTAACCCAGAGATACCTATGAGCACCACTCCTCCAGGCTCTCCTCCTCCCATTAGTTCTTCTGAGCCTTCAAGTTCTCTCCCAGCTCCATCCATGCTCTCTCTCATTTCCAATGCCAAGCCCCCAGTCTCTGTTCCCTCTGGTAAAGATTCACCATCTTCTACATCCACCACTGATGCAAGCGCCACTCCCCTCCAAACTATCCTGAAGACCCTATTTGGCAAGAAGAAACAAGACACTGATGTCTCTCTTTCCCCTTCAGACCAGAGGTCTGTTGATATTACAGTGCCCCCAGCCCCACTACTTGATCCAATAGTCCAGCAATTCGGACAGATATACCCAAAAGAGGTGGAGGAAGATGAGGATGACCGACCTTATGATCCAGAGGAAGAGTATGACCCAGAAAAGGGTTATGGCACAAAGACATCTGCTGCTCCAGATAAAGTTTTTGTAGCCACTAAAGTACCTGAGCCCACAGCTTCTGAGGTTGATGATGTAGCCTATGATCCAGAAGATGAAACAATCTTTGATGAAGTAAAAGGAGGTGTTGGCGATCTCCCTGGAGAGTTAAAAGCAAAAACCTCAGCTGAGTGCAACAGCACTGCTCTTGGTGGCACTTCTACGCTGACCGAACAACAGAAAATGCTAGAAGAGCTGAACATGCAAATTGAAGAGCAAAAACGTCAGCTGGAAGAACAAGAAGAATCCATTCGTCAACAGAGGGCAACAGTTGGGGTTTCCCACTTAATTCCTGATACCCTGATGCCCCAGGCCTCTAAATCATTGTTGGCAAACAGTCAGTTGCTACAACTTGGCAAAAAGGTGGATGAAACGGCTGTGAAGACTTCGGCTGTGCCAGTTATAAATCAGAGAAGAGACCCACGACAAAGTAGGGACCCGCGGCAGGCTGCAGCTAATCGGAGATTAACAAGTGATGCAGCGGAAAAAGAAACTTCCACTGAAGTCCCCACTACGGAAATAGCATCGACACAACTGGACTCATCCCAACCAGAAACAATACAGGTGGCAGCAGAAACACAACCTGAGCCGGTCCCTTTCTTGGAAACCGAGAACACGGAAATATCTATCCCTCTACTGGGAGAAAAAATAGAACCTGAGCTGGAGGACAACTCATTTGTTGAGCTTCCAGAAAAAAGTAGCCAGGATAACTCCAAGCCAGAAATTGAAAGTAACCCTTACACTACTTGGCCAAATTCTGCCAGCATTTTAAAAGCGAAAGAGCTAAGTCTTGAACAGCCCCAAGATTTACCTGCACTAGAGCCATCTCCAACTTCATATTACAGTGGACCAATGAATACTGCACCCTCAGGTCCTCTCCCTGGGATCTCCCAGGACATGGCACAGAATAACTCTTTAGTGGACATTCAGACTTCTCATATGCCACATATGGGTATTATAAACCCTGAGTTTGGGAACTCTCAAGAAATTCCACCTCATATACCTTTCCAGCATCCGCCTGGCCCTCCCCCAATGCAGGGGCCTTCTTCTTTGCAAGGTGAAGGTGACCAATCCCAGTACAGAGATCCATCCCAATATGCACCACCAGGTCCTTATCCACCTTATCAGAATCAGTGGGGGGGCTCTCAGCAGCAGTTTGAGGGACCTCGAGGACCTCCACCCCAGCCCATGATGGGACCAAGAGGTCCTCCTCCATTCCAGCCCCTTGGTCAAAGGGGACCACCACCTCAGATGTTTGATAATTCTTTGAGCTCTGTACCCCCTCAGCACATGGGACCAAGGGGCCCACCTCCATCGCAGTTTGAGGGTCATTGTCCCCCACCCCCCTCATTTGATGGGCAAAATGGTTCTCTCCAGCCCAGATTTACTAGACCCCCCCCACCATTCAATTTTCCTGGACCCAGAGGTCCCCCACCACCATTTACTGGGCCACCACCTGGCCACTTTGACAATAGAACTCCCCCACCTGCCCACTTTCCTGGACCAAGAGGCCCACCCCCTCCTCATCAGTTTGGAGAACATGTTCCTCAAAAGCCACTGCTGGATACACCAAGAGGTCCTGATGAGCAGCCGTATGACAACAGTGGCAATGCTTATCAGCAGGGTATTGAACCACACCAGGGTGAGACACCGCCACTGATGTACAGAGAGAACCCGACTTTGTCACAGGCTCCTCCATTCCGGGGTCCCCCACACAACCAGTTTGATGGGCGAAGAGGTCCATCTGCTGATATGGGGGGGCAACGTTACCCACCCCCAAACCGATTCAGTGGACCAGGAGCACCTGCTCATCTTCACAACCAGAGAATGCCTTCACCTCCGCATAGAGGCTCTTTTGAGGACCCAAGGGGCCCTCATACTCCAGAATTTCAAGGGCCAAGAGGACCCCCATCAACGCAGTTTGCAGGGCCCCGAGTTCCCCCACCTGTTCATTTTCCAGACAACAGAGCAGGACAACCACGATTCCGTTTTGAAGGTCCCCATCACCCACCAGAAATACGGCCTCTGCGTCATTCTGGGCCTCTTCTCCCCACTCCTCCTGAGGCACCCATTCAGTTGCCAAACCGAGTAGTCCACAGCCCTGATTCCCACCGGGAGGACCACTGGAGGCATTCACCTGAGATGAGGAGACGCAGTAGCAGAGAGGACTCTGAGCAGCGCAACAATGGGGACAGGGCAGGCAGGTTTGAAGGCGCACATCGTGAAAGGGAGGGTGCCCAAGGGCCCTCACGGCTTTCAGAGGAAAGGCAAAGGGAGGTATCTGAGGACAGAAGAAGGGATCGGGACAGCAGCCATTCTGCTAGGCAGTGGGACAGGAACTCTGGAAAACCCTGGAGCCGAGAACGGGACTGGGACAGGAGCAGAGAGAGAGATTGGGATAAAGACCGGGAGAGAGACCGTAGCAAAGGAAGAGAAGATCGACACAGAGAGGGAGACAGTGAAAAGCGGAGGGACAGGGACCGTGACAGAGAGCGAGACAGAGAAAGGGAACGAGGCAGAGATAGAGACTCTGATAGGAGAGACCATGACCGTGACAGAGGAAGAAACCGTGATCGGGATCGTGACAGAGACCGCGATAGAGAGAGGGATCGAGAACGAGACCGGGACAGCAGAGATAGACGCCGCGACAGATCAAGGAGCAGAGACCGAGACCGAGGAAAAGATAGAGACAGAGATCGTGGAAGAGACAGAGATCGGGATCGGGATCGAGAAAGAGACCGGGACAGAAAAGAGCGGAGTAAGAGCAAAGAAAAGGGGAAAGAAAACAAATCTGAAACCACAAAGGAAAGTGAAAAAACTGTAGAAACAGAGACTGCTGCTAGCAAAAATGCAACATCTTGATCTTTCTTTTCTGGTCTTTGTGCTGAAATCTAATTGTCATTCTTTCATTTGGAGACCATATTAAAGGTGTTCCTTGGACTGACTTAAATGTAAATACAAAAAAGAGACTTCATGTGGGTGGAGAGTACTACTTAACGGTGCTACTGTAGTTTGTATTAAAAATTTGATATTCCTTCCTCCATATTTTATCAGTTGTACCATCTGAAGTTGTATTCATTTGAGTTCAGTGTGTCAGGCAAGCGTTGTGATACCATGCTGTTAGCTCGTATTTGAGTGTATGCCGTTCCCTCTTTTGGGGAAGGGGGCTTTTAAAAAATGACTTGCGTGCATAACTAATTACATGGAACGCCACAAAAAATGTAAATATTTATGTATGATTCTGTATATAGGTATGCTTTTTTTAATCACGTTTTCTAAGTAGAAAATCATAAGCCATATAGTTTGAATGGATACACGAAAACTGAGAAGATAGTGTGGGGATTCCAATTTGCAGTCCGTGTACGTGCTTGTGTTAAATAATTTTAGTACGCAACGGTTGTAGCGCTAAGGTAATGCCCATCACCGGCAGTTGTGTTTGAAGCCGGCCCTGTTTTGTTTAAAAATAACCAATTAAACCTCTAAATCTCTCTATTCTGTTGTCTTAATATGTCCTACAGTCCCCTGTTGTGTCTGCAGTATTTAGTGAGTTCTGGGTTTGCGTTAAAATTATGCCGCTACATTTTTCGTTTTGTCTTTATTAAGTAATTTACCTGACCTTTACATACTTAACACGAGCGTTTTAATTTCATATACGCAATTCATAATTATTTTTGTCATAATTACGGCCGTAGCTGGCGGAAACTACGGCGGTTTTATTTGATTTCAGTCAGTGCCGATTCAGATTTCCCCGTCCACGCTGTCAGTGACCGATTTCTCTGGCGCATGACTTCCCTTTCGAGTAAACACATCAGTACGTCGGTCAGATCTTCACTGCATTACAATGACAAATTAACTAAGTACTCGAAAATCGCCATTATATTTCACCGTCAAAGAAAAAATGTGGATGTTGAATGGACGTTCTTGCTTGTTTGCTCCGCAACAGGAAACAATTCTGCATTAAACATCTAGTGAACTACAGTGTAACGTAATATTCGTGCTTGTGTGGGGGATTAACACGACTGTAACAGAAAACCCTTGGATCAATAAGGAAGCAGTGTAACTTTGTGGGGCTGCACGAACCCCGAATAAACGGCACTCCTGCCCGGGTGCTGCATGCACCCTACTGGGGGGGAAGCTGGGAGGAGAAAAGGGTGCGTAACGTCATCGCGATGAGCGTGAGGCTCGCTGGGCGACGACAGCCAGTTCGCCTCAAGTGACCACGGACGATTTTTTTTTTCCGTATAAATTTTTCGGAAATGTCTCCCGACTTCCCAGTGCTGTTATATTTATCAAAGCATAGTAGAGAAACTGCGGGTATTTTCGGTATTCTTAAAGATACTTAGGGTTTTACGCCTGTGATGCACCGCGTAACCTCGGGACGCACTTTGGGGCTCGAGACCGTCCGCGGGGGCAGCGCCGCCTCGCGCCTCCGCGAGGACGTTCGTGGCGAGAGCGCGAAACGCCGCGCGGGCGCCAGTCTCTCAGCCCTCGCGTTTTTGTAAGCATTATTGTCTTTATTTTAACCGTACTTAAAAAAAGTATTTGCGTATTAGTACAGTCAAACACATATCTTAATACAGTATTACATTTGAGACAGACGATCTGTCAGCTAAAACGTTAGCTTCTTAACTTCGCTTCGTTTTCTTAGTATTTGTGTGCCGCGGGCCAGCCCCGAATTAACAGCCATTATGTCCGCACCGAGGGTCGGGCGCCCGGCTTCCCCGGCTTCGGGGCTGTGCTGCCCGGCCGCGGTTGAGGTGACTTTAGGGGTCGCCGCCAGTGGTCAGGCTCTGACTGACCTCAGCCTGGTGGAGATGACCGAGATGGAGTACACACACCTCCAGCACATCATCTACTCACACATGGAGGCGGCAGAGCAGAGCGGCCCAGGGGATGCGGGTCTGGACCTGGGCTGCACCGTGTCCTGTCCCGCCGTCCCTGCGGTGCAGCACGGTACCCCCACCCCTGCTGATGGTGACCACACGGCAGCTCAAACGCCCCCCCACAGGCACAGCCCGGACATCCCGCAAATGAGAATGATGCTGGCCGGCGATCCGGCCAATGAGAGGACCCCGAATGGCTGCGGCGAGGTCCCCGGGCCCGTCTTGGCCAGGGCCCGGGGCGGAAGCATGGGGGCCAGAGGGGGCCCGGGGGTGCCGCCCGAGGCCCGGCCCAGTCCCGCGGCCCGGGTGTGTCTGGAGAAGCGCTTCGAGACGCCACACCTGAAGGCATCCCATGAGCAGGGGGCAGCGCTGAGCAGGTGGGGCAGACCCAGGGCCGGTCAGAGACACCGGTACTGACAGCCTGGGATCTGAGCTCCTTCTTGTCTCTGTTTCAGCTTCCTGTCCATGCTGCACCACCCCTCGGAGCTTCTGGGAGCCACCGTGGCCTCTGAGCAGATTAAGTGCCTTAAGATGGGCCAGGGGAGACTGGTGCCCCTGGAGCAATCCTTACCGGCACACGGCCAGGTGGGCAAACTGAGGAGGTGTTGTGTGATCTGCTCCTGCTTATAAGAAATACAGAGGGGTGCACGGCATTCAGCATATAAAAGCTTCAGGACCCTGGCCTGGACTCAATAAGGTGCAGCATTAGCTCTCCAGGTAGATCACTGTTTCCCAAACCCCAGAAGTCCACATTTCTGCTCCCTCCCAGCTCCTAGAACACCTGTACCAGGCATTCTGTGTTCTTGATTGTCTTGGAGGGAACAGAAACATGGAATGTCTGGGGGTCCGTGAGGGCACAGAGATAGATAGACAAACATCTGGTCACTTGTCAGTTACTGCAGTGCTTGATCTCCAGCAAAAGTTGGAAGCTGGGTGGGACCAGCAGCCTCATTTTCTGTGTATACCAGAGCCTGATGGCTGTGCATCACACGGTGGATCCTGCCAAGTATCCCAGGAACCTCAGCTTCCAGCAGGACTCACAGCCTCCGAAGGTGGGATTTCGCAAGTCAGTAGCTGAACCTGAAGTTTGGGATAAGCTGGAGGGTGAGTGTTTTTAAACAAATATTGTTACATTTATTTTCCTTTGTTCTATTAAATTCTGTGTCTTGATTTTCCTCAAAGCCGCAAGCACAATGCATCCATTCAGACTTTCTCTTGTGCTCCGCTGAAGACAAAGCCCAGAAGCCGGCGCTACCCGTGAGGCATCCTCGGGCCCGCTTGCGTCCAGCGTGCCTCGAGCGTCAAGCCCTGAGCGAGATCCAGAATGAGGTCAGGGTGGGAGAGCCGGCGGCCAGCGTTCAGAAGGCCACTGTGACTGGAGCGAATCTGAAGCGCCGAGAGAAGCACAACAGCATGGAGCGGGACCGCCGGTAAAGGCTGTGCTGTCTGCAGCCTCGTCACATTTGATTGCTGGCTTTGACTGATATTAGAAACGAAGAAGGGTCTTGTACCTTTTGCTAAATTAGCAAAATAACCAGCTGAGTTAAAATTACATTAATTAAACAGCTCACCATTTAGTAATTAAACTTTTGAATCTAGTAAGAAATTAATATTATGTAACATTAATGTTTTTTTTTAGTATGATACTTATTAAGGATGGATGCATACCTGGCAGTTTTTCCAGGTGCTTTAAGTTGTAACCGAGTTAAAATGTCTGCAGAGAGGGCATTCACTCTTTCTCCTCATTGCTGCCGCTGCAGTCGGAGGATTCGAATTTGTTGCGATGAGCTGAACAGGCTGGTACCCTTCTGCAACTTTGAGACAGACAAGGCCACCACGCTGCAGTGGACCACTGCCTTCCTGAAGTATCTCAAGGAGCTCTATGGTGACAGCCTCAAGCAGGTGTGTGGCACGTGGGGCGAATCACACATGCAGACATTTGCAAATGTCAATGGTGCCAGCTTCTGGAGAAAAAAATTGACACTTGTGAAAACCTGTTTTTAAATGTGGCTGATCTGTTTCTTGGTTCTTTATCATGCTATCTTCTCATTATAGGAGTTTCAAAATGTCTTTTGTGGCCAGACCGGAAAGCGCATAAAGCTGGCTCATGTGTCCAACCTGGCAGTGCCGTACAGTGTTCCCAGCAGCCCACATGCCATTCGGCCAGACAAGGAGAATTGAGTCCCAGTCTAGTTCACACATCTGGGTAACATGCACTGAGTTTGTACGGTTCATATGTATGTAGTTTTGCCATGGTTTTTGTCTTCAGTGTTATTTTACATCACTAACATTGAAACAGTAGCAGGTAGTTTAAACATGTCTGGTCATCCTTCATTTGCATTCATGGCGAAAGTTTTTCCAAACTGTTGCTATCTATCTCTGAATTTTCTGTATTAAGGGCCATTTTTATTGCACGTTCTTATGGTTAATACAGAGGCGTAGTCTTTGTAGCAGTGACAGACTTCATGGTACCCCAAAGGATACTCTACATTTGCATGTTTACCCTCCTAACAGAAACTGTTTCTCATATTTTGGCTAAGGTTAGTGTATTTTTTGTGTGTTATTCTGGTAAAACAGTGACACTTATAGATCACGGCATCCAAAAGAGGTCAGACTTGAAGTAAACGTATAATATTCCTATAATTAAAAAAAACACACACACTTCAGAATTGAACAGAAAAGAGCATTGACCAAATGTTTTAATTAAAATTACCCAAAGGTGGCACTGTTTCTCCAGATAAAATAAGGGAGCCCATATTAGTTGGGATTTTTTTCCATGTGGTACACTATTAGAACACTAAAAGTTCATTAATAGCTTAAAAATTGATAACAAGTAAATAGTATTTTGTACTCCCTATTTTTCAACCAAGACTATGTTGCGTAGAATGAGGTGTGCTCTGATGGGGTGAGTAACCAGTTGTGTTTATTTTATTATTGTGATGGACTGTTTGGGTGTCTTTTAGTGGCAATTAAATGTTTTCAAAAATGTTTATTAGATTTATAACGGAAGTGAGTTATTACTGAAAAGCATTTTTAATTCTTTAAACAAAGTACACTACTAAGTCTCGGTTGTACTGCATTGATTCTTGTTAGTCTTTAAAGCATGTGTAAGAATTTTTATTGTATTATTTCCAAGTCTGTATATTAAATTACCTTTACTTAAAATTACTTTCATTTTCAGAATAGTGTCTACAGACTAAGACCATGCAGAAGTAGACCAGTTGTCTCTTATGCGTGACTGTCCATGATGTTCTCATTCTATGCATTCTCTGTTATGGTACCAAAATCCGTTTAGATCTCCCTGCACCTCTGGGATTAAACATGGAGTAGCGGTTGAGGCAGGGGTTAGGGTCTGTTACCCACACCTCCCATCATCTTGTGTTGAGCAGAATCCAGCCTTCACAATAGAATTCTCATATGAGCAGTGTGACATTTCTTATGAGTCCTGCTGTTTAATGTTCGGTGGCAGAGCTACAGATTCAAGACCACTATACCCCCATGAAAAGGTTCATGCAGTTGTAATTTGTAACAGGCCTCTGCTTACAGGATTTTGAGGAAAATACAGCGAAAAAGGAGTAAACTTTTATTTGTGATAATTGTAATCTAATTTACTTTCCATCATTTAGTGTTGGTAGGTCTATCTCAACAACTCATTTGTGTTTATGTTCAATTTCAACCTTAAATCCACAGTATGAAAATTGTCAGAAATGCATTAAAAGGACTCCCACCAGGATTTTGCAGTCATATATGCTCATATTTTTTAGGTCACATTTATGTTTTAACTTCATTTATTGTGATTGAACAAAATACAAGAGGAAGAGTGATTCAGTGTACAATATCTGCGTAATCATCCACCAAATTAAAAAGGCACTCCAACTTCCTGGAGGTCCACCATATTGTTTGTCTTCTTGTTTCATACACTTTGAATAAATTATTTTCTTCCTGGGATGTGGATGGAGTATTTGTTGATGTTAACAGGGTAGGAAGGACTACTTCTTTCACCAGTTATTTTCAAGGCATAATGTGGATGGGAAATAACCTCACCTGGTTTTCCCGGTGTAAATTAGTTGATGACTGAAATGTAACTCAGCAGCTCTCAACCAATGGGGATGCCCCATCTGACAGGGCTACTCCCACTCAGCTCTCATTAAATGGGCATGGCCCGTCTGACAGGGCATCTCCCACTCAGCTCTCATCCAATGGCCATGCCCCTTCTGACAGACCATCTCCCACTCAGCTTTCATACAATGGCCACGCCCCTTCTGACAGGGCATCTCTCTTACCCAGCTCTCTGCCAGTGGGTATGTCCCTTCTGACAGGCTATCTCCCACTCAGCTCTCTGCCAGTGGATATGCCCCCTTCTGACAGGCCATCTCCCACTCAGGTCTCATCCAATGGGCATGCCCCGTCTGTCAGGCCATTTCCCACTCAGCTCTCATACAATGGCCATGCCCCTTCTGACAGGCCATCTCCCACTCAGCTCTCATCCAATGGGCATGCCCCTTCTGACAGGCCATCTCCCACTCAGCTCTCATCCAATGGGTATGCCCCTTCTGATAGACCATCTCCCATTCAGCTGTCATACAATGGCCACGCCCCTTCTGACAGGGCATCTCTCACCCAGCTCTCTGCCAGTGGGTATGCTCCTTCTGACAGGCCATCTCCCCCTCAGCTCTCATCCAATGGGCATGCCCCGTCTGTCAGGCCATCTCCCACTCAGCTCTCATACAATGGCCATGCCCCTTCTGACAGGCCATCTCCCACTCAGCTCTCATCCAATGGGCATGCCCCTTCTGACAGACCATCTCCCACTCAGCTCTCATACAATGGCCACGCCCCTTCTGACAGGCCATCTCCCACTCAGCTCTCACACAATGGGTATGCCCCTTCTGATAGACCATCTCCCACTCAGCTCTCATACAATGGGTATGCCCCTTCTGACAGGGCATCTCTCACCCAGCTCTCTGCCAGTGGGTATGCCCCTT
The DNA here is from genome assembly GCA_026780765.1 of Petrocephalus schoutedeni. NCBI lineage: Eukaryota > Metazoa > Chordata > Actinopteri > Osteoglossiformes > Mormyridae > Petrocephalus > Petrocephalus schoutedeni. The sequence goes on from JAODKL010000142.1 coordinate 103,867, forward strand.
CTGACAGACCATCTCCCACACAACTCTCATACAATGGTCAATGTTCAAGTAATGGTTTGATCTGTATAGTTTTGTCACCTACAGCCACACTATAGCTTTCATCTTTCAATGCAGGTGACAGTGATGCCATCTCCCCACACTGTTACTTCCCAGCTATTCACCTAAAGTCCTGAAACTCCCTCAAACTTCACTCATAAGGCTTCGTTTAGGTTACAATTACACTATATAATCATCAATCTCTAGTCATCTTTACTCGCGACTTAGTACCTGATGTATCTGTTGCACCTTTATATAAACATATTTTATTGATTTTGAAATTTTGTTTAAATTGAATTTAAATGGCAGCCCTTATGCCATATTTACAGTTATTAAAGTCCAGGTCGGACAGGCCTCTCTGCGAGCGTTTTATTTTATTTTCCTCTCCACTGTCTCGCCTGAAATCTTTAATTACAGCATAAGATTGATAATGCTCTTTTTGTAGCCGTGCTGATGGCCGCCTCAGAGCGGCCAGGACACTGTATGTATTAGGGCCCTGGCTCCCAGCGATCAGCAGTGTTTGGCACAGATAGCAGCGGCTGCTGAATCGGGATGCGGGTCGTCCCTTGATGATGAGTGGTGGGAGGAGGACGTCACTGATTTCACTGATGTCACCGCATCGGATGGAGGGGGGTCAGTGGAGCTGGTGAATGCTGTGTCAGACTGATACAAGAATCTGTATTAGGCAACCATACAGGTGGCAGGAAAGGTCAGTACATATTGACCAAAGGAATATACACTCACCGGCCACTTTATTAGGCAAACCTGTCCAAATGCTAGTTGACGCAAATTACTGATCAGCCAATCACATGGTGGCAACTCAATGCATTTAGGCATGT
>JAODKL010000142.1:150284-178912 GCA_026780765.1 Petrocephalus schoutedeni
ACGAAAGTGTCAATACACTTTGTCATAGTCTTAGGCCTCGCGAAATCATTTTTATTTAGTTATCGTCTCATTTTAGTCTGAAAATAAAGGTCGTTGACAATAACTGTAACAAAAAATTTTCGTCAACAAAATTAATACTGCAACGGACAGCTATCAGTTTCTGGAATCTTCGGGAAATGATGCCTTGGACGCCACGCCGGCGTGAATGTCTGCAGCTTCAGTACAGTGCTTCAGAAGGGCGACAGGGAATGCCAGAGGTGGAAATTACGTAATGAAATGTTGATACCAGCCGATACACACCAACAAGTGAATATGGGGTGTTCCAGCACTATTTTTCCCAATAAAAGCACTGTACACACAATGACTGTACACAATGAATCACTCGATGACCTCGAACGTGGAATATTAAAATATGATGTCAGAAAGATGTTAACTTAGTGTAAGGCTTCCTTGCTCTGACACCATATCAGTGCAAATCTTCTGCCAAATCAAACAGCCAATCATAGTGAATATTCAAAAGGACCAATCAGAGGAGCGGGGGCATTAGCCACGTCTCAAGTCTGCCAAGTCTCAAAATCCAAGCTATCCAGCGAGCGTGTCGTGCAGACGCGAGCGCGTAGGGAGGGTGGGGTTTCTGCTCACGAGCGCATACGCGCGCGCGCCTCATATTTGTAACGCCAATCGAGCGAGCGTGCGAGTGTTGTGCGATCGCGTGGCGCCTAAGGCATCACTTCCCGAAGATTACCGGTGTGAATGACTGCAGCTCCAGTACAGTGCTTGAGAAAGGTGACAGGGAATGGTTGAGGTGGGATTCGAATCCACGCCGACAGGGGCAGACTGCTGCGTTTTGCTCGCAGTCTCCCCCAGTCGGCGTGGGTTCGAATCCCACCTCCTTTCGCTCTCAGTCTCTCCCGGTTGGCATGGGTTCGAATCCCACCTCTGGTATTCCCTGTCACCTTTCTCAAGCACTGTACTGAAGCTGCAGTCATTCACGTCGGTAATCTTTTATGTCATCGGCAAAAGATGATACAAGCTCCGACACGGAGCTTCAGGAAAGATAGCCCTGCCTACTCGATACGCGCTTCGAAGCTTCGACGCATGACTTAACATCACTAGTTTTCCCTGGTTTGGGAGCACTTCGAACATTTATCCCCCGACAGGGTATGTTCTGTGTAAAAATGGAACCGCTTAAGCCCGCAAACACTTGAAAAAATATTGTTTTTGAATAAAAATGATTAATCAATAGTGTTGAGCAAACCTGAACTGTACCAGGGGGACTCAAAACGGGCAATCTTTCGACTACACAGTTGCATCCATAACCATTACACCATTCACTTCTCATCCAACTTGCCACACATTGCACCTTCTCCAGACCCACAGATAAACACATGCAAACATTTATATTAATTCCCATCTTATAACATTTTGCATTCTTTTTAGGTTACGCATGAGACCCTATCTTGAGAATCAGGGCTGGCCCAGCGTATAGGCTATATATGCGATTGCCATTTGATAAGGGGGTGCAAAAGTGGAAAAAAGGTATGGCTAAAATGAATAAAATACCCCATGAAGCAGACACAAGAGTGTCATCTGTTGTGACACACACTGTAAAACAAAGGACTCAAGGGCGCGTGTCAGGAGAACGGCCAAAACAGGACCACCAGGGGGCAAAATGGGAAGACTCATACAGGGGAGGGCACAGGCCCCAAGAGGACTGATGCTAATGACCAAACTGGGGAACACTGCAAAGCACTGATATACTGTACAGGACTAACAAGGGGCAGACATGATGCAGGTGGGGACGGTTAACACAACAGGAATGGCAATAATGAGCAAGACAGACCTGGAGATAGTTACAGTAGGAGGCATCGGGAAGACCTCCCCTGCTGGTCATGCCAGGGGATGGACAGGACAGATCATGTCAATATATAAAAACTGGACCAAAACTGAACTGTCATTGGCACTGTCACTGACTCCATTTCAAGATCATGAAATAGCCTTTGGTCACTGTTACACAAACCAGAGGTGGCAAATGTATCCCAGTAGTGTCCAGTCATCCATCTATCCATTCATCCATCTGTTTTCCATAACTGCTAAACCTATTCAGGGTCATGGGGGATCTGGAGCCTATGCCAATAGAGTGAGTCATTTTGTTATATCTTCAGGAAAGGTGCAAAACTGCCATCAGGCTATGTCTTGGAGGACCCTGCACCAGTAACAACATACACAGGTTACAACGCTTCACCCTAGGTAAAGGGGTCTTTCTAGACTTTAGCCCCACCCCTTGGAACAATTAACCCAGCAAACAATTCCATCCATCCATCCATCCATCCATTTTCTGAAGCTGCTAGTCCTATTCAAGGTCTCAGGGGGTCCAGAACCAAACCTGGAGGCCACCGACACAAGGCAGGATGGGGCACCAGCCCATCACAGAGCACACTTACACACTATTCACTCGCACAAGCACACTGATGGGCAATTTGGCAAATAGCAATTAACCTAATCATGTTTTTTTGACCGTGGGGGGAAAGCAGAGTACCCAGAGGAAACCCCACAAAGACACGGGGAGAACATGTAGAGTCCACACATGTGGAGCAATGGCAGAAACTCAAACCCTGGCCCTGTGCCCGCCACCTCTCCAACAACTAATTAACATTTGTAAACTAATTAACACAATACAAAACATTCTATATTAACAATTGTGAAATGTCAATTGCAAAATACAATTTTATATACATTAGATGGTTTAACTTAAGGTTGGCAGGTAAATTGAATTATCAGCACTCACGATTATGTTCACAATATAGTGTAAGTTTGCCAGCATCTTATAAACATACCATGAGGTCACAATCCAGTCTGTGACAGTCACATTGCAGAAAAAAACACCTTATTCATTCTTTCTGTCCACTTCGTTTCTAATCATATAGCTAAATCCTGCAATATTATCAGTGACCACCCACATCTTGAGAGAGCGCTTATCAGTCTGATTATGATGGATATCACAAGATGCAGTTTCCAGTAAAAACTAAACTAATGTGAGGTGCTGACCTTCCTGCTGTTTATTCAAAATAGTGACAGATGTTGGTGTTTTATGATCAGTTTGTTTTTCCGCTATTTATGGGCAACCCTGCACATTTTTGATTTACCAGTAGATGGCGTCGATGCATTTCAAAGTTAACATAAACAAGGGGTTTCAAGAACGATGTTGGCATGCCTTCAGGCATAACATTTAACCTTTTTTGACAGTTAAAGGTTTAAACAGCTTAAGTTTAAGTACCCCCTCAAATATAAACAAAATGGGTCACACAGGTCTCAGTCACTAAGCAGCATTCTTACATAACGCACCTTATATAGGTATGGGCATGTGCATGTATATGTGTATGTATATGTTTATATATCTACAGTATACGTATATGTAGATGTATATGTACATGCCAATACCTATAGATATCTACTTCCTGGATAGTAAATTGTAGTTGTAGTAGTAAAATAGTTGATATTTAATATTACTTGCACATTTTCCACAACCCATTATCCATATTACCTACTGTGTATGGGTGTACATAGGAACTACTGTTGTATACTGTATAGTGTTTTATCTTATTTATTTTTTGTATTCTTGTTTTTTTATATATTTTTGGTATAGTCTTGTACTCTTTCTTGCTATCTGTCCTGAGCTGTGGTAATGCACAAATTTCCCCACTGTGGGATTAATAAAGTCTTATCTATCTATCTATCTATCTATCTATCTATCTATCTATCTATCTATCTATCTATCTATTCTGTTTCATCTGTCCTACCTTGGCGACTTCAATATTCATATGGACAAAGACAATAACCCCCTTTCCAGAGATTTTGCATCCTGCCTGGATAAGATTTCCTCTGGGCTGTTTCTCTGCTGGACACCTAAACAATACATCAAAACTCAAGGAACGAGAACAGGCAGAGGTGACTATTCTTAAACCTCAGGCACCAAAAAAGGTAACTAAGAAAACTCTACTCAAAAACAATTCAAACTCAAAGTTGGCTGATTTACGTGCATAAATCTGCTGTTAGCTCACAGCAGCTAATTTTTTGTGCAGTTTAAACTGGTTGCCGAATTGTGCTTCTAGACAGTGCTTGCATGTGCATAGGGTGTTTCACCATATGTGAGGCTTCAGGCTGACCACCGGGTGTATCTTAATGCCTCCTTTCGCGATATGGTGTAAGGGTGGGATTGAGAACCACAGATAGCGCCTCTGTTGCTATCTTGTTGAAAAAGTCAACCCTAAGGCTGAACAATACTGTTTCTTTGTCCTCAGAATTTACTCTGTGATTTAATCTTGCACAGTTCTCCTATTTGTGCAAGCAACTTTGTTTAGCTCATAGGAATGTTATATCACCTCTTTGTGTGTAGACACAACTAATAGGCCAAAATTGCTCTGTCAGTGTTGAACCTGGTAATTTGCATTTTGCCTTCAGCTGTGCTACCAGAACTCTTTTCACCAGTGACGCAAAAGGATCGGGTGGTTTGAGCAACCGTTCCTCCCCCAATCTCATGACAAAACAAGCTTTTGTAATGCGTGTGTGCTAAGTTTCATAACACCTTAGACCACACCTTTCGTCAAATGATCCAAGAGGAATTCTCGATGACTATGAAACAGCCAGTCTTCAGTTAACAAGCCTGACTTAATCTCTGCCTTGGCCACCCCTTCATTACTCTGAGGCTCCCCTGAGGATACAGCAGCTCTTGCTGCCTTGTTCACCATCACCTTTCTCCCACACATGGTCAACTAGGGGTAAGTTTGCTCATTTCCTGCAGCTGTCTCTCTTTGCTCAGTGCAGTAACCCATCACCCCGTTAAGTGTCTGACTTATCCAGTTCACTCAAACCTTTGTTTCTTCTCCCTCTCTGTCTTCTCTCCCCTCCCCTCCAGGCCAGTACACCCAGTACCCCCTAACTTGGCTCTCCAATTACATTTTACTGATTTAGCAGATGCTTTTATACAAAACAAAGTACAACTGAGAAACCAGGTTTAGCCAGTCCCTGGAGTAACTGGAGTGACATAATCACTCTGAAGACAATTTTTGGCACAGATCTGACCCACACACTCCTCACACATACACTCACTGGCCACTTTATTAGGTACAACTTGCTAGTACTGGATTGGACCCCCTCTTGCCTTAAAAACTGCCTTAATTCTTCGCGGTATAGATTCAACAAGGTCCTTGAAATATTCCTCAAAGATGTTGCTCCACATTGACATGAGAGCATCACACAGTTATTGCATATTTATCAGCTGCACCTTCATGATGCAAATCTCCCATTCCACCACATCCCATAGGTGCTCTGTTTGATTGAGATCTGGTGACTGTGGAGGCCATTCAAATACAGAGAACTCATTGTGATGTTCAAAAAACCAGTCTGAGATTATATGAGCTTTGTGATATGACATGTTATTCTGCTGGAAGTAGCCATTAGAAGCTGGGTACACCGTGGTCATAAAGGGATGGGTATGGTCAGCAACATTACTCAGGTAGGCATATAAAAGATGTTCATTTCGTACTAAGGGGCCCAAAGTCTGCTAAGAAATTATCTCCCACACCATTATACCACCAGCAGCCTGAATTGTTGATACAAAGCAGGATGGATCCATGCTTTCTTGTTTTTTATGCCAAATTTTGACCCTACCATCTGAATATCACAACAGAAATTGAGACTCTCTGACCAGGTAATGTTTTTGCAAATTCCCATTGTCCAAAGCTGGTGAGCCCGTGCCCACTGTAGCCTCGGTTTCCTGTCCTTAGCTGACAGGAGTGGCACCCGGTGCAGTCTTCTGCTGCTGTAGCCCACCTGCTTCAAGATTTCATAGATGCTCTTCTGCATACTTTGGGTAACTCAAATAATGTGTAGTTATTAGAGTTACTCTTGCCTTTCTATCAGCTTGAACCAGTTTGGCCATTCTCTGATCTCTGCCATCAACAAGGTGCTTTCACCCCCAGAGAACTGCTGCTCACTGGATGTTTTTTCTTTTTCATTCTCTGTAAACCCTCAAGATGGTTGTGCGTGAAAATCCCAGCAGCATCAGGAAGTTAAAGATGACCTCAACCTGTCATCTTGTGAGTAGAGAATTAGGAACTCCTGTAAGAAGCATAAAGGAATTTAAAACCCTGAGCAATTTGATGGATGTAGAAAAACCAGATTCTTCATGTTGGAAATGAGTGATTTCATTGGCACTCGGCAGAGAATTGACAGGTGAGCCAAATCACAAAACTACCATTTCTTTCTAACCATAAATAGCCAAACTGTAAACCACAGAAAGCTGGCACACTGCCCTTCAAATGCTCTCCTGTTATATACTGTTATATCTCCTGCTGTATACTCTCAGTACAATGTCTTCACCACCCCCCCAATCAAAACATCCCCTCTATACTATTGTTTAAAAATGCTGTATTTTTATTCATTCAGCACTTGTACACTGTAGCCTTAAATACATATTCTAAAACATGCATTTCCCATTTTCATTATACTAATTGCAATAATGCATTTACATAACGAGAAAGACATTAACCTCAATCAAAATAACAGGTTCTGAGAACAACAGTGGAACTATCAATACTGACCTTCAGGGTGGTTTTAAAAAATGTATGTCACATGCATTACACAAACAATACTCACATATACATTGTCCTAATCCTTAATGCAAGCTAGTTCATGGTTAATACATTTCATGCTTCAGAAAGGCAAACATACATGTTACAGTTTTTTAAGACAAAGATTTGAACAAATTACTGTATTCCCTTTTAAATAAATATTCACAGCATTTTAAATCCAATTTAATTTTCCAAATTGTAAATAAAGATGTGCGTGGATTGGCATTGTGGTTTATTGGGTAGCACCATTGTCTTATACCTCCAAAATTTGGGGGTTCATGTGTCTAAAAGACTATAAGACCCTGTGTATAAGACCCTCTCTCTCTTTCTTTCTCTCTCTCTCTCTCTCTCTCTCTCTCTCTCTCTATCTCAGTTTGGGATAACGCTGTTTGCATTTGTAAGGGGTAGTTTTGGCCAAAAGCAAGCATTATTGAGGTGTCTGTCTGTGTTGTTTAGTAGCAACCGTTACAATATATTTGATGTTGTAGACTAATGTTATTCATTAGGAGGCAAACTGAGTTGAGAATGTGTTCCTCACATTTTCATTTAAGATGTGCAAATTGATAGCTTGTTATAAGTACAGCTAAGTTACCCACACAGCTCCATGGACGCCGTTGGCCGTTTTAGCGTACATGGAGGAGGAGCGCTGGTTTCCGTGGTGCCCCCAGCTGGGGGGCTGGTTAAATCTCGATGGTGGAGGCACGCCTTAGGCACAGGCCTGTCTCAGAGGGCATGTCCTGCTGGCTAATATCATTTCCTCCCAGTCTCAGGACCCGGAGCCTGGAGAAGTTCATGATGTCCACCATGCTGCAGAAGCTGCTCAGGGAGAACTCTGGAACAAAGCACAACCATCAATTACTATGCTGTATGCTATACACACACACACGCGCACATACACACACACACGCGCACACACACACACACACGCGCACACATACACGCACACACACGCGCACGCACACACTCGCGCGCATACACACACACACACGCGCGTGCGCACACACGCGCACGCACACACACACACACACTCGTGCGCACACACACACACACACACTCGCGCGCACACACACACACAAACACAATATATATATATATATTGTGTGTGCATTTATTGGATTCTGCAGTTCTATAAAGTGCTTATCCTGTTATGAAGCTGCATACTCATGCAGATTGCTGCAATGCGCACTCTCCAAGTTTGGTTGAGGCATAGCTGCATTACTTGGAAACACCTGATCTTTTTTGTAACAAATGTAAATACTTTAATTTCTCTACAAGCTATGGCAGTATTGTTTTAACTGCTGCTAAATCAATGAAATGTGGCAGATTAATGAACACAGGGGTAATACGATCACACAAACACCATAGCAGAACCAGTTTCAAAGATCAGTTTATATTTCATGGGTGTGTATGTGTGTGTGTGCGTGTGTGTGCACGCTGGTTTCTATAAAACTATGTTGTATGAATCAGATGTAACACTAGATGCAATGCTCTTTAATATTTTCAGACTTGACATTATTTCAATATTTTTAAAGTAATGCTACATATATTTATTACGTTTGCCAAAATAATACAAATTACCTAAAATAATTTATGTAAGCTATATAAAGCAGCCTTACCAGTTAACTCACAGATACACGTATGAGTTATTGAAGCACTAGTGATAGATTTAGTCATGCTACAAATTTGTTCTTCCCACTACCTAGTTTCAGCTGTTGGAACAGAATAAGGTCAGAGAGTGGATGGAGGTACCTTTGATTTTATTGGCCTGCAGGTAGAGGTGCTCCAAGCTGGAGCTAACCGGGGGGATTTTCTCCAGCTTGTTGAAGGACAGGTCCAGCTCCACCAGGCCACTGACATTGAAGGTGTTGGGAGGGATTCCACGGTCTGTCAGCACATTATGGGACATCCGGACATACTGAAGCTGGGAAAAGTCGCTGAGGAAGTTAGCAGGAACGGCATCGATGCTGTTGGACTCCATGTAAAGCTGATGCAGCATCTTGGGCAGCTCCTGTGGGACCTTCTTCAGACGGTTGTTGCTGAGGTCCAGAAGGGTCAGCGAGGTGAGATCCTTCAAGGCCCCTCCAACACCTTGGATCTCATTGGCGTGAAGATACAGCACAGTGAGATTGTCCATCCCTTTAAAGGAGCTCATCTCAATCCTGGAAATCTTGTTATTGTTGAGCCGAAGGTCTCTGATAGAAACGGGCAAGTTTGGTGGCACTTCGGACAAGTTGTTGTGGTCCAGGTAAAGCCGGTCCAGGCTGTTTAAATTAGCGAAAGCGTGCTTGCTAATCTGGTCTGATCTAAGCTGGTTCCGGTGCAGCATGACCCAAACGAGCCGGGTGGCATTGCTGAACGCGTCATCCCTGATTCTTGTAATCTCGTTGTACTGCAGGTAGACGTACTTCATGCGTGACGGCACGTAAGGGACTTCCTGAAGGCCACGGTCATCGCAGTACATAGCTACGGGGAAACTTGGTGGACAGTCGCAGACTGCCGGGCAGTCTCCTCCCGTCGTGTCAGCCTGGAGCGCCCCGTGGCCATAGCCCCGGCTGCGCAGGGCCATTAGCCAAAAGAAGGGGTCCCGACTCTGGGAGCGTGCCAGGCTGAAGAGAGCCACGAACAGGACCAGGTGAAGCCGCATGGTTGGTACGACGGGGAAGATGGAGACAACACTGCAGCAACTGCACCAGAGACGGCCTCCTCAGTAACCCTGATAAGCTCTTCCTCAGCTCCTCTTTCCTACACCCGACGTTTGAGAGAGTGCCCTGGATTCAAGGATCTACTGTAGGTGTCTTTATGTTAGAAGACGAGAAAAAAAAAGGAAATTCAACGAGGAAGCTGGAAACATGAACAAGCTGAAACAGAAGGCTGTGAATACATGCGATGTGAAGAGTCCTACTGCAAGGAGACAGGAAGACACAGGGGAATGGAAGAACAGCATTAATGCACACACATGCAAAACCTTCTCTTCAGGATCAGCTTCTCCATAAAGTTACCCATTTCCAGTCCCTTTCTCAGAGTGCCCACCAACCTGAGGTTGCCCTTCGGCCAGACTAGAGCTCGCTCACACTGGGTAGTAGTGTCTGGCAAAGACTTTGTAAATACCTCCCCCTTTGCTGTTTCCTCCAACCCCCTCCAGTAGTTTGTCCAATTAAAGCACTCCCGCCCAACCCCCCGACCCCCCCTCAGCTCCATTCATTACCTTGGGATCCTCACACAGAGACCTCTCCCCGGGCTGTTCCCGAATGGAAGCCATGTGTAGAACATGTTGCAGACGTCTGCTCTGGGCCGAGGGCCTCCTCATCAGGCTCATTAGCAGATCGTCAGGGTGCCGCCCTTCGGCGATTGTTCCTTGCCTGCCTGCCCCTCTTACAGCGGTGGCGAAACATGATTCGTGTCACATGACGCATATCTGTCAAATCATCGGGCATCTGCGTTTGTTAATATCAATGCCAATTCCTCTATTTTATTGTTTGGTATTACAGGTGCCAGTATTAATATACGACATATTTTCCGAATTATTTGCATAATTTTTCTCCTCATTTGGTGTGTGACAAATTCGGTAAATCCACTCATATTTTTCCATTTTTCCAAATAAATTTCCATGGAAACATTAATGAATTTCAAGGTTGGCATAATTATTTATTGCCATATTATACTTTGCAATAAACAATAAACCTGCTTGTTCTATAATAGACAAAAAAAACACCCAGCTTTAAGCCAGTCAAACATGGTCTGTTCCTCTCACTGTTTTTAAAAGTAGGACATCCATGCAATTAACACAATATAATTATCCCTCCAAATGAGTTTATTTCATAATTATCAGTTAATAACCAGGAATGGAGAAGCTGGTCTCTCAATCTGGAACCGGCCAGTCCATGGTGGCTTAAATCCATGTGACCAGCTTTGCTGTCCTCTCCAAATGCCAGTCAGGATAGTGGCCACTGAGACGAGGCACAGACCAAGAGACTGGAGAATTTAAGGCCCATGAAGGATTACGCTAATCCTTTCTAAGAAAAAAAAACAGAGGGCAAGGCTGTAAGCTCTGTTATTTGCTTTGAAGGAGAGTGTAACACCAACAAGCATCTGAGGTCACAGACCAGTCTGCTAGACGCAGCCCAGTTTACGCAATGGCTGCACATTCAGTTATTTGTGTGGCTGGTTCTAGACTGGCCCACACTGCACTAGTGGGAAACTCAATGCATGGATGAAAACTCATACAACAAATAAAGAGTAACTGAGACCTTTCAGAACCTCACTCATATTTTCCAGGTTTCATCAGGAGATGCATCTCATTGCTAAAGAGTTAATAGCAGGGTAAATGAAACATTACCTGAAGAATTCAGCTGGTGTACATCTGTTGACACAATGCTGCAAACACAGTTAATCTGTTTGAAATAATTCAATAATATTGTGTTGTATGTAAACTGTGAAAAAACATAAATCAGAATAGCACAGTCTAGAATTCCACCTCTCCCTGACTAGACAATGATTTTTAATCCAAACCAAAGAAATACAACCTTTGTTTTTAGACTAAATTTGTCTTGTGTGAAATGTGGATCTGTTTTTTCCACTTGAGCTCAGAAGACTCCTGCTGTGAGATCTTGGTGGTAGGAAGCTCCAGTCACTGGCTCGGAGTGACCGCTGTAACCCCAGAGGATGGCTTCATCAACATCAGGAAGCACTTCACATTTCCTGGCCTGCCGTCACGCGAATCTTGCAGCAGACTGGATCCAGTGACAACTCCTAGAGGGGGGACTATGAACTAAATTTACAGGTTCCTTACGCAAAGCACACAAGCATCACTATTGTTGAACTTCAGAGCCTCTGAGGCACTGTCGGAACTCTTGGTATGCTTTTTAGAAGAGCAGAGGCTTATTTTCAATGTCGAGGTCAAAGTTCCTGGAAATATTTCTTCTTCATGTCTCAAACTAACTGAGACAGAAGGTATTTAAGACACTATCCCTCTGTCTGCACTCAAACTCGCCTGGCCAAATTTCCGAAGCAAGGTGATGGAAATAGCTTAGAAGAAAGCAGGGTCTCTGTGTCTCAGCTTAGCGGGGGCTGTCTCGCAGCGCAAGCAGCTGATGTTTACTAGAGGATTGCAGGCTTTTGGGGAAGGTTTTCAGCTTCATCTTTCATTTGTTAGAAATGGATTTGATTGTGGCAATGGCCAGCAAGTCACTGACACTGACATCCATAGCTTGGCACCATTTCATACCCTGTGATGTTCACAAACCTTTTTAAAATCCATTTTCTATATGTTGCGAAACCAGTCAAAGTCAAATCGAATCTTTGGTGAATCGAGCCAGAGGAATGTCCTCCCATGCTATTCCATCCAAAGTCTATTTCAGAACTTAACATTAAGCTGGTGAGATTATTTTTAAGGCTAAATGCATGAGTGACCAGACATACTGTACACTTATGAACATTTTTGATTATGGGGGTTAGATTCTTATTAGTGGTTATTCTGTTGTAATAATTGAATAGTAAAAAATGTAATGGCAGGAAGTGGTGTTTTTAAAATTATGTTTTCAACAAATTAAACTTTAATCACCTTCAGGCATGCTGTACTGCATTATGTCCAAATATGGCATAATTTATTAAGTACTTTTAAAATAAATGTCATGGGGGAAACGTCTACATTTCTAAACAGCCAGCTACGATCTTTGCATGACTGGACGGTGTACTGGAAAGGCTACCAGCTAGTACTGTGTGCACATGTGGAAAGCACAGGCACCCTGATGACATACCTGGCCAGGAAAGGCTGCAGGCGAAATCTGCACCATGCTGCTTCTTTATGGTGTCGTTTGACGGTTTTAGGATGAAAGGAATAGTTTCCCTGTAGCTCCCCCCACAGTGGACATTTATAATCAACATTTACAGTCCCCTGAGGTCTATAAGTGCTGACGCATCTCCATTTGTACTAGCTCATTTTATAATTTTTTTTTTACTGTCTACTTTTTTTAACTTTCTATCTAGTTTCTATCTAGTTTTAAATTTCTATCTAGTGTGGAATAGAGCAGAAGTGTGTGATATTAACAATGCGCTGTGATGTCAGACACAGTGGCATGTACCACATGTGACCAACAGGGGGTGGGGCAGTGATTGCTTTCTCCTGCGCTCTGTCTTTGGGGTTCGTCCGGACACTGGCTCCATTGTTAACCATCGGGCCCGCTTCAGGGTCTCCTAAGGCAAAGCAGATGTCTCTCCTTTAACATCACAAGCAACATGACCCTCGGCACCCTGCTCCCCCCTCCCCCCAAATCCATTTCTGAGGTGCGCTAACTTGGGGGAACTCTGCAGGTCTGCATATTCTGTCGACAAACTACTGAAATTGACTAGAGCTGGCGATTAGAACTTAGGCTCATGTTGCCATATTACGCAACTATTTATGCTGCAGACTCTCGACAGCCAGTTCACACTCATTCACAGCAATAAGCCCAATTTTCAGGATGTTACTCTCTAATTGTATCTCATGTCGTCAGTGTCGTATACTTGTTTTGTGTTATTTTTACCATTTTAATTCTTGTCTTTGCACAAACATACGATGCCAAATTCCTCATGCACGCAGAGGTACTTGCCGATAATACAACTGATTCTGATTCTAAAAATACATTTGGATCCTAAACCTTCCAAATGGAAACAACATTAATAAGCTGTCCCCCAGCACAGGGTGTGGATATTCAGAGGGCCACTGATATGTGCTGTTTACTATTCAGAAACATCGTCCTCCTTTGTCCTGTCTCCTGTCGACATGACAACGGGGACCGCGATGCGGCGGGGACTAGGGCACATTGTCCGAACTGCTCAGACCTGCAAGCAATAAGATGCGTAGAAAAAGCAGTAAGACTTGGGCCCTTCCAGATTGCGGATGGCCCCCCGTAACGCGAGCAGATTTTAAGTGCTGCCCTGGAAAAAAAAACACACACACACACACACATTCTTGCTTCTCTTTCTTCTTGTAGAAGGTTCACTGCAGCAGATGACAACAATTACAGAGAACGTGTTTCAGATTTCCCCTTTGCGATGAAAGGCATTTGAAGCTGCTCTTATCAAAGTGAGCCAGGTTACTGACTGGCTGCACAGCTGGGCAGATGTGAGGCAGCATGACTTGTAAGGGGTGCCACCTTCTGCGGGCCTGTTGCAGAAGCAGCAACGTGAATCATGGCCAGAGTGATTTATAAATCTGTCTTCTTAGATGTCAGTTTGCTAACGGTAACAGAGGCTGATCCCAGCACCAGCTTTCTGCAAAGGTCTCAGAATGCACATCTGAATTCACTTTCACCATTCAATGGTAGTCTGATGTTTTTGCTAGAAGGATTATAAACGAATTCACTTTTTGTTGTGATTACACATGGATTTTTTTAAGCAGTTTGCATTGTTTTACTGTCAGGACAGCCCCATAAATCTTTCTCTATAAATGAGTGCATTCGGATAATAAATGCAGTAGTCCATGATGGGTGTGAATTTTCCATGCTGTGAATGTAGAATTTGTATTTTAAAAATGTTATAAAATACATATTGCCCACAATAGTAAAAATCTGCAGCACTAACCACAGAACCCCTCACTGCCCTGTGTGTAATATAATTGTTGGGGTGTGATATATTCATAGCAAACTCAACTCCATATTTCTGAGGCATAAAATGAGGTCTTGTGGGTGGGGGGGGGCAGGGAGGGGAAGGGGGTGAGATCTTTGCAGACGTTGACCAGCGAATGGGTAACATATGGCAGGCGAGCGCATGGTTACCAAAAGTTGTTTTCATTCTGTACAATGGTGACATTCAAGGTCTCAGCTTTTTGGTTGGCAAGAATGATGTGAGAGCTCACCTACTGCCCGCCACGTGCCAGTACTCAGTCGTGTTTTGAAGTTTGTGTGTGTGTCCATGATGTGCTTTTAGTTTTCTGTGTAACTGCAAAAAAATCCCAGATATTGTTCCCATTTTTCAGAACTGAGGTGGTGCAGGCAGCCTGGTAACATTTGGTCATACTGAAAGGTCCATTTCATGAGTAACAAGGTGCTGTCCAAGAAGGTTTCTTCAGTTCCCTCCAATCCATGGAAAAGTCATTAAGTCATAGACAGACGGGTGTGTTTTCTGGAATATCATGTGATACCTATTCAAACTTACTCTCCAGACTTCAAGAATTCATTCATACCTAAGCCCAGATTTTTCAAACCCCCAACTCAGTTTCAGAGTAAAAGGTGTTTTGATTAATTACATTCAAGCACATATAACCACCCTATGATGAATTCATTTGTTTTGCAGCATATAATTACAGACATCCTTCTTCATGAAAGGATAAAACATCATCTGTTTCAATGGTTGTTTCACAATTTTTTAAAGTTTGGTTAAGAAACGCTCAACAGTTTAATGTTTTGCATCTGATTTCCCATCAGATTTATTGTGGTGATGTAATAAACACGATTGACTAATAACATATAGCGATTAAACATCAAGCAACATGCAGCTTGCAAACAAATCAGAAAGTAATTCTGCTGTTTGTTTGTTCGCTTGAATATCTGTGTTTAAACTGGTCGAGTTTCTGAGTATGTATTTTATCCCAGCTCACGTAACATGGGAGAAAAAAACTCTGAGTCAGACAGAGAGGTGAAGAATCTACTGAATCTCAGCTGTATGATGAAAAATAAAACGTTCTGTTGAGCGTGCTGGCATCAGAACAGCAGGTGCTCTCATGGTGTTTGGGTGCATTTGTTTTGCATTTGGCTCTCTTTGAAACATCCTGGAGAATGGTACATAGCTAACAGCTCAGAGTTCCCTGAATTCCCCTTAAAAAAAACTTAGATGTGCTTTGATACAATGAAGCTCATGAAAACCGTTTTGGTCCTTTTTCAAGAATGTAGATGACAGACAGTTGTTTTCAGCTCAGAAACCACTTCTAATGTTGTCTAGGGTTTTCAGGATTTCTTGGTGACCGTCTCTGAGATCTGAATGTTTAGTCTTTCATAGCAGAGGCAATAATATATACGCAAAAGCGTAAGTTTGAATAACTTCATACTGGAGTTCTAATAATTAAAGCTCCAGTATGAAGTTACTCATATTAGGTATGCTTTTGCGCCGTGAAGACCGAAAACTGCCGCACATTTTACTATTGATATATATGCGTCCTGGCATACCACTTATGTGGACCCCTGCTTATATATATGTAGCGGATAACAGGGGGTATGAGTCAACTAATTAACTAAGTAACCTTATGCTCAGCTGGCACAGGGGACTAAAGTCAGGGAACTATATTTATGTATGAAGAAAAAGACAGACAGGAAAATTAAAAATAAGTAATTTGGGGCAAATGGGGGGATATTATTCAGATAGGGCCATTGGGTGTGTGGGTTTTCACTGCACACCCTAATTAGATTACTAATTAGAGAACTGATTGGCTGAAGAGTTCAAACACCTGAGTTTGAACAGCTGACCTAAAGGTTATTCCAAAAACCTCCATACACACCCACCCTTTGCGGATAAGACTGGCCACCATGGCTTGAGGATCACATGAAAATTAAAAAATTTAAAAACAACAACAATTTATCTACTGCTTTGCACCACAGCAACAGACCACTTGTGTTGTGATTTTTCAGCAATATGACAGAGAAGCAAAGAAATTTCACAGGGCTGAGCGTCATGACACGTTTGTATGTTAGGGGGCGCCATTATCAAGCCCAAGTGGGCTAGTTCCACCTCCCTCTTCCTCCCCTCCAGTGTGGCTCCAAAAACGAGAGTTCAGTCTTTGAATTGGGGAGGATCCAGAGCCTTCCCACTGGCTGAGCCGTGTTGTCGAGGAGTGGGGGGGCAGACGGCCATCCCCCCCATACACAAACACAGGGTCTGCTTGGCTCTCAGGGTTCCCAGGCACGGCATCACTTTCGGCCGTAAAAGCCGACAGTCCTCTGCACGGCGTGCCGTAATGCGTCCTCTCACTTCATAACAGCAGAAAAGCTGACTCCAGGGCCCTGTCACGGCTAATGAGTCACTCTCTCCATGTGCAGCCAAGCCCAGATTTACACACTCTTATAAAATGGTGCAGAACTGCACACTTGGCTTTGGTGCTGGTGCACAATTGACGTTTTGTGTTTTGCTGAAGCGGCAGACGTTTGACATAACAAAAAATATTTGGAGTTCTATACCATATCAAACGTTTATTTTATTAAGTTTGCAGCAGTACTGCGTTAAGTGGTAGATACAGAAAATGTTAATGCAACGAGTTAGAGCAGCACCAGTTTACTGTTTCTGGGGCCGCCTTTCAAACGGGCACTTTGCACCCCCCACGCCCCAGATGTTACAGAAACTATATGCAGGTAAAGCTGAAAGATGGTACCTAGCTAACTGGTTAGTAAAACAGGCTGCTTCAGCATCTCCTACATTAGGAATGTGTTTATTTAATTTATTTAATATTTAGTGTAGTGACTGTGTGTGGCCAGCAGGGGACCCCAAACCTCAGGGCTGCCCTGCCAATGTGTGGTTTGAGCGGTGGTAAATACCGCCACTGTATGTGAGACAGCCGCTTTGCATCCTCAGTGAGAGCGAGCGTCCTTATCAATGCCACGGTCGGCACACCTACAGACTTCCGCAGATTTCCGAAAAGCTGCAGCATTTGTGTTTTCTTTCTGCTGTGCTGTTTACACCGTGGGAAATCTGACAAACGGAGGCTTAACAGCAGGCAGCCACACCCCTCAGAATATGCAGCAGAGGCTGCAGCTTCTCGTAAAAGAGGGAAACTGCCTTTTCACACCTGTTAATTCACGTTCAAGATCAGCTTGTTGAAAGCACACAGCTCAGACCCTGACACTGCAGTCCATCTCTGAGTCAGCAGGTTGGGGATGTGCGTCCCTCGCACTGAAATTAGCTGATCTGTGGATCCGAATCATGCGGAATTGCACCTTTTTCAGGCTATTTTACACATTACTCATGCTGAGCAGTTGACTTCAAAGCAACATTTAGTTGCCTTGAATTGTTTTGAGTGCTGTATTTTGAAAGTGTGTTTAATTCGTGCCACCACCCACACCAAAACAAACTGCATGCACTTTCAGTACTTGGCGAATGAGACAGAGCACTTGGAGATGATTAAAGGCTTGCATCTGTTTGTATGTTCCCCCTGTCCACTTTGCTTTACTTCTATAGACTTGCAGCTAAACTAATTGGTATCTCCAAATTGTCTGCAAGAGATGTGTTTATATTATGTTTATACTATTTTTATATTACATTGTGGAGACCAAATGGCCCCACACAATGTGATAAAAACCTGTTATTTTGACAGTGTGGGGACCATTTTCAGGTCCTCACACAATACTGTGTGAGAACCTGTAATGGATCATCCTGTACTGGATGATATTTTGGAAGATGAATGAATGAACAGATAGCTAGTAATAGATACTGTTACTAACAGTAATCAGATGGCCAATGCAGCCATCTCTGCCTTCAAAGTAATCAAATGCAGATGTACTGACAAGCACCAGAAAGTACTCAGGTACTGGGCGGGGACCAGATCAATCTTTATCCTGACAGCCAGGCTTCTGATGAGCTCCTCATTCAAACAGGATCACTGTTTTCTTTATGCAAAGTCCACTAATGCAGCTCTTCTGAGCCATCTTGGCAAACATGTTTTTACCAAATGTTCGGGGCTTTCAGGATGTACTATGGGATGTAGGATGGCAGGGGGGGTGGGAGTGGGGGGGTGGAAGGGGGAAGTGGAAAAAGCAGCCAGAGCAGTGAGGTACAGGCCCTTGGCGGGCAGCGGATGTGGAACATTCCGGCGAGCGCGGCGAGTTGCCCGTGTGCAGACGGCAGCCGCTGCAGGAGAGAGCTGAGGACACGGACGGCGCGCTCCCAGCTTCTGGTCACAGGCCGTGGAAACAGGTACGCCGGCGCTTTTGGCGAGGGTAACAGTGCACCCGAGGAGGGCGTATTCAGTGCATAGGCGTTTGGGGAAGGCAAGGCACGGGGCAAGTTCTGCTTGGTATGTGTTTATAAGTGCTAATAAAACAGTAACCTGCCTTTAGACATCTTTTTACTGAACTCGAGGGAAGAATGTTGCATATTTTGTTCTTTTTTTTAATTCTAATAAAATATAGTGCAATGGATATTCTGGAGGTAGTAATGGATGTTGTAGTAACTTGCTAAGTTTTATGGTTGAAAACAAGATATCTTTTGACAAACTTTTTACTTTTGCAATCTATTACAGTTAAAAGATTTTCAAAATTTGTTTCATTAAACCTTTGTTACAATACAGAATGTTAATTCCCGCTCCCGCTACTATCCGTGTCCACATGGTATAATCAACCCCTTGCACCCACTTGTAAAATCTCACAAGGAGGATATTAATCTGACTGCGTATTTGGCCTTGATTTGCAGGACTTGCAGAGTGCTGTTATCGGCCGCAGTTCCCAGCTTGCAGCCAGAGCCAGATCACTGTCCCCCCTCATGGACGTCAAGCCCGTCCTGCTCCTTTTGCTGGTGATCGGGCCGGCCCAGGCCACCACCACAGACTACGACTACGGTGGTATTCCCCTCCTGATCAACCGTCAGCGTGGAGAGCCCAGCGTCCTGAGCCTATGGGGCCGGATCCAGCCTGGCTGGTTCCGGTCTGTGAGTCCGCAGGTCTGCCCTGCCAAGTGTGACTGTCCTATTCAATGGCCCTCTGCCCTATATTGTGACCACAGGGGGCTGGACCAGCTCCCCACCCCTCTCCCGCCCCGGGGTCAGTACCTCTTCCTGCAGAGGAACAACATTTCTGGTATTGGTGCTGATGCCTTCAGTAACTCCACCCACCTACGCTGGCTCATCCTTGACCACAACCAGCTAGTCAACGACCTGGTGGCCCACTCGGCCTTCTCCAACCTCTCCAACCTGGAGATCTTGTTCATGAATCACAACAACTTCGCGGAGATCCCAACTGGGTTACCCGATGGCCTCCGGCAGCTCAGGCTAGCACACAACAGAATCCAGAAGATCTCAGGCCGGGCTTTCCAGAACCTGCATAACCTCACTCTGCTGCTTCTACAAGGAAACAGACTGAAGCTCATTGGCGAAGAAGACCTCACAGGTGCAAAACGCTGCCCTGACATGCGGTTAAGTGTCTGCAGTACATCCATTCCCAGTCTTAACCCTGCTAGTCACACCTGGATGGTCTAGTGAGGTAACTGTTGGATGGTCCATCCAAGGGTGACTTCATGAGAAATCTGGCCAATGTTTATGTTAAACTGAAGCCATTCCAGGCTCGCTTCAGTTGATTTATGACCGACTGTTGTGTGTCTTTCTGTCATCCAAGGCCTACTCTCACTCAACCTGTTGGACCTCAGTCAAAACCACCTGGAGGAGTTCCCTAAAGACCTGCCCCCAGCGGTGCAGCAGCTCTACCTCTCCAACAACTCCCTGCGATCCCTGGGCGACAACAGTCTGCATGGCTTCCGCAGCTTACGTTACCTCCGCCTGGCACACAACAGCCTTAACAGCTCAGGCCTTTCCTCAGGTGCCTTCAACCTGAGCTCCTTGGTGGAGCTGGACCTCTCCTATAACCAACTGACCTCCACCCCCACTGTGCCGACCACTCTTCAGTACCTGTACCTGGAGGCCAACTTCATCCATGGTAAGCTGGTGGATACAGTAGCATATAAAGATACTATATTCACCTCTGTGGGGAAATTCTCTTTTCTCCAACCTCATCTTGTCCTCCATGAGACACACAATGACATGTTCAGGTGAGAGCACGCTTCACGGTCACAGCGCAGGGTCAGCCATCATGCTGCGCCCTGTGAGCACTTAAGCTCAATGGCCCAACAACGGCTTTGGACATGGTGCTCAGATGGTAACCACAAAGCACAGAGGGCAAGAATTTTTTTTTTTACCATCCAGGAATCAGTTCCCATGGTGACTGCACCATGCACGATGGAGCTTTATCTATCCTGCTGCAGGCCTGAGATAATGGCTTCAGGCTGCTGGTATTATTAGTGCCACAGGGTCAGAAGGTCAAGCTGGAATTCCTCAACTGTGTTTGCATGACAGGTGTGAGGGTCATTTAGATCCAGAAGTCTCTGGACTGAACGCTAGCGGAAAAAGTGATCGCACTGAAAAACCATAGACAACATCCTCTCAGACATATGTCTCCTCAGAGAAGCAGGAAATGGTGTGTGTGTGTGAGTGTTTTCCTTGTGTGTGGCTGTTTGTGTGTCTGTGTGTGTGCACTGAATGAGGTTGCATGAGGGTGGTGCTCATGAGAAGAGGAAATTCAAGGCGTCTGTTCCAAAATAGTGGGTTAACGCTGAGGAGATGGTCTGGGAACATCTGTGAGTGTGCCGCTCCAGCCGAGAGCACACTCTGTTCCTCTTTTGCCCCAAAGAAGGCACCCCAATTACTCATGGCAGCTTAAATACTGCCACAATTACAGCGAGCAATTTAACGGATAGATGCACTTGGATTTTGATAACTAAAACAAGGGGTGTATCACCCCTGCGCTGTGGAAAAACTCTTTGTTCCTTCTCACCTAACATTCCCCAGTCCTCAGCCCTTCTGCGACATTTTGGTCACAAGGTGTGGGAGATGGTTCCAGTAAGATGATTCCAGAAAGGTTGCGTGGTGTTGAAGCTTCCTACTAACCCTCAGAGATCGATCTTCAGGACTGCATAAGTAGAACCAAAAAAGGGTAAATCTTCGCGGCGGACAGAGGCGTGTCCCTGCTAGGGTGCTGCTATGTGCCTGTAGCTCAGCTGTAGATTCCAGAGCCTCATTCAGATGGGGGGGTGGGGGTGGAGGGAGTATGCGCTTGTTTTCCATGTTAGGATCCAGCAGACGTGATCACAGAGGCTCAGCCTATGAGGAACTGCAGCCTGGCAACCAACTCACACATGCTGGCCCGCCCCCCCCTCATGCCAGCTCCCATCCAGCAACAGCCCCATTCCTCCCCCACCTCCTCCACCACTGGCCCACGACCCTGCAAGCTTGGCTCTGCCTTAAGAGAGGATGTAAAATACAATGTTAAGAAGAGAGCTGCTTCCTTAGTCACTCAACTTTAATGCCTGCCTAGAGAAGCCAAGCCTGTCATGTCCATTTCTTTTACATACTTAGCCAATGTCTTTATTCAAAGCGACGTACAATTCAGAAAGCAGGGTCGGACAGTCCCTGGAGTAATTGGGGGTTAAGAGCTCAGGGATTCGAACCAGCGACCTTCCGTTCAGCAGGCCAGTTGTTTTTCTCATCCTCAGAGTTCAAAGTGTCCAGCTTCTGCAGAGGAGACGGGGCCATGGACTACTCCAGGCTGCGGATCCTGAGGATGGAGGGGAACAGGATGGCCTACCACCAGCTGCCGTCCAGTTGGGTCATGTGCCTGCGGATGCTCCACCAAATCTACATCTGAACCACCAATTCCCACCATGCGGGCTCGGCCAAACCACCACCCTGTCTCGGCACACTTTGACCACAGCATCACTCCCTTGTACAACCGTCTTAAAGAGACACTAACTGCAGTCTCATTTTCCTTTCTGACGTGACTTTAACTGCTATAGTCTATGCCAGTAGACACTGTTTCTAACCTCTGGGGCAGATTCATTAATGCATAGGCTCAACTAGGCTATAGCCTAGGCTAGCGTTTCCCAATCCGGTCCTCGGGACCCACAAACAGTCTGTGTTTTTAGAGGGGGTGAAATGAGTTGTATCTGGCAGGGAGCTCGGAGGGAGAAAAAACATAGAATAACTGTGGATCCCCGAGGACCAGATTGGGAACCAATGGCCTAGGGCAAGGTTCCTCAACCCAGTGCAGTACCAGGTATTTGGTGTTCTTGATTGTTTCATTCATGCGTGCTGAGAGCAGGAAGGGAGCAAAAAGTGGACTGTCTGGGGGTTTCTGAAGGCTGGGTTGGCAAACACTGCCTTAGGCTCCCAGCAGACATCAGGGCCTGGCTTCCAAAAAATGGAATGGTCAGTTAAATCAGCAACACATCATTTTCCATGCTAATGCCAGCCTGGGGCTCCAAGTGACGCCAATCCCTGACCCTGCACCTCAACTAGTCCAAGAATAAAAACCAGCCAGTTAAAAAAGGTTTGGTTTGTGCCCCCTCCTAAAATAATATAGGAACTTGTTAAGGCGCTGGGGGGTATTGTACACCGGAGAGAGGTGCAGAAATGTCTCCAGTAATATTCAGCTGTACCTATGGATGCCTGTGTGTTCTCTTTATCTAATGGTAACTCTGTCTGAATTGTAGCGGAATGTATATTTACACAGCATTTTATTGTGGGTGCTTAGTCCTAATCCACTTCTAATCCACTTCTATTATTTCTAAGCCACTTCTGTAATTACACTGAAAACAACATCATCTTTCTTAGCCTCCTAAGCCAGTGAGCCTAGGTGCAGGGAGGTGTTTGAAATCTCAGATGTACAGTAAATGGCCCTGCCTTCCTTAAAGAAGCGGCTCCTTCCTGTTAGCACATTCCTGCTTGCTTAGTCTTCTGTCCAACTGGATTCAACTAATCCCTCATTCCTGCGGTAACACTGTGTAAAACAAGTGCATTTAATAAAAAAATATAAAAATGATTTTAAAACCCTTACTTTGTGTCTGTGGAGTTTGCATGTCCTCTAAGTGTGGGAGTCCAAGGCGTGCCCTTAGGCTAACTGTCTGCCCTAGAGAGAAGAGAAGCAAGTGACATAAGCAGGTGCCATTGGCAGTTCAATTCAGTTCAATTCAATTTATTTTCATATAGCGCCTTACACAGTAGAGCTACTCTGGGGCACTTTACATGAGTGTATGGTAATGCATAACGATGTCATTTATACAGAATAATACATGAATCAGGGTAAAGGGGAGAAAGAAAGAAAGAAAGAAAGAAAGAAAGAAAGAAAGAAAAAAAGAAAGAAAGAAAGAAAAAGAAATAAAGAAAGAAAAAGCCAGATGACAATGGAGGAGTGGAACTAAAATCTCCCATGTACGGAGAAAACAAACCTCTGGGGATCCAGAGCCCAGCTGCCCAGCCCCCCAGGCATGCTAACTTTACAGAAAAGAGAGAGTGGGCCAGCTCGCTAAAAACATGGTGTAAACTGTGATCAAGGTCAAATGCAAAGTCAGTCAGCGAGTCGGGCCTCCCTGCCGGCCTGTGTGAGCCGGCAGACTGAAGGCTGTAACCATCAAAGTACGGCTGGCAAGTTGCATTTGCTGGATAGTGGTAGGGGGGAATATTGTATTTGCATAGGTACCTGACGTTATTTAAAGCACTCAGGGATTTAAACTGTACCCCCAGGGGTCTCCATCAGTGGGCATGTCATCTAGGTGTCTACAAGTAGGTGAAATGTAAGGCTGGATCTCAGTAGGTGTGTCTCCTGAGGGCCCCAAGCAAGCTTTGGATTGGATTAAAGATGTTTCTGAAATAGCGTTTATGTCCAGGCTGAACCTGCATAGCATGAGAGTAACCCTTTCAAATGAATTAACCATCCCAAAGGTTTCTGTTATGTAGTAAAAGAGAAACTTGTTTTATTCCAAGCATCACTGAGATTAAAAAAAAATGTACTGCAACATCTTAGACATACTTGGCGAAGGTCTCCAAAACACTTCATGATTTATAGCATGTCTGCTTCTCGGCTCTGCTACGGGTTTCATCGCTAAGCGGGTGAGTTGTAATCTTTCTCTGTATATCAGCATTATTGTTCCAGTCTCTTCGTTAAGCTGTTAAGTTATGTTCAGCTTTTTTCAGACCATACAGGGTTCTTCAGCTGGTGTGTTGATACAGTATAAACTTTGGAAAGCATAACTTTGATGCAACCTGATGCAATGTTTTGGAAATGAAACATTGAGTAATTGGTCTCTGACATAAATCGGTCTATAGTGAATGATTAGTGTGGACTGAGATCTAGAACATTCTGTTTAATAATGGCCGTCGGCTGTTTTGTTCACTGGTTATTTTATTGTCCTCTGAATTGCATTACCCTGTTCCAGAATGTGAACACAGCAAGGTTAACCAGCACATACGTGAAAGGACAGTCTATAGGCGTCTACAGAGTGATGCTTTTACTCAGAGAGTCCCTGGAGATTCATTCATATCCGGTCACAAGTTTCTGAGTGCAGCATATGTATAAAACAGAGATGCCGGTGTGTTGATGAAGCACGGAACAATATCACGTGGACTTGCCATAGAAACAGTACTCGCCATCTATGCCAAGGCCAGAGAAACCCCCTAATCTGTCCAAGTCACTGTCTCCAGGGGCTGGTTGATGTTCTGCACTGTGGAAGAACACATAAGACAATTCCAGTTCCACCAGAGGACTTGCTGTAGATGGCCATGTTCATTCCTTGGAAAAGCATTTTCAAAGCACATCTTCAAAGCGAAGCCTGGCCCAGATTCTGCATGCTTCCAGAACACCTTTAAACCTGACCTGAGCAAGAGAAGGGTGTGAAAATCCCATTATCCCATTATACTGACAGCCTGTACAATTTTTACCATCAACTTTCTTGCAGGAGCTCCCATGCATACGTTACTAAACATTTGTGCAAGTCGTTCTGGTTATGGGCGTCTGCCAAATGCTGTACATGTAAATGTTACAAATACAAAGAACAGTGGCCCTCTGTCTTTTGACAATGGTACTTCCAGTTACAAAGATAGAGAATTATCCTCAACATTAATGCATTTACCAGGTCTTTCAAGAGGTCATAATCATGAATGTTGGTATGTTTTGGTGAAAATGCCCTAATTCTAGGGGAAATGCACTGGTTTATTTATTTGTTTGATATAATAATAATGCCGACACACTATTTATTGCAGCAGTAAATAAGTAATATTACACAATTGCTGTCTTCATGCTATTTGAATTAAGGCCGGAAGGGACTAGAGACAGGATCGGGACAAACCAAAGGACCTTTTATTTCACTCTGGGGCGCAAAGAGGGGAAACCAAAGGGGCCAAAACACAGGAGCTCAGGTTCAGGGAAATTACAGGCATATATAGGGGCTAACATTAATGACCAGACTGGGGAGCACAGGACTGGGAGGCACTCTTCTACTGGGCTGACAAGGGGGTAAGCAAGAGGCAGCTGGAGTGATCCACACGAGGGCTGAAACAAGAGGAGAGACAAAACAGGCAACAGGCGTGGCTCGTTACCCACCCTGGGGGGAGAATGGGAGGGGCAGGAGAGCTGGACATGACATGAAGGACCTTATTGGAGTTGGAAAGATAAATACTTACAGTACTGTGCTGAAGTCTTAGACAGTCAAAGAAAATGTTTAAGGCTCTTTATTTGGGTAGTAAGTGTACATTGGCTCAGAAAAAAATGAAATTGGCATTAGAACATGCGCAATTTAATGGTAATACAATGAAAAATAAATAAGGATTTCTTCTGTTCTCCAAAATATCACTCATATCCTGGTGGATGGCTAGATGTACATCACCTTGGTTCCCAAACCTCAGCTCAGGCCCACCTCAGCCATTCTATGTATTAATTTAACCACCAGTTCAACTGATGAATTAATTAAATTAATTAAAACAACACAACACTGATTAGCTAAACAAAGTGGGGTAATGGTTGAGTCAAAAAATACTGCAAAATCTGTGGTGATTTTGGGAGAGGTTTTTAAAAGGTTAAGCACACTCTGAGAGATAATATAGTTTAACACCAACATGATGATTTAAACATCATTTTCTTTGACTGCCTAAGACTATATGGACTGTACAAAGTGAATCGGCCATTTGAGTGGCATCACATGCATGAATTCCACACAGGCTCGGCCACCTGGATGTCAGAAAGATTTATGGGCCAAGCCAGGTAGTCAGCTTACCTCTCCATGAGGGCTCACAACTTCAACACTACGGTGAAGAATTCAGCAGACAGCTCTGATCGCCTTAATCAAGAACACATCTGATGCTCCCCATGTGTGAGGCAGAAGTGTGGTAGAAAAGTGTTCTTCCAAACCTCTGCGGAGTAATTAAACCCAAATAAATGACACTTAATGCCACCAGTCATATTAAAAGACAGTTCATTTGCTGATTCTTCAGTAGTTTCTTGTGATTCTTGTATTGTGCTGTTTTATGAGCTTTGAATTGTGACACAAAAAAAATTCTTTCCACAGAATTTAGGAAGTAGGCTTGTAAGCTATTCCCTTAAACAAAACAGACTGGTGAATATGTTTTTTTTTTTTTCTTGCAGACCCCAGATAACAGTCCACACCAGGTCTTCAAAATGAAAATTCTGTAGCTCATACAGAGTTTTTCCTCAAGTGACCAAAAATTAGAGATCTGTGAGGCTGTTTAAGAAAATGGCAGTGATTACAAGCCCTTAAGTCCTCTGCTGTCAAATCTGAGAAATTATATTATTTATTTAAGAAAGGTGGTAAAGTCATTATGGGACCGTGTGACTGAGAGATCCAGGTTTTCCTCTTTTCCATGGGACATCCCAAGTGGAATGGCGTCGTGTAGAGCAGCATAGTAACATAGATGTATGTTAGCTTAGCAGGGCTGCAGTAGACTTCTCTGTGGGGACATTCTGTATAAGTGAGAAACACCAGGCCGCAGCCGTCCATGAGCTCATCCCAGTCAGCAGTTCATCATTCAAAATGGATTGACTCAAGCTGTGAATTGCAAACAGACGCGCTGCTCACAGCCAATGCTCTCGTACGTCCTACATCAATTGTCAACCACTGTGGATGGGAAGAGGAACATTTGTCTTTCGTAAGAAGGGACTTTGACCACTGTTTTGCATTGGGGTATAACTAAGTCCACATTGAGTCACCTCAGATATCCTGACAGACTGAAATCCTGTCATGACTACAGGCGTCTCTGACCCCTGATGTGTCAATAGACAATGCTCAGATCGCATTATTTATCGGTAGTATTCATAAGTTAATTTTATCAGTTTACCAAGAGTCAAAGTGTAGTCCAGCATCAACCTGTTATTATGTCAGATTATGTTATTATTATGTTATTATGTTATTATTCAGTTTTAATGCATTTTTAATAAATTTGTTTTTGTCAATCACCTGTAAAGCACTTTGAGCTGCATTTGAGCTGTTTGAAAGGTACTATATAAATTAAGCTTGATTGATTGATGACTCTCATAAAAGTTGGTATTTGATAAAGACATTGAAGGAATTTAACAATCACCATTAACTGCCCTGACTCATTGTCCCGGGTATGACTAGCATTTTAGTCAATCTAAAGTGTTTATTGCATTGGAATGCGAGTGGCAAAGGTGTACTTATAGTAATAATAATGCGGGCCCTTTCTCAAAGGTTTACCAGCCATTAAGTTATTTACTGTGTCTAATGCTAAAGTTCTTACCAAATATTGTAATACATGCAAGCATGTGGATTTCAGAACAGACAAAGTGAGAAATGATTTGCCAAATTTGGTCCAAACAGAGCTGGAAAATTGCATTAAACTGCAGAGATGCTGGCATTCCAGAGCGCTGTAGTCTTTTCCGCACTCGGAAGTCATCACCATCAGCGTGTCTGCTTAATCTTCACCCTGCCTACAGCTATGATGTCATCCATGGAGTCCTCAGTGTTTTTCTGTTTAAATCTTTTTCCATGGCGAGAAATTCATCCTGACTATCAGCTGTTGCCTTGATTCACTAAATCAGGTGACAGTTTTCAAGCCTCTTTAATGATGTGACATACGTTCTGGCAGTGATCTTATGTTAGATATATCAAAACCCGCGCCTTTCAGTACAATTCAGTACATTTATAATTTACATTTTTTGTAATATTTTGTAATATCATGTCATTCCTTAAGACGTTGAGCATTTATTAAGTTAGAATTGTGGTAATTCTCTAGAATAGCATTGACAAATAGCACATTTTCTCAATGTTCCCTACGTCTGTTGATGGAGATGAGCGGTTTATGATCTCGTGAGAAACATGAACACAGGGAGAATAAGCAAGCAGAAGTGGATAAAGTGAAGGGGAGATGAACTGGTATGAGGCCCCAAGGCACTCCTCATCACACAAAGCATGACGTCAGCACTGGAGCAGGCCAGTGAACCGGGGGGGGGGGGGGGTAGGAGTATGGCAG
>JAODKL010000142.1:178922-195091 GCA_026780765.1 Petrocephalus schoutedeni
AGCTGTCGGTGAAACGAGTTCTACTTTGTCTTTAGAGATGACCTCAGCAACCTCGAGGAGTATGGCAGGCCATGGGAACAGCTGCCTGGGAGGACCGTGGCCAACTGCACAGATCTGCCGCTGGTGCTGCCGATCTACATGGACCAGACCATTCTCTTAGACGGAGAACATTCAAACCTGTTCGTGACACTTGATTTTGTTGTAAACATTCAACCTTAGCGCAGTTGTGAAATCGAAGGAACTGTTTATACCAACAAAATCAACATTACAGTCAATGTATCAAAGTTAGGGCATTTTGCTGGTATGTGCCAGACGTTTCTTTCAAAGAGTTCTTCACGGGACACTGGCCAGTGGGACCACACACATTGACAGACATCCGCCTGCCAAAACAGACTCCGCCCGTGCCTTCTGACGAATCAGCTTCCTGATCACGGAGAAATACAGAGAATAACTCTGTACCCAGGAAGACCTTTATAAATGTACCAGATGAATGATGACTGCAGAAATCAATGGTCCAGCAAAGCAGATTTTCTGTTAACAGCAATTTTGTAATCAGCACTTTTGTATGGTCCTGAAGGTTCCAGAAAGACTGGACAGTTGAATCATTCACAGTGTAGATGGGTCCACTGGAAGCACAGCGGATCATCCCGCCTTGAGAACTGCTGCAGTTTTGGGATCTTCAGAATGAAACATCTGCAGCCCTGGAACTGAGGGAAGCGGAAGGTTCCAAATCATTCCAGCAACATAAGAGAACGGGATTCCACAGTCATGCCGTAACAATTTCTAGATATTTTTCGCAGTGATATTTCTAAAGGAAAGAGCATTTTTTTTATAATGCAGAGGCGTCTACCAAAATCATTTCGATGCACTGGTGTTGATGTACTACATATAACACATGTTAATAATTTAAAAATTATTTCAGTGCAGAAATTCCACACGACTCCTTGTTTTCATTTGTGTGCAAGCGCTTTCACTTACTTTTTCTGATGACCAACACCTTATTCTAATTACCCATCGGTACACTATTTGGAGGCAGCACAAATTCTATGGCCAGAAGAGTTATTTCACAGTTCCTCCTCCCCTGATCAAGCCTCTGTCTGATATATAAATTACGGGCGATTAATTGTCATTGCTGACACACCACACAATGAGTAAAAGTGTCCTCTGCTTTTAACCCATGTGACACAGCAGGGGGCAGCTACAAAAGTGCCCAGGGAGCAGGCCTTGGGGATGGTACCTTGCTCAGGATACCTGAGCGGTACTTGTGGGTCGGGGACTGGAACCAGCAATCTTTCAATTACACAGTCGCATCCCTAACCATTATACCACCATTTGCCCCAAAATGTTAATTCAATATTTATTTATCTATTTATTTATTTATTAAATAAATAAGTAAAAAACAATGGTAGGTTATTTACTGAAAACCCTGTAGTGAGGCGCATTGGCAGACTGGGTGACATTACGACAGAAGTGCACAGGAATGGGTACCAGTGCGGCTCTCTGAAGGGCTCTGCAATGGCCACCGCCACATTAGCGCTTAGCACACATGTGGAATAAACTAATCTAGCAAATGTCTGTGATATAAAACAGAAGGGCAGAGGCTGCGTGACATAGCTTGTGAATAGGAACGTGACGTCCCTCAGCGGCCATGTGCAAACACTGACTTACAGTCCATTCTGAGTGGTGACTTGTGGAAAAAGTCCCGTTGTGAAAGGCCCAAAAGTGATGAGAACATGGGATGGATGGAGAAAGGCAGGCGTCGCTTCTGGAGGTGCAAGACACGCCATAAGGAAACACTAACTGCACCATAAAAATGGCAACATGCCATCACAGCTGTCATCTACAATGCATTATAATGGTTGGTATAAGAATTAATAAAGTATTTTCTATTTGCAGTCATAAGACATTATAGTGTGGTCTATAATACTCCATAAGCTCCAAAGATGCTCTCATAGCCTTCATAATGCATTATAACGGTGGTTATAAGCATTAAGGATGCTTTGTGCTGCATTATGAAGGTATCTATAGTGCATTACAGATGACAGCTTCATAAAGCTTCCATTCCATTAAATTCAAAGAACTTTCTATGAAGCCCATATTCATAAAGCCTAATAACTTGTTCTTATAATTTATTGTAAAACATTCATAAAGTATTATAAACATGGCTATAAATATTTATAAAAAGGCATGGCACATTATTATAAAATATTACAATATAATATTATAAAAAGCCATGTTTCTCATGCATTAAGAATGCTCTGTGAAGGTTTCATCAATAGTGCACTATAAGCACCTTCACAATGCATTATAATTGTCAGTATAAGAATTAAGGCTGGTTTGTGCTGCATTATGAAGTGTTTATATTGCATTATAGATGAGACCTTCATAGGTCATTCATAATGCATAATACACATGACTATAATATGTTACACCTTCTTATAAATGATTATAGCTGGATTTTTAATACGTTATGAATGCATTATAATGCATTAGGAAGGTAAGTGTGGTGCAGTATAATGGATGCTTCAAGTGTTACCAAACTTTATTTTTCCATTAGGAACTTCATATGTGGAAAAAGCATCAGTGCATGTCCAATTTGTCCACCCACATGTATCACATACAGCATGGAACAATTAGCAATGGTTCGTAAAGCTGACAAAGCAATATAAATAACACAATACATAATGCATTATAAATAAGCAAGAAATAATTAACAGACTGCTAAAAAAGCAGGGGAAAAAACAAAAATAAAAGAATGGTGTTCACCAATTCATGAGTCTGATAGATGTAGGCGCAAAACTCAACGTGGCTCTCTTAGCTGTGAAGGTGAGTGATCTGAACCTCTTGTCTGAAAGTAAGGTGCAGTATTGTCTGTGCAGTGTGTGTGTCAGGTAGCCAAGGCTATTTGTGATCCTTTTAGTTTAGTCCTTCTGTAGTAGATGTTGATGAGTGGTTCCCGCTCCAGTCGGAATACTTTACTGTTCACTGTTATGATTTTGTTAAATTAGTTGCAATGGATGTTTTAAGTGACCCAAACCAGGCTGGGATATTGAAGGTAATTCAGTAAAGCATTTGTAGAAAGCCGGCTGGACTGATTGGAGGACCTGAAGTCTGCAGAGTTCCCTCAGGAAGAAGAGGCACTGCTGACACTTAGCAAAAAGGCAGAGTTATAATGCATTATGCTTTTTAATAAATATTCAGAGTCACGTTTATAATGCTTTATGAATGCATTATGATGTGTTATGAATGTGTTTCTAACCATGTGTTACATGGTATTCATAGAAACCATAGGTACCAAAAAAATCATTATGCAAAAGGTATTAATGACTCCTGTCTTGTTCCATGTGCTGCACAGAAGAGGCTTCATACCTCCTATAATCCCGTATTTGATAAGTAGGATGGATGGATGGATGGATTGATAGATGGATTTTGAAATGTTGTTTCACTGTAGGATGACACTGAACCCTGACTAAGATGTTGGTAAAACTGAGTGTGCAATGAGACCGATTTACCATTTTACTTCTCCATCTGAAACATGGCAACATCTTCTTGCATGTCTAACGCCGGTTGTTGTTTGGGGGGGGAGCGCTCGGCTCGCCAAGGAAATACGTGATCGTGGTTTATTAGGTAACAAGAGCAAAATGCTGCTGATGTCTTCCACCCTGTTACAGCTGCTGTTTGACTGTGGCACACAGATTCTGGCCAGACAGAAACGCCTCTCAGGAAGCTGGTCCCCCCCTTCCCATCAGAAAAAGAAAAACAGCAGAACGTAATTAACGGAGGCACAGGGGACGGCCATGGAAAATGTTACCGAGATCCCCGCGCAGCTCTGACTCAAAACAAAGTGCTGGGGATAACGAAATCCCTCGCCAGCGATTAGTCAGACAAACGGCAGGACGCAGGGGTCTTGGCAAACGCCCGCGTCTTTGTGTGCTTCGCTCGTAGGTCTTTTCTGGGCACTACAGGACACGGATAATCTTCTCAATGAGATTTATTGTTAGACGGAAGCTGGGGGTTCAAGGGTAGATGTATAAAAAGAGATTACCAATGTATGCAACAGATAACAAAATGGCAAGATAACAGCTTATGCGTTGTTTGCTGTATATACAAAAATTCTCATACACAATAAATACGTTATATATATACTGTATATATATCCAAGTTTAAATATATGACAGTATATATATATATATATATATATATATATTCAATATATATATATATATATATATATATATAATTTTTTTTTATTAATGTGTTGGAATTTGAGCGGTGTGAACAGGAGAGAGTGGCAACTAGCTCAACGCATGCCATCTCCTCGTACAACTGTAGCGTCCTGCAGGAATTCGCCAGTAATGTGCTTAAACATCAGACTTTGGGCCTCACCCAGCATGTGGGGGGGGGGGTTTGGGCAGAAATATCGTCCCACCCTGAAACCCTCAACAGTTTTCATTTTAGCCTGACCTCTGTGGCAGACCAGAGAGGATTATAAGGGTTTATGAGCACACAGAGCTTGTGGGAACACAGAGGATGACATGGAATCAGTTCTCCAAGCCCCAGTGCTCAGGAGAAAATATTCAGTGCCCTCACGCTCGGACCCAAAGGACACGAAACGTTCCTCTGCAATGAAACGGCGCCTTGGCAGGATAACGCCAGAGCATGTGATGCATCAGCTGGAGTAGTCAAAAGCGGTGAGATGAGAGCAAGGGCAGGGAACATACAACCTCCTGATGACTGACTCAGTGCAGGCTGAGCCCCGGGAAGCTCAGTGTGGTCACATCGCATCCAGCGGGAGAGGGACGGCCATGCATATTAAAGGGAACACGCTCTTCCTGGGCGTGTGAGGAAGGCAGGACTGCTAAGCTTCAGAGGAAAGATCCGCAAGGAAAAGGGACCCAATAGGCACACGGCTCCACTTGAGGAGAAGAACGAGAGTCAGAGAAGGAGAGAGGGAGGGAGAACCAGGGAACCTTTCAGAGAGAGAGAGAGGGAGAGAGAGAGAGTGAGGGAGAGACTGTCACTTCATTAAGGAGGCCCGGTACCCGCTGCAGGTAGGGGCACATGTTTTTGTTGATTTTCATTGGGTTGCTTAAGTTGGGGAGTGTCCCCTGATTTTGAAGTTAACCTACTGCTCTAAGGCAATAAGCCATACCTGTGTGCTTCTACAGAATCGCCCTGCTGGCACGCTCTCCCTCCAGTGTTGGGGCACAGTGCTGTGCAGTTCATTCACAGGTCACTTCATCCGTCTGATATATTTTTTTAAAGGTAAAAGAGAAAATTTATTGTTTTTGACTTGCTTACTGAGGAACACGGACACCCACAGCACTTAAACGTCTCTTAACATTGCCGATATACTTTAGCCGGGATTTTTACAACAAGTATTCCTAGTGTACACAGATCTGTCTCCGTTCTGGACGGGACGTTTTTACCTCTCTCGGTCAGATCCGTGCGTATCAGGAATCTAATGGCCGACTGATTCACTGAGACCCACAACAAACACAGCCTGAGATTTAATGAAGGGTGATGGTAGGGACTTAAAGTTCAGCTGCAAATAGAATGAAGATGCAGATATTGAATTTTACATTCGCCTTTACATTTGCACACCTTTATTGCATCTGCTGGTATTTATACGGCATTACTGAAGGATATAGTCCCCGGATTTTTCACATTAGGATGCATATTGCTGTATGAATGTGTATAGCTATTATGTATGAAGAAAATGCATTTCTTTAGCAAAAGCATAAGAAATATAATAGAAAACAACAGGCAGTAAGTAGTTCCAGCATGCCATGTATTCTCTGGGGGGTTGGGCGGGGAAGGGGGTTGCTTTCTTCATCAGTGTTTCTTCAGTGTTCTCAGTCCTGAATCATTCCTGTAATTAATTGTTTTTTGGTAACACTTTACTTGAGGGGGTACAGGTAATTCTCCAGTACACTTTAGCTTAACGTATTAATTAACTAGTGTTAGTTAGGTACTGCTTCCATGTCTGTTCATTAACCATAAATGATAACAGTTTATGTACTTCATGCAATTACAATTTTTGCTCATGATTGGTACTTCAGTTGTAACTGAGTTACTTGTGTCCCCACCGGTAGTGTTACCGTTTTTCACTGAGATTTAAAACATCAGCCCTCATGTTGCAGATCTGTAATGTTTATCTGCTGTATTACACTGTTTAGCATAAGGAAAACTTACAGAGATGCCTCAGATAAAACAACTAAGTTCCGCAAACTGTTTGCATACAAGATTCATAAGCAGGCTGTTATTACCAAAATCAACTGAAACCCAAGATGTTTTCATTTAACTGGATGTCCGGCTTTGCCAGTGTGCTATGGCTGTTCTGTAGCATATTAGAGCAATGGAAAAATCCACTCTGCAGACATACTTTGGATCTCTCGCTGGGAAAAAAGTCAAATAGCAGCAATTGCAGCCAAGGAATGTGATCAGTTTGAGCTAAAGTCAAATCTGTCTTTCTTTTTCTTTTTCAATGGCATGTAACTTAATTGTGGTCTTATGATACAATGTTTTGCCTCATAAATCATTTACCAGACATTACATCTAAACTTCTTACCAAACATTTATCAAACAAAAACAAAAGCCACGAGAGGATGCTTTGTTTACTAACGTAAAATCAGTAATATGCATTAAGTTCGTTTTTATGACAGACAGCACAAGTAATAATCTGATCTCCTAAATCCAATGCAAAATATGTAATGTGTAATTTCTGGAACATACAGTCGTCACGTTTTATTGTACAGGACACTTTTCAGCTAAATTTCCTCTCTGTGTTGCCTGAGGTTCCTTGGCACACAGACACGCACACACACCCACTGACGCACACATACGCATGCCTCAGAAATAAACAGGCCCGCCGATTTCCACGGGTCCCATGATCCCTGACAGGCTGCCTCAGCTTCCATGCCTTCCTGACAAGGCAGCTGTCACTCAGCCAGCAAGCTGGAGCCAAACATCTGCAGATCATCCCGTCCGCCTTCCTAGGCCACCACAACTCTGGCTTTGTGTGAAACCCACTGCTGTGCAAATATCTCCTCTCCGACTGCTTTTATTAAGATACTAATATGTGCTGGAGCTGCGTCATTCAGCTAATGCGTACAGGTTTGGAGCTCAGGGATTGTATTATGCCTGTTTGCTTTAACATATTTTTGTGTATTTGGTTCTCTGCTCCAGGCATCGCCCCCGAAAGGAGGAGACTGATGATTTTTTAAGCTTAGCACCATTCAGATTTTCTTCTGTAGACTGGCATCCCATTCAGGGTACACTTCAGGTTTGCCTTTGGTGCCTTGGATAGGTCAAGGCCCTCTCTGTAAAGGATGGATAGATGGATGAATGGATGGCTGTTTTCTGTAGCATTAAAACTGGAAATTTATGGAGGTAGGATGGAAAAACATTTGACCTGATTTCTCCTAGTAGAGAATGACCAAGCGACATGATTATCTGTCATTCTAGGGCCAAACATCTGAAGGAACGTCTGGGATCATTCATTGAGGAGAGCATCTACGATCTCTACTATAATTTCTTACTGGTTAATTTATCAGAATATGCAGTGAGACCCAAAGCTAGCTAAACTGGCTAACAATGCAAGACTTGTTCTTTAGTATGACTTCAAATTAAACAAGGGGCAGGACCAGGGGCGCAGAAACCTGTACCCCACTATATTGAATGTGGATTCACTCATCCCCCCTATAAATAGACCTTTGTCTTTATATTATTAAGTAGTGCTCCCCCCAACTTCAAACTCTCTCCTTCATGATTGGCCAGCAGAGACGCCTGTGCTTGTTGCTTTGATAGACCAACACAGTCTAAGCAGGCAAAACTGACACAGTGTTAAATCCCTTAAAATCCCTGTAATACTGACCGCTGCCCTCTACGTTTGCACAGCTTGGCAGCTGCTCACAAAGGTTCTGAGATCAAATTTGATATTTATTAAAGTGAACTATTTAAATTGTCAAGATTTTTTTTTAGTACTGTATTTGGGTGTTTATCCAGATTCAAGGTGTTATGCCAAGGGGCCAACCTTTGTTAGACTCTAATCTAGGAGGCAGAGAGTGAACAAACCCATCGGCTGGGGGGGGGGGGGGGGGTAATACACGTGCTTAACAGAACAATGAAGAGGGAAAATCAGCGCCAAACAGTGGTGGGACTTAGTCTAAGACAGGTCACGGAGATGGCCGCAGGGGGCTCGGGCGTCGGGATTGGCACAGCTCCATCCCATGAGGTTCCTAATGAGGCCCAGGTGGAGCCAATTAATGGGATCATCACCTGACCGCGGTCCGGCCTGTGGCATCCGCGCGCTCCGAGCCTTGTGGCTTTGTTTTGGAAATGGCGTTACCATAGCAACAACAGAGGCCTGCTATGTCGGGTGCACAGGGAGGCCAGGCCATGTGTCGAATGGATCTTCATGTTACATGCTGATCTGTGGCCAACCAGACTGGCCCATACGATGATTCTTCAACCTGCGAAGCTGCAAGATCAGCAGGAAACATGTTATTGTTATTGTAATGTTAGCATGTCATTTTAATTACTGTTTCCTGGATACAGTTTAGAAATTATAATTAAGCACTTTGTCATATACTCACTGAGTTTTCAAAGTTGTAATCCTAGTCAAGCCGAGCTACTAGCAATGCTGAAATGGGTCACTAGATGGCACTTGTGCACCAACTGAAACTCAAACTGAAAGTCAAGACACATTCTTCAAGACAGACTTTCAGGCTGCAGTAACCAGCATCATCCGACTGCAAGGAGGAGGCGTGCACTATGAGATAAGCAGATATTTAACAAGATTAAGTCAGTGTTTGCTCCCCAACGGTGCATTATGTGTCCCCCATTTTATGATTGAACTCCTCCACAAAAAGAAATCAACTGCCATATAAAATGTATATGAAAACATTAAAGGCACTACATTTAATAAGCTGTTAGGGTTTGCCTAAATACCTAAGCTTGTTTTCTTGAAACTTGAACAGCCAGTCGCATAACTTTATAGTAAATCTAGAGCTATAAAACATAAAAACTAAGTTAACATGTCAGTTTAATTACTGTTTCCTGGTTACAGTTTAGAAATTATAATTAAACACTTTGTCATATACTCACTGAGTTTTCAAAGTGGTAATCCTAGTCAAGCCGTGCTACTAGCAATGCTGAAATGGGTCACTAGATGGCACTTGTGCACCAACTGAAACTCAGTCAAGACACATTCTTCAAGACAGACTTTCAGACTGTGGTAACCAGCATCATCCGACTGCAAGTAGGAGGCGTGCACTATGAGATAAGCAGATATTTAACAAGATTAAGTCAGTGTTTGCTCTTCCTCAAATCTTTGTCAAAGCATCCGGACGTATCTAACAATTACTAATGAAAGGTCAAGAAAAGTCATTAGGGTGACACTAAGACTTATTCGCCTTTGTGTATTTGAAAAATATTTTAAAGATATTTATTTCTGATATCAAGTTAAAAGCCAGCATATTTTAAAGTTATTTATATATGCTCATTTTGTCTGACTGTATTGCACTGAATCACAAACAAGGTTCAGCTCATTACTGACCTCACCAGATTTTCCAACCCTTGGCAAAAGCTTGCATTTGTTAGTGGTATTATTTGAGCAAAGATTTAGCTGCCTTTGTGTGTGATGTTACGTCTGATAATAATGGTATACTCAATGTGGCACTGAATTTCAGGGCAGAAATCTCACTAGTTTTTTTACTTTCCACCAGGACAAGGACCATGAGGGCTGGGTTTGGATATTATCTTCTAATCTTCTTGCTTCTTAGTGCAGTCTGGGCTCAGAGGCCAAGACCACGGCCAAGGCCAAGACCCAGTCCTACCAGGAAGCCTGTGCCCAGTGCTACCAGGAAGCCTGTGCCCAGTGTTACCAGAAGGCCAGTGCCCAGTGCTACCAGAAGGCCAATCATTCTCGAGCCCTCGGAACCTACAGACTTTCCACCTCCAATTCTGGGCCCGCCGTCTTTTTTTTTCCCAGACTGTCCCCTGGAGTGCTTTTGCCACCCCTCTTACCCTGACTCGCTGAACTGTGAGAACAGGAACATCCGTCAGATCCCCTTAATCCCGTCCCGTGTGCAATACCTCTACCTGCAAAACAACTACATTGATGAGGTGACGGTCGAGTCCTTCCAGAATGCCACCGACCTCAAATGGGTCAATCTGGACAACAACCGCATCCGCAGGGTGGATCGGGAGGTCTTCGAGAAGCTCCCCAACCTCCTGTATCTGTACATGGACAAGAACAGCCTAAAGGAGATCCCCAACAACCTGCCGGCAAGCCTGGAACAGCTGCGGCTCAGCCACAACCAGATCACTAAAATCCCCACTGGCATCTTCAACAAGATGGACCACCTGGTCTTGCTTGATCTGCACCATAACAAATTGAGCGACAGCGACCTTAGCAAGAATGTCTTCAAGGGTTTGCGGAATCTAGTGCAGCTCAACCTGGCCCACAACATCCTACGGAAGATGCCCGGTAATGTTCCCCAAAACATCTACCAGCTTTTCCTGGATAGAAATAACATTGAGGACATCCCTGTAAATTACTTCAAGGACTTCCACAACCTGGCCTTCATCCGCCTTAACTACAACCAGCTGAGTGACAGAGGCATCCCCAAGAGGGTCTTCAATGTGTCCAGCCTCCTGGATCTGCATCTGGCCCACAACAATTTGAACACTGTGCCTATGTTCAACATGCATTTGGAACACCTGTATCTCAACAACAATAACATTGAAAGTAAGTCAAATCAAATTACTATACAATATACAAGACATTTAACTAATGAACCATACAACCGTGTCAATGATATTATTGCTCAGTAATGTGGACAAAATCTATGCTGTGTGTTTTGTAGAATATCTGAGCAGGTCAAACTTTGCACGGTAGTTCTGCATGGTATTGCATAAATGTGCGTTAAGTAGGAATCTCTGTCAAGGAAGTATGATTTCCCAACCAGGCATTTCTGGGTGCTGTCCCATGTCTTTCTTTCAGCAATTAATGGCACGGAGCTCTGCCCATTTCCGGTGATGTCGATGGACCCGCATGACGACAACCAACTTCCCAAGCTGAGGTACCTGAGGCTGGACGGAAATCACCTGAGTCCCCCCGTCCCCCTGGATGTGATCATGTGCTTCAGGAACCTCAAATCGATCGTGATGTAGGGCGCCTCCTAGAGGGCACTGTGTCATCGGCACGCCCCAGTAGTCTGAGACCGGGAGTGTTTTCCTCTTGCAGTATTGGGTCTGTGGATGGAGCTCGAGACTTTCAAGCAAAGGGGCACGACACCAAAAGAGTGGCATATTTCTGTGCTAAAAGCAGGAAGCTCTTTTGCTAAGTTATTCACTATCAAAGCACAAATAGTATTATTTAGATATTAAAAAGAAGCTGTGTTTCCTGTTACTATTTTATTGAGCATGGATGTACTGTCAATTACCATATTACTTGTTTCTCTACATTTTGTCTATTGTAATGATGATAATACATACAAAAAAATGAGTGCAATATACCTAAAAATAAAGGTACATTAACTGACATACTGTAAACATACAGAGTAGTTACGGTGACTGGTTGATTTGTACATATTCCTGATTTGTAAAGTCAAACTAAGGGCAGAAATCCTGACTTGAAATGAAGAAAAGGGGAGGCTTAAAATGCAGGAAATCCTAATATATTTAAGCAGTTGGGCCAGAAATACAGAAAAACACGTGACTACCATGTAGTTGAAATGTCCTCGATGTATCTGTGTTTTTAAGGTACTTTGTGTGGAAAAAAAAACATTTTTATCCTTTGTATAAATAAGTATATCATTTTGTATAAATAAGTTCTGTACAAATCATCAAATGTGCGATTCTGTTCTACATTTGCAAATACAATCTTGTCACTTTTTGGCATCTATCAGAACTATCTACTAGCTTTGGATACAATAAAAAACAAAATACTACGTAGCATTTTGATGACTGAAATTTACACGATTCTTGAGAAACAAAACTATTTGGAAGGTCCTGATGTAAAAGTGTGACTATAAAAGAATAATATAGTTTCTCAGGCGTAAGAAAAAGGAGTTGTCTTGTTGTATACAGCATTTTTGGAATATTTATTCAAAGAAAATATATTTCCATCCATCCATCTCCCGTATCTACTTGTCTATTCAGAGTCAGAGGGTGTCCGGATTCTATCCCGGAGGCTACAGGTGCAAGGCAGGGAACAACCCAGGATGGGGTGCAATCCCATCACAGGGAAGAAAATACACTTTTTAGCTTTGGTTCTCCCATTAATGCATTACAGTATGACTAAGACTATCATTATTATTTCTAGTTTATTAATCAACTTTTGCTAGTTTGCAACAAGCATTATAAGAATCAAATAGCATGGCCAACTGCAAGAGTTTTCCACCTAGCCAAACAGCGATAGGGTCACTAACATATGTATGTAATATATAATCTAATATTACTGCAGTCGGGTCATGATGAACACTGAAACCTCACAGGGCTAGGATTACAGAACATAACACAGTTTAACAGTGCAATAGAAGTTACACTGATCCCAAATTAGAATTTTACTGGCTAACGACAATTTGAGTCAAAAATGCAAACAGGTGTGTTTCAGACAGTGTGCTGGTGACGTACACTTTCCAGAAGCCTGCTTATTTGTCATCGCGGTGATCCACAGAAGAATCATGGAAAGATTAAAACCGACAAGTTCAGCAGTAGAATATTCTGCTGGATCATCACGTCTTGAAGTATCACGTCTCAAGATGAACTATTTTCAGCTTACCTGCAAATTGTTTGACCTGTTTTGCTCATTTTCTGCTCTCACTTTCCATTTTGAGGTTTTCCAAAGACTGGCCCATTGCAGTTTTTGTATAGTTGAAAAAAATATCTCCTGCTGATCTTTGCAGGGCAGTAAGCTGGTCACAGGTCCCTCGTCTGTTTTGCTGTAGTTACTGGGCAGGTGACCTGGGATCATTAAGTAAAATATAAGAAAATTCATCCATATCTTTATACTCAATTACCTTTTGCTCTTCATCTGCCTCTAAAAACTCTGTTTTTCTCTCTGTCTCATTCAGCACAGAGAAATGTCCTTTCCTCAAGTGAAACCATAAGATTATCTTCACTTGGGTGTAATATATTCACCCATTTGCACAGGGCCCCAGTTTGTTAAGGGACTGACATGTGCAAGTTAGGCATGGGGCTGTCACGGGTGCTCAGAGACTATTCCAACGCTGTTTGGATCTGCAAAAGCTGGTGCTGGTGAATTGATTGGCCAATTCAGGAAACAAGAGAGGTGATAAAAATACCTAACCTTTAATTTTTGGAATCCAAAAACAAATCCATAACCCCAACACCTAGACACAAGTACAGTTATATGCAAGATTTGGTGCGGCAAAATGTTGCGGTAATCCCATTAACATTCATGTGCATCTTTCCCAATACGACCACAGAGATGACAACAGGGACACTAGATTACAGAGACTGTTTCCGGCTTGCAACCAAGAATGTGGATGTGTGAGTATGGATGGTAGAGACATGCCAGGGCGGATTAGGTACCTACCAATACTGAAACAAAAGCAGTGCCCTGGCCGATCAGATCATACACATATACACTCTGATAACATTTCCACCCTGAGGTGTTGGATGTGTTTCCAGTATTTGGTATAACAGAGCCTTGGTCTTATCAATTGCTCTCTTTCCAGTGTTGGTGTAATTCACTGGGAAACCAAAACAATCCCAAGAAATTGATTTAAGCGTCACGAGAAGGTGTTTAAGTAGACCGGTGCACAGCCAAAATTACCATAATATTTTCTGTCGAAGATCAACTTCAATCTAGGTTTTGCCCTTGTCAAAAAATGTATTCATTTATTTCAGTGTGCATGCCAAACTGAAAATGATGCAACCAAATGACATACAAGGAATACGTGCACTGTTACAGCCCTTGTTTACTTAAACTATCAAATTGGCAAACAAATATCGATATTATATTAAACCCGGAGGTCCCTGCCAATTCCCACCACTCAAACCACACATTAGCTTGGGGCCGTTGAGGTTTGAGGGGGGCACCTGTTGGCTACAAACAGTCACTACACTGTAAGTCTTTCAAAGTGACTTTTTGAGTGGGGACCCAAAAACTACAAGCCTGCCCCTGCATAGGGTGCATGACTTGCGGCCTTCATGTTTTCTACATTTATTAAAGTAGCCGTAAGTAACAGTAAGAGTAACAGGGGAGAATTTTACCCAGCGTTAAAACTGGACAGCCTTGCTCAGCCGGGAGTATTAAGTGATTATAGTATGTCTCACAAACATTGCTGATATAAGCCAACCTTTAAGTTTGCAGTAGTCATTAGCTATATTATGTCGCTTTCTTACTATTAACTTTCTATTCGCTCACGGTAGGGAAGGTGGCGAGACGCCGCTGACAAACATCCACTGAAATACGTAACAAATATGTCCTGCTTTTCCGCTTTGGTACATTTACTGTTACTCCATTAAAGGATGACATTACTTTTTATTATTCGCCAGTTTACATACGTGAATGAGCTTTTGGGAAACCCGTGTTCATTTGGTGGAACTTCCTCCCAGATGAAAATAATGGGCTTGCTGTCAGCCGATTGTATAACACACCCAGGTCAGGGCTGCCCTGGAGCAGAGCCAGGGCTGCAGAGTAACACAATCGCATTCCTCCACTGCCAGTCAGCCGGAGCCAAACGCAAAGCTCGTTTATCCCCTTTGAATGCAGAACAAAACCAGGTGCATTCACACACAGGCCTGAAGCATGGGGAAATGTATGGCATTATAAATATGTGGAGATATAAATAAAATTCTTTGTAATTTACTGAATCACGTTTTAGAACACAATTGGGATACATAAATGTACATCCAGCTCACACCACCTAATATTGGACCTGGTGGCTGGATATATATTTACAGAAACTTGGAATTCTATTTTGGTAATCACCTCTAATTTTACGCACATAAATTTGGATTCACATTAACTATAAATACTGTATTGAGAAAAATTCCTTCAGCATTAAAAATTCAGAAAATGTCAAAAGCATTTAAAAGCATAAATTCTCCTTCCTTCCCTGGTGGTTGACAGTGGTATGGCATATAAGCAAAGTGCTGTCATTTAAGAGAACTGAATTTTCAGTTTACATTTTATTCATTTACTCACTGACCTTCCAACTGTTTATCCAGGACCCTG
The DNA here is from genome assembly GCA_026780765.1 of Petrocephalus schoutedeni. Classification (NCBI taxonomy): domain Eukaryota; kingdom Metazoa; phylum Chordata; class Actinopteri; order Osteoglossiformes; family Mormyridae; genus Petrocephalus; species Petrocephalus schoutedeni. The sequence continues at coordinate 194,137 of JAODKL010000142.1, forward strand.
TGGCAGCGGGGAGGGAGACCTGAAGCCCGTACCAGCCCAGCCACAAAAATAAAATTATACAGCCGTTTAACAAAGAAATTATTTATTTGCATACTGTATTTTGTGTCATGTGAAGCAGGACATGGAAGCAGGAGTGTTAACAGAACTAAAGAGCATGGCAAAACTAACAGAGGTTTAACTGAATTTAAAGAATAAACACAGGAAAGAAACAGGATTGTGAAGGACCCAAACCAGGAGGCCGGGAACAAGGGAAGGCACTGGCACCATAAGGGAACAGCATCAGTGACAGGACCAGGGAACACAGGCCTGGGAAGAACTTAAATACATAACTAACACAGCAACTAACAAGAGGCAGCTGAGGTGATTAAGACGAGAGGTAAGTCAAACGAGTAACGGGCGCGGCCCATTGGGGTCATGCTAAGGAAGAAACAGGGTGTCACATGGGCAGGGCGTGACATTTTGTGGTTCTCAAGCGATTTTTCAGTTTGAACAGTCTTTTGTTCAATATATATGGCACCAATAATGTGATTAATCTTTAAGTTATAATAATTAACAGTTAAAAATAAAAACAACTGCATAAGAACAGCGGACTACCCCATTACCCTCTTCACATTATCACTGAATGGGTTCACACACTTTTCCATCAATGACCTTAACTGTTTAAGCTATTATGGTGTCATAGATAAATCTAGGCCATTCCTGTGGTTTCAGAAATCTATTCTCATAAATACACTTACAGAGATGTCCTACACCCACACCCACACACACACACACACACACACATATACACGCACCGGCCACTTTATTAGGTTCACCTTGCTATTATCAGGTTGGACCCCCTTTTGCCTTCAGAACTGCCTTAATCCTTCGTGGCATAAATTCAACAAGGTACTGGAAACATTCCTCAGAGATATTGGTCCATATTGACATGATAGCATCACGCAGTTGCTGCAGA
>JAODKL010000142.1:213731-226609 GCA_026780765.1 Petrocephalus schoutedeni
TGTGTGTACTGTGTGTGTGTCTGTGTGTGTGCGTGCATGTGTGCGTGTGCCTGTGTGTACTGTGTGTGTGTCTGTGTGTGTGCGTGCATGTGTGCGTGTGCCTGTGTGTACTGTGTGTGTGTCTGTGTCTGTGTCTTTTTGAGAATTGTAGTGGAGATGCGTCCACTCTGCTAAACAGGTGATTCTACACAGCGACCTTTGGGCACAAAAGCCCAGAGCCACATACCAGCCCTTATTGCTTGCTTAGCACTGGGCAGCAACAAGTTTCGTCTAAAAGGATGATGTGCTCTATCTGGGCCAATCTGGAAAAACCCCCACTTGTTTCTATTTATTTATTTTTTATATGCATAAGCGATTCAATTCCATCCCGTAAACTGCATGCAAATGTACTCTGGCCCATTAGGAACTTCCAACAAGACTCAGGATGGATTGTGCTAAAGTCAGCATGTGACAGCAAGTTTAGCCCAAACTGGGCTGCTGGGCTGCAACACTGAAGTTCCCTCCTCTAATTTCTTTTTCTTCCTCTCATTATTATTCGTCTTCTTATTATTATTGTCATTATTAATATTATGTCTTAATTTTTTATTTAATCAATAATCAACAATATCCTGTTTTTCAGAATTCTTTTGTGCATTTGTGGTATGTATGCAGTCTGGTATCCTGTCTGTTTTGTACTAAATGTACGTTCATCTGAGCTCGACGTGGCTTGGTGTTGTGTTGCATCCTTTGCGTTTGGGAGTTCCCACGTGCTGCAAATGGTTGCTGACACAGACAGGCAGCGCTGGTTTTTCTCCAAGCAGTTCTGGGAGCGGGGCATGCCTGCCTCGCTGACATCAGCACGGACATCAGCACGGGCATCAGCACGGACATCAGCACGGACATCAGCACGGGCATCAGCACGGACATCAGCACGGGCATCAGCACGGACATCAGCACGGGCATCAGCACGGACATCAGTACGGACATCAGCACGGACATCAGCACAGACATCAGCACGGGCTCTCGAAACCTTCGGCGTCTCCCCTACCATCTCGTTCTGACGGATCGTCCAGCAGAGACGGCAAAAAATAAAACCTGGCCTACCGCTTATTTGCACCACATGTGACGGCAGATCTGAGCACGCCGAGTTCCCTCAGACAGGAAGCGTGCTTTCCACAGCCCGCCGTCAGCCGCCTGCAGCGCGGGGCGAGACTCCAGCATGGGTCTGATCCCGTCAAACATATTTTGACGCCTTTGACGTTAGCTGTGGCGAGCTCATGTGTGAGGTTTTCGCACATATGAGAATAGAAGCAGCGAGAGGCATGAAACTGAAACCTCTGTAGAGGATAACACGGTACGCCTTACTGTTTGTGTAGAGGATTTCCTCTAAGAGAGTGCTGCCCTTGAGCCACACAGGGGCCACATTCTGACACACTTCTGCCAGGCTGGTGAATTAACGGCGAGGCATGTCATAGCGACATCAAAGGCACTGGGCGAGCACTTCTCTCTGAAGTGCCACGCTCAGCCCCTTCAAAGCTCATGTCGCTGTGTCTGCAGCCAGGTGGACACAGACCCAGCTCCGTTCTCATGGTCTGTGAGAAGCCACCAGGGCTTCCAGCTAGGAAAGCACTTTATGACTTTACCTCAAACCAGTCATCTATTAGTTAGCTTTCAAATGACTAGGGCTGGCGTTTCGAGCTAGACGACGGTAGTGAGTGAGGTATGAGTGACTAATGTTGTTCCTTCACATCTGTCACTTCACATCTGTCTCACAGGGTTTATCACAGATCCTCTGCATGGAGGCTGATCCCCAATCACTGACAGTGGGCTGTCTTTTGCAGAGCAACCTCATCTCTGCAAGCCCCCCCCCCAAAAAAAAACCCCAGGGGTGCCATAAATCACTGAGCCTGCACTCAGACCCCAAGTTTCACTCTCACCTTGATGTACGTGTAAATGTCTTAAAAAGGAGAGTAGGATGGAATAAGTAAACCAGCCCATTCTAAGGCACCTGCTCTCATACATGCAAACTCAGCTTTATCAAGATATTTGGGGGGGGGGGGGGCAGTGAAGCCCATGTGCACAGCTGTCAGGATAACTGAGTCATTCCCTCGCGACTCGCACACCACAAACGGCGACAAAATAACGTTACAAAACCCAAACTCGGTGAATCACTGGTGACGTGATCTCATTAGCAAGTGATCGCCTACCAAGATGGGCTTGAGAGTAAATCGCCTGCATACTTGTTACTTTTTATTCGTTTGTTGGTGACTCAAATTCTTCACATACCATGATATAAGTGCTTAAGCTTTATCATATGACCATAGAGGCCCATAAATGTAAATGCCTGGAAACACTGTTGCCAAATGGCCACAGATTGGCTGATTCGATCCTAGGTCACGGCTACACCCCAATCCAGTTCGCCGGCCCCCCTGACAGGTCTTTTCTCCAGTTTCATTTTCCCAGGTTATGCTCTGGATTAACATAACATCATTACTGGATACACGGTTACTAGGAAACAACAGATGGAAACTTTGAACTGTAATCTGCTTCAGGTAGCAAAAGTTTCCCTTTCCGTTCAGCCAGACTGTCTTATTCTTACTATAAAAATGCAGTATTTGTCTAAAAATAGGCACGGCCTAAAAATAATAACGTTCACACTGCAGTTATGCTTTAGTGGTTCAGAGACAGACCTTTGAAAATAATTTCCAGTAACAATAACCTCACGGTGATAAAGTGTGCAAACCCTATCGAACCATCTAACTCTTACCCCGACAACCACTGCGGTCGCACACTGGAACAGCAAGTCAGGTGTGTGGACTCATCTGAAACGTTCACCCTCATGCCGCTCCTTTCCTGGAAACCCCTGCCCTTGAGAAGAAAGCAGCTTCTTTAACTTCCTAGAAAAAAAAAGGAAACAGTGAAGTGCCACTGAGCAGCAATACAGAAGTGAGCCTTCCTTGTTTTCGAATCACTGCTTGACATATAGGCTGCACTTATTTATTTAACGTGCGCTACACTTCTCCGTCCTTGCCAGCTTTCTGAACACCAAAGTCACAAAGTCACAAGCACGATGAAATATTGTGCCCATTGTATGACTATATTTGATTATTCCTGGGTCGCACATCACTATTCAATATGGAAGAAATGTGAAGGTTTTAAGCAGTCATTCTAGCTCCAGCCTGGCCCTGGGTGTGGAGGAGACACCCCCAGCTGACCGCCATCCAATCTGCTGATTCTCTCCTCCTGCCCCCCCCACCCACCCTCCCGAACAAGATGCTTTACATTTCACGTACCTCCCTTGTGTGGGACTCTCATCCCTGTCCGGACCCCCAGTCACATTTTGGAAATTTTCAGCTTGAAGATGAGAAGAAAAAATATTTGGTGAATGGAGGATACTCCGGATACAGGAGAGCCAGCTGACGAAGAGATGAACGACAGGAATAGCAGAATTAATGTGTGTGTGCCTTTCAGCTTTCTTGCAGTCATTCAGACATGAAGATTCATGGTCTCTGACATTCCTATATCCACCAATGATTTATTATACCATGGCAATGATGTTAATTATCTAAATAATATTATTAATATTATTACATCCTATGTATCATGTTTTGTTGTGATGGACTAGTACTCTGTCCAGCATGTCCCTTGCCTTTTGTCATCTCCTTGGATGGATGGATCTTGCATATTTGCACATTGTCAACATGCATCATTTATAACGACGTCCGAATTCTTCCAAAGAAACTGCCCTGGATAAATGTGCCTCTCGTTGCTGGGTCCTTTAAACATGAACTGAAAAGGTAGCACGGATTTCTCTGCACTCTCACTGACACATTCTCGGGAAAGTAAACGAGCCGATGGGGATTCCTACAGGGCCTCCGGGACAGACGCAGAACCCGCGAGTGTGCCAGAAAACATCGCGGAGTTCATCGAAGTTTATTAGACCTTCGTAACTTTCATAGTTTGATAAATCAGCAGTGTGCACTAAAGAGCTGTCTGTTCCCACAATACAGCCAGAATCGACCTCGGAGATGGGTGCCAAGTGCGGAGTCACGGCACACAGCTGCTGCTGTAACCTAGGCAGTACTAACTAACTACACAAGTAAATGACTTAAAGCACTAAAACAGCTAAAAAGAAGGTCATTAAATATTCAGTAGTCCTGCGACCATCAGAATAAATTCTGGCTGAAAACCTCATTCTCTAGCATCCATATACACAGACAGTATATATGGCCATTCATGACATTTATTGTTTCTAACAGGCAAATCATGACCTATCCGAATTTACCCAAATGTTCTAGTGGTAAAACGGGATCTTGGATAAAAAAGTAATGCATTTTCAGCAGGAAAGCATCCAATAATGAAAAGGTGAACTTCACATTCTGCTCTGGTCGTCGTAAAGGTGTAAAATTCAAGCACGGATTTAAAAGGAGGAATATGAACCTCGAGTGGTACAATGCGAGAGCTAGCCGCCAGCCTGGAGCCTATCCAGATACCATGCTAAAAAGCAGGAGATACCATCATCCGGTATGCCAGTAAGGCACGGGACGCACTTTTCATGTGATCTGGTTGAATAGTTTTGTTCAACAACATACAGTTGTTGAAAATGTATGTAGAGTATATAAAGCTGCCATGTAAATAGCCGAATAGCTAAACTTCATCCGTCTTTAATTATAAAGTTAAAAAGTGTATTTTTCAACCTGGACAGTAGGGGGCGCGTAAGGACTACGGTAACCCAACGTGAACGGCTGTTTCTCCTAGAAGAAATCTCCCCTAGGAATGACTAAAAGGTTATTTAGTCTTTGTGGTTTCTTACATACTGGACAGTTCTATTCCATATCAATTAACATAAGATCAGTATTAATAATTAACTTAAAAAAGAATGACTCCCTATGAGAGAAATGTTAATACTGTGAAAAACGCTGAAAACGCCCAAACACTAGTTAAGAACGGCATTATGTTTCAATTAATAAATAAATCACAAAATCAACATATTAATATGCAAAACAAGGTAAATAAATATATTGTCTGGGAACTAATGAACTTATAGAAAAGGGAGACATATAATTTCAGCCTTGATAGCTGGCAGATTGTTCCAGTTATGTATGCTTTGTTACTTTGATACGTTGATGCTGAACAAAACCCGCCTTATAAGTGACAGCCAACAACATCAATAGAAGTGATCATATTGAATTAAGTAATAAAGCTTGTACTGTGGATCATTCACCTTCTCGTGTCAGTATATGCCAGTGCTCCTCTAACCATACTAAAGTTGTTGGTGAGACAGCTGCTTCCATTACGTGATAACTTTTAATACAGTAACATGCATGTCCTTCAGTAAAACATAAAACGTGTTAGTCAAATCAAACTATCCTATCATTATAATAAAAACTGATCAAATAATAATAATAATAATAATATTTATAATAATAATAATAATAATAATAACAATAATAATAATAATAATAATTATTATTATTATTATTATTATTATTATAGTGACAAATATGATTATGATAGTCGAGGTCCTGACCAGGATAGAATGTTAGAACATAATAATAATAATAATAATAATAATAACAATACATTAGTATTTACATTCCCCATATTATCAGAGGTAATACTGTAACACCACGATTTTCTTAATTCATCATTTAAAATTGACTTTTACTATGTAAGGTTCCCTCCATCGTCGCAGCATTTCTAAACTTCAAAACTTTGATGACCTAAGCATGTCAGGAATGTTACGTATTAGGAAGCACTATATAAATGAGGCACACTTGGCAAAATGTACACTTACAACGTATACACTTGCAACCAGCCAACTCGGTATTTAGAGAAGATATTACAGACAGCTGCAAGCAAGAATGCCTTTCTCTAGTTTCATTTTCTTGTTTTTTTTCACGTTAGCAGTAGTGTTTGACAGTCCTGCTCACTGCAAACACCGTGATAGGTGCTGCTCCTTCGTTGAGGGGTTTCCTGCAAAACTTAAACAACTTCGAAAAACTTTTGCCAAGATAAAGAATTATTATGTGAGTATTACGATCATGCAGGTTACTTTGCTATTGAGATCATAGTAACTTAGAATTCTAGTTTTAACAAATTTTTGTAAAGTTTAGCATAAATTGTTCCTTGTTTATAATAACAAATATAGACTTTTTCCCTATTTTCTTTACGTTTCAAGGAAGCAAATGACAATACAGACACTGCACTACTAGATGAGACGATTCTTCAAGATTTTAAAGTAAGTATTTTGCATTATTTTTTCAGTGATCTGTCTAATATGCTTATATCTACATGGGGTATTAGTCATTATTTAGAGCAATAGCATTTATTAACTGATGGGGGCCTCAGCGGGTCTTGTTGATGTTAGTGCAGTAACACATTTTGCGAGAAAACGCACGATGATCTCACGCTCTACCCTGCCGGGTCCCCGCAGAGTCCCACCGGATGCCACGCAATGAACGACATCCTCCGCTTTTACCTGGACACGGTCCTGCCGTCGGCGGCCACGACGGCGCCCCACTTACAGACGTCGGACATCAGCATCATCTCGGGCATCTTCACCAACCTGAAAAAAGACGTGATCGCCTGCGTAAGTGTTCAGTGACCTGCGCCGCCGTCCGATCGGGAACAGTCGGGATCATGAAGGTTTTGCCAGCAACTCGGATACGCACATCAACGCAAAGGCTCGTCCTTCTGTGAAATGAGCCGAGCCCAGTACCAATATTTTGCGTTTGCCTCGTAGTCCTGCTGATTCATCTTGGTTTTTAGATTGACTCAGTAGCGGTTTTTCTGTTTTTTGCGTCTCACTTGTGCTGAAGTAGCGAGCCTTTTAAACGCGGAGAGCTGAACCGTGGTGTTAACAGCATATCCGTATTTAATATTTTGAAAGTGTTTTATTTACGATATTTTTCTTAATAATAAATCATTTTGTTACTAAAATGTTTTTAATCGTTAATCACGAATAACACCACTGTGGAATAATATTTTGGCTGATTTAAACAACAGTGTTGTAAATTCTGTTAGACCTATAAGTGCCTCGTTTTATTGTTAAAAGTTTTTGAAGAACATGATCTGTATAGGAGCGGTCCTATAATAATATTGTTATAAAAATGCGTAATGCATAATAATACAATTATTATAAATGCATAGAAAGATCTGTATTCGTTTGTGCCTTTTCACAATTTACTGATTTGAACCGGAATAGACTACCACTCGTTGCTCACGACTGTGTTTTTATCCTTACAGAAAAACTACTTTTCCTGCAAGAAACCGTTTTCCCTTGAAAGCATCATGTCTACGTACAAAAACGTAGGTGTCAGTACGGGCTCCTCTAACTGCAGAGATCAGCCTTAGTAGACTGTAGCAGACTGCCTAGTGCACTGTCAGTGTAGTAAGATCTTGTGTTTGCATGAATCCATACTGACCAGTCTGTTTTCTCTCTTTACAGATGGATGTTGGGGGAATGTATAAAGCCATGGGGGAATTGGACTTGCTTTTTAATTACATTGAGGAATATCTAGTTTCAAAAAGGAGCAGGAAATGATGACCTAAGTTGGACCCCTGCTAAAATGTTTCTACAAGACTGGCACCTTGGACCAAGAGATTCCAGCATGAGGAAACGTCACACTACTTGTATTCTAGTCTGGGCAGCCAAGATACTTGCTCAGCGTCTCCTTCTTTTAGTTCGTCTCGAACTTACTGTTAGCATATGACTTTTACATTTGCATTATGGGCTGGAAATTTCCATTTCTTTCTTCGGGTGTGTTTTCATTTGTAAACTCCTAATGGAGATATATGCTATTTCTTGTTTTATATATATTTGAAAATCTATAAATATAAATATATTTATACAATGTATTTAACTGAGAATTGCAAATAAATGGTACGTTTCAACAGTTCACCTCCTGGTCCAGGTTGTTGTGTGCAGCACTGGCTCTTTGTGTCTATTCTTACGACTCCCTGTCACTTTGGCAGTCAGCTCTGATTCAGGGCTTCTGCCGTGCAAACGTCTTGGAGGAAATAGATAAAAAGTATCATCTAGGCTTCAGATAGAAATGTGCATCTAAGTTCCATTTACAGCCAGGCATATCGCAGTCCATTATTGCTCAAGTTGTGGCTGGTATTTACCAACTGTCAAGAAAGTGCACAGGCAAACATCACAATGCAAATAGCAGCAGCGTCCAGCTTTCTCAATATTATCAGTGCTATTGACTGGATGCACGTGGCTATAAAAGCACCATTAGAGAATGAAGCCGCTTTTGTGTTGATTACTGGGTATCTGCCATATGTGACCCATCAGCTCATCTGTGATGCCATCAGCAATGTAGGTCGTAATATTTGGGTATACACAAAACATAAATGTCATACTTACATATATATTTCTTTTATTTCTGTCATCATCCTGGTTCTTGTGCTGACCGCATTAACACAACATTTTTTTGGTCACACCCGCACATGTAGTACCAAACTAAATGGTTTGGTGTTCCTACTTCGGACACTATAACATCTGCACTTCACATTCTGAGAAATTCTTTTTTTCCACTTCTGTCTGCATTGCCACTGAATGGTGTTACAAACCAAGTATAGGCCTAAGTGTGTTTATACTGTATATCCATGTGGCTAATTTGTACTGCCAATTTAAGGTAATTTCTGGGTGGGAATGAGTCGGTCTGATTTTGTTTAATAAGTAGGATTTATAACCTGTACAATTTTGTTTTATAATTTAATTGTTAATTTTATAAACAAAAAACTAAGCATGAATTTACTGTTCATGTGACCATAGACTAAAGGCATATGACCATTTTTATACGTACTGTACATTCATTCTTTCACAAGAATGTATGAATATTTTTATAAATGAGCTCCCAGATAATTATGTAGCAGTATTGTCTAGAAGCATAATTTAATGCATCCCAAAAACATTGCCTTGGCACTTGGAAATTGTTGTCCTTAGCTAGAATCCAGTGGATATATTTGACCAAATTGTTGTGATGCCATAGATAGAACATATTGGCCAGTGTTTCACAAGCATTGACAATGTGATGGAGAATCACATCATGTTTTTCTTCTGGTTGTTTGAGGATTTGATATATGTAATATTTAGTTTTCACTGCCTGTTCTTGGATGTCAAAAACATTAACTAATTGATGGCATGATGGTCTGCCATTCCAGAAACTATATGATCCATCCATTGATCTCCTCTTCCAGCTAAGGTTACGTTGTTAGTTTTGTGATTTATTCACTAATATAATAGTTGTCTCCTCAGTCAATTGTTCACTATTCAGATTAAGGTCAGGTCAGGTCAGGTCAGGTTGGGGAGCATGTGCTGGAGCAGTGCGTTGCCACACCCACCACACAGCGAAACATCTCAGGATCTCAATTGACGACCCCCCATGCAGACACGTGGTCCAATCCTACTCTCCGGAAAAGGCCATCCATCTGCCGCAGCCAGGTGTTACATGGGCGTCCCCTCGGCCTGGTCCAACCCCTCGGAGCCTCAGCGAGGAGGATCCTACATCCTCAGGGAATCGCGCCACATGGCCGTAGTGCCTCAACTGGCGCTCCCTCACAATGCAGGTAATGTGCCTCATTCGGGACTCCCTGAGCAACCGATCATTCGACACAAAGTCAAGCCAACGGTACCCAAGGGTTCTCCAAAGAGACACAGTACCAAAGGAGTCCTGTCTTCGTCTCAGGTCACTGGATAACGTCCATGTCTCGCCACCATAAAGCAAGACAGGAAACATCAGGACTCTAAAGACTTGGACCTTCTTCCACTTGCAAAGATATCAGGAGTGCCACACACCCCTCTCCAGCAACCTCATGACTCCCCATGCTCTCCCAATCTGTCTAGTGACTTCATTGGAAGAGTCACCAGAGACATGAATGTCACTGCTGAGGTAAATGAACCCCTCATCGCGGTCGACACTCTCCCCGCAAACAGATACACTGCTGATGGCTGTGCCTAAGAGGTAATTAAAGCCCTGAATCTTAGTTTTTAACCAGGACACTTGCAAACCCAGACATTCAGACTCCTAACTCAGTCTCTCAAGAGCCCCGATCAGAGTCTCCATCGACTCTGCGAAGATCACGGCATCATCGGCGAAGTCAAGATCAGGCCAGTAAATCTTTCCTTGCTAACTGAAGCCCCAAAGCTACCGGACCCCACAACCCTGCCAAACACCCAGTCCATGCAAGCATTGAACAGAGTAGGAGCAAAAACACACCCCTGACGAACCCCAGAATCAACTGGAAAGTACGCAGAGGTTCCCCCTCCACTCTGCACAGCACTCACAGTACCAGTGTACAGGCCGGCCATGATGCCCAACAACCTTGGGGGGATCCCGCGAAGTCTCAGGATATCCCACAGGGCAACTCAATCAACTGAGTCAAACGCTTTACGAAAATCAACATAAGCTGCAAAGAAGCTCTGCCAATATTCACGCTTGCGCTCAATGAGGACCCTCAGTGCCAGGATGCGGTCGATGGTAGACTTCTTAGCGGTAAAACCAGACAGCTCCGGCAGCTGGTAGACAAGCAAATGATCACGGATCCTATTAAGAATGACCCTAGCAAGGACCTTGCACGGGACTGAGCGCAGTGTTATCCCCCAGTAATTGCTGCAATACAGGCGATCACCCTTCCCTTTCTAGATAGGGACAACAAATCCCGTTTTCCAGTCAGTTGGGATGATGCCCGTCTCTCAAATGGAAGCAAAGATTGCAATGCCAGGAGGACAGCCTTACCACCAGCCTGGAGGAGTTCACCCCAGATACCACAGATCCCCAGGGCATTCCCCACCCCCAGCAAATTTATTGGGGGATTGGTGGGTCAGCCTCAAGAACTGTGGACCCAGACATGTCCATCTTCCTGGCCAGAGGATCAGCTTTAAACAACTGCTCAAAGTAGCCGGACCAGCGGGTCACAACTGCAGTGCCAAACGTAAGGACAGTTCCATCACCTGCCCTGCCTGCTTTTCTCTGTGGAACAGATTCAGATGTGCGTAGTGCCTTGATTCCTCTGTAAGCAGGACGTGGATCACTAGACCACAGATGATGTGTCACCTGCTCACAGATTCAGATTAAGCCTGGAGAAAGATGTTTTATAGTCTTTTTTGATTAAATATTTAGACTTTGTCATGTCATGTGTTCTAATAGTACAGACAACCTCATCCTCTCTTCATTTGAGATGTAGGGCATGCTTGATGACTACCCTCTGGTAAAGCTACTCAATGTTTGTGAGTCCTCTGCTGCCCTTCTCTATTAGTAGATGCAACCTCTCCATTTCGGCTTTGGCTTGGTGACAATGATTGCGTCAAGCAATTTAACCCTTTTCCCGTGATAATTTCCCCATGTGAAGTTTGCCTACCGTTTAATGATGCTCTGGGGTCAGATTGACCCCAAACACGGGATAGGGGTTCAGATAACTTCCATTTGACTACTGCAAAACTATAGGTCAATTGCATTGCATTGGATTGCATTTTATTTATTTCTTTAATCATTTCAGGAGTTCAGTTTCGTTGCCAAGATCTTATTTAGCCTTATGGAATATTCCAGTCTGAGGTACAAACAGATTTCTTTATGATGAATTTTGGCAGATTCTTTTATCCCCAAGTATTTATAGGTCTGATTGGGTAGTAACCCCTCAAACTCTTGGCCACGGAGCAAAATGTGTCCCTCATCTGGTATTATTGGCTCCTTTCTTCTTTTGAGATGGAGCACCTTACATTTGTAGAAGCCAAAAGACATGCCGATATCCCAGGAGAATATCTTCACTTAGTCTAACCGTCTGTTGAACTCTTGTGGTGCTTTTGCATAGAGCTTTAGGTCATCCATATATAGGAGATGGATAGTGAAATGACTATGACTTTTGATTTTGAGACCAGTATTATTGTATGATTGTAGAAATTGGATTGAATGCAAGGCAAAAGGAGATGGAATAGCGAATCTTCCTGAAAAATCTCATGTTTTATGATCTTTGGTTTTGTTGTTATTGACCTGGTGGTGCTTGAGGGTCTTGATTAGACCTCCAAGTGGAGCTGAGTGAAAAGGCTTTTGATAGTTAATCCAGACCAGACGATAAACGATGGTGGGCAAATGCACAATTGGGCACCAGTTCTAAGAGGTCTTCCACCAGCACTGAGATCTGTGCAGTGCAGTCATCTGTGCAGTCAGTTAAGCCCCAACATAAAACCCACCTCTTTACACAGGCCATTGGTTAGGTCTTTGGTACTCTATTTTTATTTACTTATTATTATTATTAATATTATTATCTTTTTTCTTTTTTATTCTATATCCTGTATTTTTAATTATGTATTTTTATATGCATTATTTCCTTTTTCTGTACAGTGCTTTGTGACGAATGTCTGTGAAAGGCGCTTTATAAATAAACTTTACTTACTTAACATTACTTTTTAGAGGTCCTTCGTGTTCTGATATTTCAATGTATGATAGACCTGGCAATACTAGTTTATTTCCACTTGACCATATTATTAAATTGCTTGAGTAAATATGGATGAGCTGCTTTGTTTTAGATAAAAATGATTAACTTTGTCAGTGCCTGGTGTTTTCCAGTTTGGTGCTTTTTCAGTGCCACTATGAAATATGTTTTGTTTGGAGCAGAATTCATGCCACCTTGAAATGCAAACCCTTCGCTATACATGGAAAAACAATCGACGCAATGTATTGTTTTACAGTACTCAGCATGCAGAAACCGTGCCATGTGCAAATGCAATGCGCAAGAGTCATTGCTTTTTAGAGTGTCGCGAAGAGAATGTGACATAATAAAAAGTAAAACCATCATTCCATTGCTTTGCATCTTATTTAACCCTCTGGGGTCCGAGGCCTCTCGGCCAGTTTCAGGTAGTTAACATTTTCAAATATTTCACCCATCTAAGA
>JAODKL010000142.1:232705-248551 GCA_026780765.1 Petrocephalus schoutedeni
TCTGGCACCAACAACCATGCCACGCTCAAAATTGCTTAAATCACCTTTCTTTCCCATTCTGACATTCAATTTGGAGTTCAGGGGATTGTCTTGACCAGGACCACACCCCTAAATGCATTTAAGCAACTGCCATGTGATTGGTTGATTAGATAAGTGCATTAATGAGAAATTGAACAGGTGTTCCCAATAATCCTTTAGGTGAGTGTATATCAACGTGTGGTTTAACAAACAAGGCCAGACTACATTAAACCCTGCATACGACAATCCGCAGTCCTTCTCATGCATCCATGTCTGTTTGCATGTCCTTACATTCCTGCACTTTGTGTTCTCCGGCCAGCATGGTATCAGCATGCCGAGTGCACACACCCCTGTGGGGTGCATGTGTTGAAATGGAGAATCACAGTTTAATAAATTGAAATAAATTGAATTGTGCAGAGTTAGGTCAAAGTTGTGAAAGTTTGTCACAGTGCATTTCGGGTGTCTTCTGAGCAGCAGTGTGTGTGTGTGGGGGGGGTGCTGTGTCCAACCCAGTAGTTTCAATCACTGTCAGTAATCGGAAAGTGACTGGTTCTAATCCCAGGATCACCAGTGATCTTATTATTGGGCCCTTGAATGCTGAAGGGACTGCCTGACCCACTTCTCTCAACTGTACATCAGTTTGGAAAAAAACATCTTCTCTACCATGCAGCAGCCACTTAGAGAGGGGAGGCACAGATCGATGATGACATGTGGCAGATGCCATTTCACATCACTGCAGTGAGCGAGGTCATAATGATGTCATTACGGGGCGACGGCCTCACTGTTCTGTCAAACAGTGCTACTGAAAGTGACAGAATACAGACACAGATAAGTAGGGCAGTGACCTCCAGCCCCTTATTTGCCAAGACATTAATCAGGGGGGCCGCTGAGTCACAATGGTAGATTTCAGGCATCGTAGGGTTTCTCTTGGCAGATTTCACTGGCCGGGGACAGGTTCCCTTGGCAGATTTTGCCTGGGGGGTGGAGGGTGTGGAGCTTGTGTGTTCTTACTGTACTGTTTTCCTCCGGCAGTAGTAAACATGCAGTGTGTACCATAGACTGCAGACCGCATCTGAACTAAGAGGGGCCAGAGGGCGCATAAAGTCTGGCCATTGCCCCCTCATGTGCCCCCCACAGTCCCACAGTCCAACCCTGCAGAGTGGGCAGCCCTACCATAGACTGGCATGCCACTGAGGCTGCCCCCTGCCTTTCACCCTGACCTGGGTTTGGACACTGTGCCTGTGACCACAATTCCAAGGTTGCCAGAATGAATTCACTGTCGGGCCCCAGAGCACAGGCCTTAACCCCAACTGCTGACCCTGCTTTCTTTATAAAAAAGAAGCGAAAAAAAGCACATTGCTTTGAATAACTGTCTGCTAAATAAATACAATGGCTCTGGAAAACAGGTAGGTACTTAAAAGATCTGGATTACTGGCTCTGGAAAAGGGATGGATATTTCAGAGAATTAAAGAGTAAAGTGATAAGCTGGACTTTGAAAAGAGTAAAAGCTCAGACTTCAAGGTTGGTTTGTGAAGGCTGGGGATGATAAGCATTACGCAGCAGGACCTACAGTGAGCAAACTGCCTGTTGTTTGATGAAAAAGTATCCATCCATCCTTCACCAAGCAGAGGGTAAAGGGAGCTGCTTGGAGCCTATCCTAGGAAGCAGAGGGCACAAGGCAGGGTACGTGATGGACAGGATGCAAGTCCGTCGCAGTGTGTCTAGAAAAGCAGAAGGCAGTGTGGAAGCCCTAATTTTACAAAGAAAACGTTTTTTGACAAAAAAAAAAAAAAAACAATTGCCCAACTCGGCACTGGCACCAAGAAACAACATGGATTCCTGGATGCCTTAGTCGATGCTGGAATTTCCGATGGAAACCCCCAGAACCAATGTAAAGTACGTTATGCCTAATGGTGGGGTCACAGTTATGAAATTAGAGGCGAACACGTGATGCACTTCCTGAGGGTACCGTCCTGAATAGCAGATCGTGTTTGAACTGAAGCATATTATATTACTTATTTATATACATCCTAATCGTGAATAAGACTCGAGAAAAAGCATCTCAAATATTCCTTCGGGGAGGCGATTGGTGCTCAATTGACTGTTTAACGGCAGCTGGTCCACATAGCTAGAAAGTCCTTTTGTTCAAAGAAATGTAATTGTACGCTTTACCCAACACTAGTTTTGCAACTGATTATTTGTTCAGTTGACTTTTTGTGACCTGGAGGACTTCAGCCCACAGTTGCGGCTCGCAGGTTAGGCCTTTATGCCTCTGATTGCAAGGTCGCCGGTTTGAATCCCACGCTCAGTAAAGTAGCCACATCTCTGTCGGGGCCTTGATTAAATCCTTTAGCCCTCTGAAAAATGCTCCGGGGAGCCAGATAAATGCACTTAGACCCCAAGCTTCACTCTCACCTCTACATGTGAATGTCTTAAAAAATAAATAAATAAAATAGCAAGAGGTGGTGATGTAGTGCTACCTCCACTAAACCGGACTTAACTTGGATAATATAACATACAGACTCAAATACTTTACCCGTTATTAAAACAAACCCTATAACAAAACTCATGTAATGCTTCCAGTCTGGTTATGAGGGTGACCTACTCAGGGGATTTGTCAGTCTTAAGCTAACATAGATGGTGAATTGTTCTTTAATATTGAAACACGTCTGGAATAAAACATAAAAGTCATTTAGCATGAGTACCGAGAAGTATGTACGTGTGAGTTCGTACTGGGGGGATGTAGGTGCTTCCCCTTTGCATTATAGATGTATTTATAAGAAAGGGGGTGTTAGTCAGAAGTTATGGTGGCCTCACCTCACAGCAATGTGAATCAGATCCGTAGAACTGAGGCAAACATTCAGAAAAGAAAAAAAAAATGAAACCACAATTTGCATGAGCCGCCACCCTCTTTGGTCCATTACGCGTCGGCACTGCAGAATTTGGGAATCTGCTACCAATTTCTTCGCTAATCTTCCTGTGAAAATTGTGCCGCACCCTCGCTATAGACAAAGCAGAAATGTCAACACACTGCTGTGACATCATGCAGTGACCGAGAGTCATGTTTAGCTACATTCTGACTTGGTAGTTTTAATATACTTTTCATTTATTGTACGATGAGTGCAGCAGAAATATCTATCATAAGGACAAACAGAAAGATGACCAGAATCAAAGACACGTTCTCCTGGCAATAAACCGCCTGCTGTCCCCAACAGACATACGATTCCTACATCTTCCACTAAATGTTGTTTAGATGAGCATTTCAGGCTAAATGAAGCCAGGTGTTGAATTCTGCCAGGTAGCTTAGAGCAGTCTTTGAACACGAGCCAACTAATTTCGAAAGAAATCAAACTATGCAAATGCTTGCACCTGATTTATATAAGTAGGTGTTTGAAAGCATAACAGTAATTTCATATCTTTCATGACGAACGCTTTGGCTATGGGAAACTCTCAATGTATATAAATGATGCTGGAGACTGATCAGTCATGCAGAGATCATGCAAGATGTTACAAGGAACATATATATATATATATATATATATATATTCTTATATTTATGTAGTTTATGCTTTTATCCAAAGCAACGTACAATTGAGAAACCCGGGTCAGCCAGTGCCCAGAGTATTTTGGGCTAGGGACTTGCTCAGAGACTCAAACATGACATCATTGCTGAACCAAAAATTTGAGCTGCGGCCTTCCGATCAAAGAAACCGAGTCGTAACCTGCTGAGCTGCACACCGCCCCCAAAAATCTTAGTATCACACCATATGACAAGCATGAGGCTGAATAGCTTAGTCATGGAACCAAGTGATTAGGCAGTCATCAGCAAAGGGAAACGTTACACATATTCAGTACATCACAAACACCTGTAATGCGAGAAATGATATCAGAGCTATTTACTTTCATTCAAAATTCTATATTTTCCTTCCACTGTGAAAGCACAACCTTAAACAAATGCTTAAAAATTTTAACGACAGTAAAGTTACTGAAATGCAGTGCCCGCCATAATGTGTGGGACAAAGACACAATATCCCTTGATTTGCCCCTGTGCCTCAAAGTTTGGAATTCCTAATGAACCATTTCACACGTAATGAACGTGCTCATTCTAAATTTTAAGGTCATTTTCATACATCCCACTTTCACCATGTAGAAATTACAGTTCTTACACGGATCTGCCCCTTTTCAAGGCACCATATTTGGGACATTTGGCTTCGCAGTAGTTTGTGATTTTGCAGGTTCATTTAGATACTTTGACTTGTTCCGAAGCTTTCAATTACCTTTGGAGTCTATAGTAGCCATTGTACCAATGAAAATCAAAGAAGCCATTATGGGGCAAAAAAAAACAAGAATATAAGCCATAATAGTTATCAGTCCAGCATTAGTAATAAAAAATGAGGGGGTGTTATAGTCTGGGCATACATGACTGCCACAGGTACTGCAGCCCTTACCTTAACTGATAATGGAACTGCTGATGGCAGGAGCACGGCGTATTCTGCGGTGTTCAGAAACACCTTATATGCTCAAGTGCCTCCGAACTCACTGTACGGCACTTCGTCCAACAGCAGGACAACACACTGCTAAGTTTTTTCAACCATAACAACTGGAAATTTATTGAACGGCCAAGTCAGTCACCTGGCCTGAATCCTACTGATGCTGTAGAAGAAACGTACAGAAGCAAGCAGGAGCAGGAGCTGGCTGGCTGGCTACAGCAGAAGCTTGGCATCACCAAGGAAGATACGCAGCACTTGCTGACATCTATGAATCGCAAACTTCAGGCAGTCAGTGTAAGAAAGGAAAATGTAACAAAGTGCTAAACATAGCAGCTTTCATATTGCTATAACCCAAACATTGTGGTGCCCTGAATTGGGAGGACCGTTTGTAAAAAGTGCGGTAACTTCTACATGGTGTGGAAGGATGAGGTGCTCAGACAGAGACATTACTCTGAAATGTATGCAAATACCAATAAACCCTAATCCTTCTACATGGTGTGGAAGGATGGGGTGCTCAGACAGAGACATTACTCTGAAATGTATGCAAATACCAATAAACCCTAATCCTTCTACATGGTGTGGAAGGATGGGGTGCTCAGACAGAGACATTACTCTGAAATGTATGCAAATACCCTTAAATTAAGATCTAGAATGACCATTTGAATCATGTGTGAATTGATTAAAGGGGCAAAATGTAAAATGTATATTATAAGGGTATCCTTGTCCCAAATCTATTAAGAGCATTATATTAAGGAGACTTTGACCAATGTTAAAGCATTTCCTTTTGGTAAATGGTTCATGTTTCACCAGACTGATTAAAATATAGCACATGTAACGTGAGTCACTAATATTAGTCATAGGCATATTGGATATGAATGGTAGTCATCAAAGTCATGTGACTGAGACTCATTGGTCAATGAAACCACAGGAGGGACTTCTGCCAGCGGCTCTTTCGAGGGGAAGGAAAGCCCACTGGTATGCCCTGGCCACTGGACGACGTGCCGCTCACCTCCACGGGGAGATCCAGACAGACGACAATTCCCCAGCATGAGGAAACAGCGGCAGGAAACGGCATGCGCCGCAATTGCAAAAGCTACCCAACAATGTGCCCATGACTCTGAAACTCTCCAAGCCACCCTGAAGTTGTTTGAGAAGGGTAAATGTTCGGAGGGGAAAAAAGGCAAAAACTTTATGTAATGATGCATTTGCCCCCTTTGTTCCAAGGAGCTGAGGCAAGATCATGACTGACTACAATGAACACAAATGATTGGAGGACCTCACACCCAGAGCAACAGCATTAAAAGAAGCCAGACGCCCAAGATCACAGCCTCACGGGGGACAAACATAAGGCCCAAGCCTGCAGTCTTATGTCTGAACACCTTTCATGCAAAGGAACGCTAATGTCAGAGTCCCTAGACCTAAATTTTAGCATTTCCTGTGCCCATGTAAAACTATGGGCAATTGTACAAGATCCCATTTTAGTTCCGGGAACTGAGATGCATCTGAAAACAAACGATAGCGAGGTGATTTTCCCTTTGCAGTTGAATGCTAGTTGAGCTGAGTAAACTCAGCACCTTTGCTCAAATCAAAAGCTTTAAGCCCCATCAAGGGACCAACTTCCCTTAAGCTGCCCAAACGAACAGCAACCCCCAGCACTGTGACAACACAGAGTACCACCCCCATCCCCCACCCCTAAGCCGAAGACTAGACAGGTATGAGATGTTCCGGAACTTTACGTCAGATCATGACTCCCGTTGTGAGATGCTTTTTCCCCCCATACATCTGTATGGGAAAGCCAAAAAAAAAAAATAAAAACTATAAGATACTGAGGCAAATCACGAATAAACAGACATACAGTCATGTCAGAAACAATCATCTGGTGAATTTATGAGCATACATCGGTCTGCGGTGCTGCCAGTAAGACGTTTTCCTGACAGTCATGAATGCTAAAGAAAAGACACAAATTGCACAGCAAATTTGTAAACCCTGACAACTATCTGATTTCGGCCTTGACGGCGACTTGACGAAGCTTTACATATTCCAGAATCACCCAGGAAGCTGCGGTTTTAACAACTAAGCACTCGAAGGGAAATACGCATGTCATTTTAAATCATTTACAGTAATATGCATCTCAGAATAACAAAAGGCTTTCACTGAACAGCGATTGTGCCCAAATCCTGGGGTTTCAAGAACCACAGTACAGTCAGTAGCAAATGTGATGGTGTGTTTTACAGGGTCCCTTTAATTAGGAGCACGTAATTTCAGCAATATTTCTAGACATTCATTGTGGGGTAGGGGGTCCAAACACCATATATTTAACAGTCCAATATATTAGACTAAACTGCTACCAGGAATGGTCATTTCAATAAAAGAAACGCATAACAAAATTGCAGAAAAACAAGAGAAGCACACGTGCTTTCTTCCCCGCCCAGTAGTTTTAATCCAAAGAGAAAGTAACCCTGGATATTAGTACAGAAATCAGACATTAAAAACAAGGCATGTCTGGAAATAAGAGCAGTTAACAGAAGGCAATTCTTCCAAGATGGAAAAATAAAACTCAGGTAAACACTGACAAGAAACAAAGCCAGGGAAGAAAGCGTGCGACCACAACATTCATACAATCAGAAATAAAACAGAAAATCATCTAAAAAAAAAAACAAGAAGAAACAAAACTGCTGGGAGGAGGATTCGCGACACTGGCAGCATGCCAAGCCGCCGTTTCCTCTGCGTGCTGGGGCCTTCCTTCCAGGCCAAACACCAACTTCCTTTGGTAAGGTGTGGAAGGGCGGGGTGTGTGCTGAGACAGTGACATCACTCTGAGGAAACCATGAACCAGAAGCAGGCAGCTAGGAAAGGAAAGGCCTCCTCCTGCTTAGTCTGAAGGAATCCATGACTTCACGGCCACTGGTGGCCATTATTCACAGGTGTATTACTCAGCAATCGAGGTGCACCCTTCTCAGAATAACCATAGGTCACAACAATCACAACAGATACAGTTAGTTGAAATCATACAGTAGAAACTCATTTAAAGCAATTTTTAGCTATTTTAGATATTTTAACACGTTAAATATCACACTTGAAAAAAAAAAATTAACATAAGGGTCAAAGTGTTACAAACACACCAAAAATGGGCAGAAAAAAAAAGGTGGTGCATAAAGGGGCTAATTCCTGATTCTCTCTGATAGCAATTTCACAGTAGCAGCCAAGAGGGACAAAAAGAGGGTCCGACCCAGCCCTCAGGTTCAGCTGGGATTCATGCCAGTTTCCTGGAAGAGGCTGTTATTAATCATGCGTAAAGACAACAGGGAGCCAAGAGATAACATGAGGAATAACTAAAAATGGTAATAAAAACCTGGCATGTTCACACTTTTCAAATACAAGCTGAACAGACACAGCGGAGAACCCCCCCCCCCCCCCCCATCACTGACACTCCACCAGTTCATATTCAGCTCTGCTCTTAATTGAAATGTAAAATACGTGCCAGGCTACCCCTGACAGTCTGTTCAGTGTTCGGATGATAAAATGCCGAAGTTCTGTCCTCTGATTGGCCCGCGGCCCTGGACACACTATGAAAATAGAAGTTTAAACAATGGGACTCATTTATCAAAACTATTTACTTGAGTACCCTCTGACTCTCCATTACTTGTCACAATCTCCCAAATGCCCCGTTCACGAGAGCAGGCAATTAGTTGCGAGGAATAATAAAAATGAAACTGATCATGAAACATACTGCCGTTACGTATGGGTTTGAGAGTGCGTCTCACTGCTTAACCAGTGTCCATGATTTCCACTCCACCACACTGACGGTTATTGCTTCCTTTGCACACACCATGTGTGTGCAGTGTATTTATGCGCGTGTGTGTGTGCGTGACCTGTGCCCCCTCATTTGCTCAGAGGTCAGGGGGCTCGGTATCAGCTGACGTGCTTTTAGCCTTCTGCCTCCTCTTCGTCAGCAGAGGGTTGCAGGAGTCCTCGATGCTTTTGATCTTGAACTGGCCAAAATCGTACCTCAAGGTGGCCAAGGCGGTGGTCATCTGCTCCTGAGCACATGGACACGGCGGCGGGGTCAGGACCCAAACAAACCCTTTGACTGATTTGATGATGCCCCCCGACAGTTAAAATATGTATTCTTGGAGGGATCATGAGCATCTGAAAAGCAGCCACTCACCTTCACGTCCTCCCAGGAGTCCATCTCCTTCAGCACCCGGCTTGTGTGCAATGGGGTCTGGGGCACCACCGTTGAGTCCTGGAGAGGGTACGCAACAAAAATGTGGCAACCGTAGCTCTTGTCAACTTCACTGCTCGGGACAAAAGTTTACGGTGCTTTGCGTATAAAAGATGAGATTAATGCAGAACTAGCCGTAAAAAAAAAAAAAAAAAAGAAAAACCACGGCATGCACATGCACTCCAGAGCAATTCCCAACACTGCTGTACACAAACTCACGTTAATCCAGGGATGGTTCATGAATTCTGTTATGGTCATGCGCTGGGATGGCTCAGTTTTCAGGAGGGCACTGATCAGCTGCTTGGCTGGAGACACAGTATAGAGTAACACGTTAACAAGTCTTTCAACAGCAAGTGAGCACACACAAGGCTAAGAGAACAGACATTAACAGTACATGCAAATATACCAGCTCGGTCTGTAATTTCTAAATTGCTTTGGTGCAAGAATATATTTCCAAGGCTGTTTTCTATACTCTGTTACTAAAATGGCGACTTGTTAAATTCCTACTACAGAAATTGTACAAGTCAAATATTTAAATTTCCACTTAGGCAGCATTTTTGTTTCAATTTCATCTTTTAATGTTTTGTGATTTCAGATCTCCACTGTCTGACTACACATCCTGAACAAGTCATCCCTCTTCTTCAGTATTCTCTTCTGTGCTTAAACCACATGTGAAAACCAATGTTGATTTGCTCAGAAATATTGCCAAAGTGATACACGTCCCCCCGCATATAGGCAGGTTAGCATGGATTGCGACTAACAAAATCCAGGTCTGGAACTTGGGGATCCCCCAAGGCAGAAACGGGTCACCCGGTTACCTTGCTCCGAGACTTCTGACCACTCTGGATTGGGAAACTCGTACTGCCCCGTTCGGATTCGCTTCTTCATGCCAGGCGATATGGCCAAACCGTGGTTGGAGTAGAATGGGGGGTAGCCGCAAAGTCTATAACCAAGGACCAAGGAAGACCCAGATGAGTCCCATCTTGAGTGTCAAGATACATTGGGCACTTTCACACAGCAGGAACCAGAACCTTTTTCTAAAACCAAGAACTTATGTTGTGTTCACACCGCAGTAAGTTGGCTCAATTGTAGTTCAACAGAGGCAGTTCCGGAACCCTTTTTAGTTGCCACTGTAGACTAGGCACTTTTCATTTGAACGTGGACTACTGGGGAGACGCGACAGCTTGCTGATTGGTTGACCACAAGCATTGGTGCCAATTTGGAAGTTACTCAGATGAGCATGGAAAAGAGATAGAAGTACCGGAGAAAAAAATGAGCAGACTCTCAATTACATTTAAATGATCAATGAATATGTTTTTGCTTACATCTCAATATATTTGCATCGGAACATTAGATTGTTATCCAATGTACTTTTGTCTACTATCACCGGTGCCAGAGGTGAAACTTATTAGCTTATTAGCAGAATAACGTTAAATTGTATTTATTCTGTGGAAAAAAGACTGACCTGCTAGCCCGATTTAATAATGAATTACAAACATGTTGCGGGTTGTATAAATAAAAGCTGCGTACCATTCTGATTGTAATCAATCCCCCACAATAACTAGCAAATAACTAACAAAACCTTATTGTTTTGGGGTGGCAGTGTACATTCATATGAAGTTATATGTGAAATGTTTCATGCTTAGACAGGCTAACAGTGAATGCTAAAAGGTACTAAAGTAAGACAGGACATCCACTTACAGGATATACATGATGACACCCAACGACCACATGTCGCAAGACTTGTCATACTTCTCTGGGCCGAGAACTTCTGGGGCTAAGATTGAGAGATCCAAGCACAAAAGTTAAAAACCACTATGTGCAGTAAAAACCGACATCAAAGTATGGATAACAACAAAGGAACACCTATGTAGTGTGCTTCCTTACCTACGTAGTAGGGCGTGTAACAAGGGGTTAACAAGGAATTGTGCGTAGTTTCTTTGGCAAATCCAAAGTCTGCCAGTTTAAGGACAGCGTTGGGTCTTTTGGAGGTATATAACAGGTTCTCTGGCTGACAGGCAGAAAAAGGCAGTGGATATGTCATTTACAAACAACAAAACATATGCATGCATGTGTCCACGGGGGACCTGAACATGCTGGAAACGGTGGCTGAAGAAAGATTACCTTCACGTCTCTGTGTGCTATGTTCATGGTATGCAAAAACTGGATGGCCTCTCCTATATTCTTCATGATGTCCGAGGCCTCTGGTGTGGAAAGAGTAATACTATGAAAAATTAAGGACAAAGTGGAAGGAGTGGAGGAGACGACAAATGGGGAAGGAGAGTCTGTACCTCTTTCGGTGAAGGCCCGGTCCCCTCTGTCCTGAATACGGCTGAACAGCTCACCACCATCCATACTGGGGAAACAAAAAATAAATCATGCCACACAATCCAAAAAGGTCACTGTTGTGCATCTGGAGGAGGAATGCTATCCGATTAGCTATGTTTTACGTTTAAACAGGCTGCTAATCAAACAAACAAAAAGCTATACCATACAAAAACCAAACCATCAAAATAATACATGCCATATTTTGGGGTACTACAGTTTGTGTTAACAATGACTGATTTATGTGTTTGGTTTGTGTGTCCCCACAATGTAATAAGAAACTTTTTGCTCACCAGAACAATGCCCTAACAAGAGAATTTCAATTTCATAAAAAATCTGTGAATGCAATAAAAAAACTAAAAACACCAAAAAGTTGTGAATTTTGTTTGATTACTTATGGTTAAGGTTAGGGCTTAAGGGTAGGGGTTAAGGGTGTCATAGTTGGGATTAGGGCTATGCCCATAGAAATGAATGGCGAGTCCCCAAATTACCCCATATGACTGCATGGACTGTGTGTGTGTGTGTGTGTGTGTGTGTGTGTGTGTGCGTGTGTGGTAAAATCTGAATCTTCCTTACTTTTGGGAACATTTTTTCAGGTCCCCATCTGGGTAACCTCAATTTTATAAAAATCTGTGAATGCAATCAGAAAAGTAAAAGTACCCAAAGTCTTGTTATTTGGGTTGGTTACTTATAGTTAAGGTTAGGGCTGGATAGGGGTTAAGGGTGGTACCCTTAAAATTGGGATTAGGGTTTTTCCCCATAGAAATGAATGGACAGTCCCGATTTAGATAGGTATGCGAGTCTGTCTGTCTGTGTGTGTGTGTGTGTGTGTTTGTGTGTGTGTGTGTGTGTGTGGTGGAGTCAGTGAAAAATTCTAAATTTTTAGAAAACAAATTTTAGAGATATAATTTCACTCAGTGTGTAACTAACATGATGCTTAGTAATTACTTAGTATGCGTAAGAATCACATTCGATTTCTCAAATCTGAAACCCCGTGGTAAAGGTCTTCTGGTCAACAGGGGATCTTCGATAGTTTTCTTGAAAAAGGAGCACAATGGCCGAGCAGGATTCATTCATGAAAAGTGGCTGTGCCTGAGAGGTGATTCATCCATGTCGATGATTCAGCCGAGTGACATTTCCACTGGTAGGGTCATTTTGAAGAGGCACGTTTTCAGAAAGGCAACGCAGCACTACATTTGTGTCATTGTTGTGCCTCAGTCCCCTGCCTCTGGCACAGGCAAGGACATGCCCAACAGAGATGCCGCCTGCACTTGTATGCGGCCCTTATGAGTAATACGGTCCACCACGAGTAACTCGTCTGGATACCGAGTGTCGATGCGCTGTGGGAAAGGCTCACTGACACCATGCGGTGTTGGCTAGGCGATGCGTCGGCCAAAAAGCCACAGCACGTTTTGTCACTCCCGACATCAGTCAGCAAAGGCTGCAAGCTGCACAGAGCCGAGGCAACGCGACCACTGACAGGGGAGCAGACTTGAATAAGAGTTACACTGGCAGCCTTCCAGCACCCAGAAGAGGAAACCCCTCTCCACCTTTACTTGTGGTAATGCACCACCACTGTGAAGAAGGTGGCCAATTCAGCCAGTTCCTCCATTCCTCACAGCCTCCCTGCTGGCCTGCAGCATGGTGTTTGGCGCGTTTCAGGACAGCTCACATGTGCTGCAGCATCCCGCCGCACCGCATATCAGCATTTCAGTTTAGTCATATTATCACAGCGCGGTTACTGCATCCTGCCCCTCAGACATTCACCCCAGGATTCCTGTCAGTTATTGGGCTGCAGTTTTTCTTCGGTTGAATCAGTTTCTTGGTAGTGTTTTTTGGTGTGCTGGGGATGCAGTGGTTAACCTTACCCATGCATGGAAAAAAGACGCAGGCCAGCTCTGAGAGTGATTCTGGAGCGTGGTACACTATTCACCTTCGAGTTCTTCCAGGCTAATACTAATATTAAAGATTCAGCATCAAGGGGGCCCAGCATTTAAAATGGGAGGGAGCAGGAACAACCGTGCAACAACTGCTCATGGTAATCTGCATCTTTCATCTGCTCCTTATAAATATGGACGTACTGTAATGAAGGGTGAGGAGGGGCCACCTATCAGAAGCTTCTAAAGTCCACAGCTCTGCAGACCCCTCCGAGCAAACTCCTAAAAACAAGGACGCAAAGTGCCTCTGTGCGAATGTCGAGTGAGGTTGCTTGTGGCGCAGGGAGTGCAGCGGCAGCAGCGCCGAGAAGCACCGTCACACCACGGGAAGCACAGACCCGCAGTAAGCTCCGCCCACATGGCCCTTCGCGAGAGGCGTGAAAACACGATCCCTGCGTCAGATGAGCTGCCACGCGTCACCGCCGGTCTGTCATTCCACCCTTGTGCAAATCTGCTGCGTTAGGCACAAACCACCGACCACACAACCAGGCCACCTCTCCAGCACCAACGGTCGGAAACAGGCCCACTTCCATAGATCCCCGGTCACCAAACTACACGTGCAAACTTGTGTGCCAAGATGCACGTCACTGTGCATGACACACCTCAGTGGCACATAAACAACATGATGTCATATGACTGTACACGAGTATTTACATGGTATGTCATGGCAATAGGAAAACCCTAAGGAAATACCTCGAGGAAAGGCTTGATTGATTTATACGTTGTAAATTGAGCATATTAAGAGAAAGAAAAGAAAAACATACCGATTCATCAGATCTGTCCGATACCGTCAGAAAACATCACAGCTACTTTGAAACACTGTCACCCACAACTTCCACCATACTGTACGAAACGGACACAACCCGCCATCCATCAGGCATAACGGAAAGTTTTACACCCGGGGCGTACCATGGTACACAGTGCGTGGTACAGAACATGTCAACATGACTGATCTGAAGCCTGATAACAGAGGCAGTGCTTTCAAAGCACCAAAAAAAAAAAGCACAAAACTGTTCTAGCAAGGAGCCTGATCCCCGGCTGTGTGAGTCCCAGGCTGACTGCCAGGGATGTAAAACATGTCCACACCATTTTCCCTTGCTGTACACCAACCAGAGATTCTCATAAGCATCTCTTCCCTGGAGCTGCATTTCTCAGTATTTGATTTGTACTGTTCATTCACACATTCATATTTATGAACAAACCCATGCTAATAGGACCTGTGCACACAACACTTGATTTTATTGACAATTTCATTGTTATTTTATTGATTTTATTGACAATTGGCTGTGACATCCAAAACCATTTCCAACCTGTGTTTTACAAAACAGATCCTAGACATTACAGTTTTATCTCTAGTTTTCTTTTTTTTTTATCTTTAGGTGTCTTATTATCCTCCATGTTTAGCCCCATATTAGATGATGGCGCAGGTAATCTCTTTCTCAGTAGGACAGTGTGTAATATACTTCATTCAAACCCTATTATCAGTGTTTTACCTTACATGCCCGATTGGAGCAAACCATTAGAAGATGTGTGGACAGAGAGACAGTACTGCTCTTGAGAGATGCTTCCGTGCTACACTGACACTTGCAGGCAAAACCTGCCACCTGCTGATGGAAAGCTGATGACCAGCCATTTACATCACATACTGTGGATAGGGGGCCATGACCTGAACGGTTGACAGGAGAGTTCCTCAGAAGAGGAACCACCAATGCTGAATACAATTCTGGAGGTCCAAAGGTTGCTATACAAAGGTAGAGTAAGACTATAGTGACCTACCAAGGCCGTCAACAACGGGTTACACAAGGAGGATACAGTAGCATTATTCATAAAGTCGGAAAGATATTTTACATGGAAAAAAGTATGACCACCATCAAAAAAGATGTCTTCTATATAAATGGGGAAGTTTCACCCAGGCAAACCAGGACCGGAACCAGCATCTCCCGATCACAGATGACGCACATCAAAAGCTATTAACCACAGGCTAGTACAGAGAGCAAGTTCTGAGGCTAGTAAGTGAAAAAGCCAGCTCGGATCGGAGACACAAAGGACACCCAGAATGTGAAGCTTTCACATTAGTCAACACCAGAAATAAAACTTGAAAGAAGATAGAAATGCTGACCCAGTTGGGAGCGAAGACTCACTTATGAGATACGTACAGTATTTACAATAAACTGAATTCAGAAAATACAGGGCAGCTGGTCCACGCTCCTGTGCACAGTAATGGAACATGCTAATTCAAGCAGACACGCGTGCGTGTGGCCAGGCTGGGCCACACCCACATCCCCAGCTTCAGAAGCTTATAATGAAGGGGAGGTCTGTGGTAAAAACCCCCAACTAAGGCGACTTGTATCTCACTAACAAATCTCTCCCTAGCTTAACATTTTCTACAGCGTTGTCAGAAATACATTAAGCGTAAAAATGTGTCTATCTGACTTTCCGTTGCATCATGATTCAAGCCAAATTCAATTAATCAACGGTTTCAGAGGAAGACATTTAATCATTTCCTCCTATTCAAACCATTGCACAAACGTTACTTACTGGCATCAACTCAGCATGTGAGGGAATGTGACAGGCAAAAAAAAATAAATACAAAGGAGGAATATACTGTAGGTTTGAGGGATGGTTACAGGTGAACATACTGCAACAAATAGTGATGTCTGCTGAAAAGGGGGTCCCCCATACAGCAACAACGGGAATGATGAGTAAAACCACTCATCCATCCATCCTTTGCCACTTATCCTGGGCTGGGTGTTGAGGGCAGCAGTCTCCATGGGCCGCCTGTCTGCCATGAGGAGGCTGGCCGTCGCCCGCACTACTGACCCTCATCCCCTCTACCCCACCTCCAGGGGAC
>JAODKL010000142.1:248651-265031 GCA_026780765.1 Petrocephalus schoutedeni
GAACATTTCAAACTGGATTTAAGGAAGCACTTCTTTACACAGCGTGTAGTTAGAGTATGGAATAGTCTTCCTGATAGGGTAGTGCAAGCTGAATCCTTGGGTTCCTTTAAATCAGAGCTAGATAAATAGCTCAGAGTTATTAAAATCTTAAGTTCTCCCCAAACAAGCTTGATGGGCCGAATGGCCTCCTCTCGTTTGTATATTTCTTATGTTCTTATATTATTTGTTCAACCTATAGAGCTGGACAATAGCTTTAAAACAATATGTGGACCATCTCTGTGCTGCTTGCATTAAGGTAAATATAGCCAATCAAAGTCACAGTCCCCGCCCCCAAAAAAGTTTAAACTTTGTTTGCTTAAAGCTCCCTCAATAATGATCCAAGACACGCCCAATTTCAGTCTCATGAGCTACTCATGTGACCAAATCAGCATGCCAAATTGCGTTAAAATCTGGTCCGAAGGTGTGATGATTTGACACGGAATATCAGCATCTAATGACAGCCATTCAGAAACTCATGATTTCATTTCCGTGACACCCTAGGGTCATGTGAACTTCCTCAGGAAACAGATGTGCTAAGAAAAGCACTTTGGGGAAGGACGTTCAGTCAATATTTGCAGGATTGCAGTTTTTTTAATTCAGTTTTTAGGATTATTTTACCTATGTCACAAGACCCATTCAGCAGAGTACAGTACTTAATTTTTATGGATAGTTTGGCATGCCTTTCAAGATTATAACTGGGTTCGTGGTAATCATAATTGCTTGTTATCATCATTATTATTAATATTGCTTCAACTAATATTAAGTGTAATGTGTGAATTCCCCATGGGGATGAATAAAGTATCTATCTATCTATCTAATAAACAGAGCATAGTCGATACAAACACAGAGGGTGTTGTCACTTCTATGTAATCCCCTTCCCATGTCACCTTGTCCTCAGCCCCTCTCACAACACTACTACCCCCCTCTCACTACTGCTGTCTGGACACATGAAG
The DNA here is from genome assembly GCA_026780765.1 of Petrocephalus schoutedeni. NCBI lineage: Eukaryota > Metazoa > Chordata > Actinopteri > Osteoglossiformes > Mormyridae > Petrocephalus > Petrocephalus schoutedeni. The sequence continues at coordinate 249,644 of JAODKL010000142.1, forward strand.
ATATAACTGGCCTCTATAGGGTGGAAAGTCTGAACACCCACAACAGTGGCTGGAAAGAGACTGCAACACAAAGGTGCCTTTGGCCACCTGAGGAATGCCTGGAGAACCAGATAACTAAGACCTCACCCAGCCCGCACTCACTTGAAACCACCTGGTCAGATGCAGGGGGTGCGACATTGCCTTGGCCATGTGAATACAAGGCGGCAAAAACATCACTGACTGGGACTTCACCATTCACCATTTATCAGCTATGGACAAACAAAGAGCAGCATAGCCACTTACCACTGGTCTTTGTCATGTGTGCGCCCACTGCCACGTGTACCTTTCCTAACACACATCTTACATCAGGGCCACGGCATAAATTCTTTTGATAGCTACTGTTGCCCAACAGGTAGAGCATTGTTCTAACAACGCAGAGATCATAGGATCAAATCCCGGGGAGCTCACATAAAATGTACTATACTATAAATTGTGCTGGATAAAAGAATCAGATAAAATGAGTGAATGTAATGTATCATGTCATTGACTGATACTCCCACATAGTCTACAAGCACAGAGAGCTAATTCTGTGCTTATCTGATCTCAAGAATGGTATGATGGAGGATGGGAAATATCAGAAGTGAAGGCACAAATACATGGAAAAGAAACAATTAAACAAAAATAGCATAGCGGCAGTAGCCCCAGGGGTCTGGCTGCCAGTACAGACTGAGGCTTTATGGAGGGGTCTCCTGAGGACAGCGGCCCCTCCCCAACCTTACTGGTTGGAACAAGGACGTGTGGGGAGAAGCGGATGACGTACACTGATCCCTGGAGTCATCTAGCCTGGCTGTTTATGGTGTGGGACAGTCCATCTGTCTATACATGTTGGTCTCAAGAAGCTCCAACAGAAGATTTTGACCAGGAAACAAACATGTGCCCCCCCCCCCCCAGGGCTTTTGGCGTGCATTGATTCACCTAGAAATTCACAAACCAATTACACTCTTCCTGCCATTTCAGAATATGCCTAAGAAACACCTAACAGGGCTACAGAAGAGAATTACACAAGTATGAAATTTAGATACCTTAACGTGATCTGATCTTTACATCTCGTCATATTTTTACATATGATCAAAATCAAATGTACAGAAAAATCAAGATTTTTAAAATGCATATTCCTAAATAAGGTGGCAAATTCTGCAGGGAAGGAAATTATGTGGCCAAAACCTCAAAAGGCCATTAAAAGAAGCTCATTGTGCTGATAGGTGTTAATTATTGGGACAAACACAAGCCTCCCCCTTAAATACCAGTGGACAGCCAGGCCCATCTGCTGCCAACCTTTTCAGTCTGTGACCACGGGGTGGGGGTGGGGAGATGCAGCAGATGTAAGGCCTAATCGCCTCATGCCAGCCCCCTAAACAAAGGGACCTCTCCACCCCTGCACAAAGGCAAAGGGTGCAAAGGCTTGTATCCCCCACCTGCTTCTGGCCCCTCAGGCTCTTCAAGGCATTTAAGGCGACCCAGGAAGACTGTGCTCACGGGGACCAGCTGTTTTTCTTGGGGCTCCGTAGAGCTGAGGTCATCATAGACCTCAAAGACAACTTCACTGAATAATGGAACAAGCAGAGGGAAAGAGCAGAATGAGATGAGCTAAAACCAAGACATGATGATTCAGTGTCACTCAAGAGCTAAGGATAAAAATAACGGTTTTCCTGAGTGAAACACTGTGCGATTCTCCACCAGACCACAGCAGCTCACGGCTCCGTCTCAGGGGCGGCCCTAAATTTCACTGCTACATCGTTTTCTGTAGTGACCACATTCACTCAGTTCCGACCTGCTCCCGAGCCTGGGAAAATGCCACTATCCCACCAGAGGGTAATGCATCAATCCCAGGGCAAGGCTTCTAAAACAAACAAACAGTGTTGGGATAACATTATCCAAAAACAACACTGAAATGACAGTCAGACGCAATGAAGCTTTGTCAACTAACTTCAGCCAATAGCAGCCTTGGAATTCATCGCCTGACGCAAACATGACCGTTAGGAGAACATGTAACAATGAGATGATGATTTGAGATTGCCTGGTTACCATGGTTATATGGCTGTTTCCCCATCTCCCAGACAGCAGAGCACGTTAGCATTTGCAGTTTCATGCAGACTTTTTCTCAGCAAGCATCAACAGAAAAAAAAGCACGTAACAGGATGTATGGCAGGGAAATGCCAAGAATGTTGCACTTTGAGTGGACTTAAGTTTCACGTATGGTTTCTGAGAACCCAGTGAAGGCATTGTGATAAAAACAAACAAACTCCCCTCCACATGCTGACACTAGATGGTTTTATAACCTATGTAGGTCTATGTAAGTATTCACATATACTTGACAAGGCTAAAGACAAACACCACAGTAATGAGCTCAAAAATATAACAGATACCAGAATAATGACCACCTTAAGAAGACTATGCTTACAAAGACGAGAATTTATAGTATTCATCAAATGCGGGAGGGCGAGCAGCACGGTCAGTGAGATTGATTTTTAAATGTGGTTCAAATTGTTAGTGCCAGACATGATGATTTTAGCACTACAGCTACAGCTGCCTTACCAGGATTTTCATACACTACACCGTTTATAGTTTATAGAAAGTTTACAGCGCATGGAATAATGAACAAAAAAAAAAAAAAAAAAACACTCTGTGGCTGAAAATGCCTTGTCAGAGGGAGGTCAGAGGAGGATGTTCGGCCTCGTCAGTTAACAGGTAGCATAAAAACAACAGCTCAGTATGACAGTGGGGTGCAGAAAGGATTTCTTAACCATTACAGACAGCGTTCTGCTCTACAAAATAGGCCAGTTTCTCCAAAGCATCCTAGAGAAAAGATCACCACCCTAGCACAAAAATCATCAGGTGATGCAAGAGGCTGTATATGTGCCTTCAAGTAACATTCCTTAAAAAAATCGAAAGTTCGTCAAAGTTTCTCATTTTCCCATTATTTAAAACTTAGATGACGATAAAGTGAACACAACAGTTACATCACCCAGCCTTAATACTAATGTGTGATGAGAACATCTCCCAGCTATCCAACTGACTTCCAAAGCTAAGGCAGGTAAACCAGAAATGCATCCTGTTTATGCTGACTGGAGTCCCCTGGTAATGGGACATAGTACAAATCATGATTACATCACCTGCTAAGAGCATCACTGGGCACAAATCAGCTGTCACTAGCTTCAGGCAGAGCTGGAACACTGACAGATTAGTTATACTAATGGATAGACCAACACCTGTCAGCATTTCCACAGAAGATGTTTCAGCAATCAAAACCCCACTGGGAAGCCCCAAGATCAAGAAAGAGCAGGTCTAACAAATCAAAAATGGCAGTCTGCATTTAAATATCATCACCTCTTCCAGTAACTCCTAAAAACCTTATTTTCTTTACAGTTTTCAAACCAGCTGATGGCAACAGTAAATTCCTACTGGCAGCTGATCGAAGACATAAGGCTGCCTTACCATAAAGATCATAAAATTAATATGATAACTGAGACACAAAAGGATCAGCTCGGGCGGTGTGGGTGACAGATGTTTATTTAAAAAAGGTTTGCAGTATAAATATCTGACCAAACCACTATTATTTTGTCGATAATATAAATGTGCAAATTCACTCACAGCACGGCCTCCCCGTTTAAAATTTAGTATCTGTTGCAACGGGATCAGAGTAATTGTTCTTGTGAATGTGCACTTCGGGCACCGTAAAGAAATGCAAAGGTGAAACACAGCAGGACCAGTATTCAAAGCAGCTTAAACCATGAAGTGACATTCATGCACTGGTCCTCAGATGACACACACAGTGTACACAAATCCAGCTCAATTTGCCCAACACTGCAGTGTGGATTTCTAAAGGAATCACCACACAGCTGGTCAGTACCCCCTATTGCCGATGCCGAAATTTAGAAGTCAGAGTTAGCCGATATATGCTGCTGATTTTTTTGCCCTATAATTTGGCATTTTCCCCCCATTTTAAGGAAACCTAAAGGAGGACAGTTAAGGAGATTTCGCGAAACTGACTATTTTAAGGAAAGCTTAAATCAAGGTGTTTTGTGCAACTGGCCCCAGAATTTAAGCCGTACCATTCTCCCAGGACTCTTATGAAAGTTCTGGTTGGGGTGCTGCAGAAGCGGCAGCATGGGTCACGTGTTCCACAGCAACAATAACACTTGGCTGCCCGCAGACGTGCCCGTCTCAAAATCGACATACTACACTCGGACACTGGTCGATGCCGATACTACGGCTGCAGCCAACGATTATTTCGATAAATCGTTTAATCTGTAGGTTATTTTATCCGATTAACCAATGAATCAGAATCATTTCTGCATGAATCATTTATTTCCACCCGTTTATTCAGAAATAGAACATGACAGAGCAAAAAAAGGCACAAAGAAAAACGCAAATCAAAAAACCCAGTAACAGAATTTGTTTCAACATTAACACTTGTTTTCTATATTTACGGTAATACACAAAAGTGATCTTGCATGGCACTATCACATATACTCACAGATGCAGTTACTTTCATTCCTGTCTAAATGCAATTCATCCTACCTCACTCACGTGGCGAAAGATGGGACTGCAAGTGTGTACCCTTGGCTACCTAACATGGCATTTCTTTGCTGAAATAAAAACAGGGCAAACAGAGAATGGGTTGGGGAATAGGTTTCGTTTCGGCAGACAGGGTGTGCGCATGTATGTGCGATTACGACTGCACACGCCGCTCCTGACGGGCTACTCTGTCACACTGCAGTGTCTTCACTCTGACGTTATGTCAAAGTAAAGTTTATTTATGCAGCGCATTTAAACACAGCTTAAACTGACTAAATGCTATACAAACACAACCATTTTTAACATTTTTGTAATGTGAAGTGCTCCCACACTTTTGAAGACTTCAGTTGAACCGTTTTCTCTGCCTCCGTCATGTTTCTTTTGTTTAATTTTATTTGGAAAATACCGCCTCTGCTCTTCCTCCACCATGCCTTTGGCCACGCTCCGTTCACCTCCATCTGCAGGTGAAGTTAACTTTTCCGCGACATAGCGAATTGTGCACTAATAACACGACAACAGATCCACAATTAAATCCATTGCCAACACTTTTAATAACTGATTTTTATTGATTTTATTGATTCGTTGTTGCAACCCGAGCCAATACATTTAAAAAATGCCAAATATTGGCCCGATATATCAGCCGTCCTCTAGTACCCACCACTGACACAGCATCTTTTTTGGCATTCTGGCCACAGCCGTTACAGCTCCACCCACTGTCAGGGTATTTTTCTGCACCCACAGCCAGAACCAGGTCAGCATTTCCCCACCAAAACTCCAATACGCTTGCCTATACAAACCCACACATGGGCCTCCCTGGTTTTCTGTCTGACATTTTCTGGTCAACTTGTGTACTCAGCACAGTTACTTCCTGATAATGGCATCTGATACACAGTTAGTCCATTACAGGTTGCACAATAAAAACTGTATAATCTGATCTTCCTAACGTGCAGCACAGTGCTTAAAAGTACTGGTACACCTAAATAAGGAGCCTGTCGGGAGGACTTTCCAGTCAAGGGAAAGTGGCGAGATGATGGGGAAACAAAAGGACAGCTCAATCTGAGAATGAGAAGAAATGCAAGATATTTCTCCATCATGGAGGACAGTCCAGCATGACTCAATGGTCCTTCACTGTCTGGCCCAGATACATGTGTGATGCTCCCAAAACTCCCTGGATCACCATGGAAATGTCTAGATTACATAGTGCAAAATTTTTGACTATGAAGTACCTCTGTTCTAGTTGGCCTTCTCACTCCCAGACGCCATTTGAAAAGGACATTTGGATTATCACACTATAGGGGTACACTTTGGAGGCTCACCATCTTATAAGAGATGCCCAAACCTAAATCTGTGCTCTAAACTCCCTTTTAAAAAGATAAACCAGTCTGAGAATCTGGTGCAAACAGAGCTGTAGTGATTTTTAAACAAGAGTACAATAACACCCTTGACAACCAACAAATAAACAGGAAAATAATTAAAAGGGAAAAGACAAAATGCACAGTCTTCTGGTTGAAAGCTTAGACATTGGGACAGCCTTTTAAATAGTGAGAGATTAGGCAGCCAAAAGTGTCATACAGGGGAGAACCACAGTATGGGTTTATGGACATTTCCAAAACCGCTTTCAGTTCATTCTGAATGAGGAAACCCCTATATTGTTGTAACATAACCATGTGAAGGATTTATGTTTTGTGCAGGCTGCCACTGTAACAATGAGTGCCATTATCATTACCATTCACAGAATCCTGATAGTTTATCCATTGTCTTTTGGTCTACCCCAGCTTGCCCTCCATGCAAAGTGTCAGCCAACATCTACCAATTCAAGAGAAACTGGGGTTAAGGGCTTTGCTCAAGGGCCCAAAGTGGCATCACTCTGCCAGTCACAGGATTTAAACCTACGACCTTCCATTCATGAGCACAGGGTCCTAACTTGCTGAGCCACTCACCATCCCATAGACATACTACATACATAAAGGAATGTTCTACAATCTGAAGAAAAACTGGGATAACCAGGGTGACCTGCAACTCTGAGAGCAGATACCTGGCGGGGCAGCGACTACTGCTCTCTGGAGCCAGCCTGTAACTGGATGAGATCCCCAACCTGTCCTGGCCAGGTCCCATCTACTGACATTGGTGCTAAAAACACTTACCGTTGGCGTGTGCAAATGCCAAAGCACACAAGGAATGCACGCCGCAAGAACCGAGACCCAGAAGCTCCACATCAACTTGGTTCTCAAAAAAAGAGGCTTGAGCCAGTCACCATCTACAACATGCTTTCAAGCTCCTCTTTATTGGATATTAGCTGAGATGAGAAAAACCATAATAATCAGTGATAGGCAGCTTGTTCCAGATGCTGCTACAATGATTGTCTCATGTGACAGGCCCAGGATCACGTCCCAACATTGTAATCCTCCCCCTCCACCCAAAGTAACGGCACTGCATACAACAGGTCTGCAGAAGCGATACAAAAACCAGACAAGCTAGAAGCCAGGGCAGGCCACTACAAGGGAGTGTGAGGTTTATCTTCACCTCCAGCATTGAGCTGATAACCAGACCTTACCACGTGACATCCGTCACCCTGATAGACAGCTAAGCTACTTAAAAACTGCAAACAGTCAGCTAAGGATATGGAAGCCATTGACAAGGCAGGCTGGCTGAAACATTACAATGGGGCTGAAGGAGACGATGTAGGTTTGGGTTAGACTGTCAACTCATGATACTACTTAAAAGTCCACACATAGATATATCACTAAATTATTGTAAAGAAGCAGTTAAGGTATAAGGTATGATTGAGTATTAAATTGAGTAGATTTATGCCCCAACTCCATATATACAGAGTTCACACAATCCCAACATTTACATTTGTACAAAGAGACATACAAGTAAGGCAGATAATACAAAATAAGCATGGAGTTAACTTGGGGTGCTTTTCCACCACAGTAGGTATTGTACTTTTGGTACCTCAAAATACGGAAAGCACGGTACTTCTTTTGTATTGGTTTTCCACTGGCGTAAACACTGGTACCGGCGCTGAATAAAAGCACAACATGAGGCGGGGTATTTCATACTGAATTCTAAAAAATGGCTGTAGTATACAGCTGGATGATGTTGGATATTAAATCCAGCATCGCTGCATCGTTATGCACATGCAGTTCTTACATCGTTAGTCAGCTACATTAAGATTATAATTTTAAAGATTTTGAAATTAAAATCTTATCCAATTCTGCAATTTTACTGATTATTCCTTTTAGATATTAAAATAATATCAGTTTAAAAGTTTACCTCCGCTGCTTTTGCATGAGCGCTGCATGCATCCTCTGAGAGAGTCATAATCAAATCACTCACCCTTGCTGTTTAAATCATTCCTAGACGGGTTTGTGAGAAATTTGTTAACTCATTTTTGCTTTATAAATACCCCAGTATTTATTACAACAAAATAACATCACTATATTTGGAAACTCCCCAATACCGTGCTACCCTAGTATACTAAATAAAATAATTTTAAATTTCTTGTTATGCCATCCAAATCATGTTGTATCGGTTCTTCCAACAAGACAGCAATTTATTTCATTTAATTTTTTTTTACTTCGTTTCTCATTGTTTTCGGAGTTTGTAACTTTTTTCAAGACGGCCGTTCTATAGTGTTTCAGAATGAGAAATTTGCATAATCAAAATCGACAACAAAAGTGTTTCAAGTTCCGCCCCACACAGTACAGTGCTTTGTGCGGTGGAAAAGCACCCTAAGGTACCTACGGGTTGAGCGTAGTTGGAATATTTTGGTCTTTCTCTGCACCGATTTATTGTCACGGATTAGTTACGATCAGGTGGCGTACATTTCTGACCGATGTCCAATTAATTTCGGTGGATTTGATACAGACCGTGTCATGAATGTGAGTATGACACAGTGAAACTGCAGGAGCACTCTTTTGGCCAGTGGATGCCTCCATTTTACAAAATCGAGCAGAAACTTGCACACATTGTCTGGGGTTGCCATGAGAATGTGTGTGGCGGTACACCAAGTTTAGTTTTTATACAATCTCTTATACAATTTTATATAATCTCGATGTGAGTGTGCGCAACATTTTTGTGCGTAAGCACCGTTTATACATGAGGCCCCAGGCCATGAAGAAAAATACTAGATGGCTTACTTGCTTGTTCTCAACCCTTGCTACTTGTAGGTAAAGCCAAGTTCATTCGTGAACTCCAGACATTTTCTATAGAACTATTCAAGTCTGAACATTTCTGGAGTTGCTCTTCCACACATGTAGCACAAAACCGATGATTTTCTGCATCAGAGGCATGTGTATACAACAACTAGAAATATTTCAGTCAGTACGCAGTGTGGCACTAGGGTAGAGCAAGCACAATGACTATTTTTGCTTTGATATCAATTCTGCATTCATTTGGACATACCTGCAGCATCAGCAAAATAATGGAAAGCCATATACATGCACAAAGCAGCCATATATACACACTTATGTTTTTGCACCAGTGGCATGATAGAAATGTCATTAACACACCCACTCGCTTGTGCTGAATTCTCTGGAAAATTTCCAGCTCCATTCACATCTGAGCATCAATCGGAAATTATCCGGACTTTATATTAGGGATGTAGCAGGGTAAAGTCTGTTAAATGTCTGTTACAACCGTTTCGGACATTTCTGTTCACATATACAGTCCCTCTGGGAAATGTCTAGAAAAGTACTGGGTGGCAGCGCATGTCTGAAAGGGGCTTTAGAGTTAAATCAGCTAAATGCCCTCTTGTGGCCAAATTCTACAATTTGTTAATGAGTGTAGCTTTATAAAAGCAATGTAATTATAATATGTCCACCGCATATTATTAAAAGATAATTTGGCGAGTTCGAAAACTGAGTATCACCCAGCCCGAGTGGAAGACGAATGTCTTTTCATGACCAGGTCTTGTTCACTTTGCTCCTGTTTGCTCATTTTAATTTCTCATGAACGTGCCATATTGGTCTATGAGTAAGTCCAGCAGCAAGGATGTGAATTATTATGATTGGCTCAGAGAGCCTGCAGGAGTTCATGCAAAAGCGTTAGACCATTTTTTTCCCCATATACTACATCATTTTGAAAGGAACCATCGTTAGAATTCTTTCCTTTGATTGACCAAGAATGTTTTAGTGCAGCATATTGATGGTTTGAGCCCAGCAGATTGTTGCAGTTTTTGTAATGTGACAATAGCATGTGCATGAAATGCCATGTAGATATTAACACCGCACAAGCCTGTTAGGGTGGCACAGTGGGGCAGAGGTGTCACGGCACACCACTGTTTTGTATGTGTGGAGTTTGCATTTTCACCCCATGTGGGTGTAGCTTTTTGGCAGTCTCCAGTTTCCTGCCACTGTCCAAAAACATGTAACTTAAATGACTTAAAAGTGTGTATGTGTGACCCTACAATGGTTGCCAGTTTCTGCCATGCGCTAAATGCAATTTATCCATTATATTGTATCATAATATAATAATAGAAATGTTACCATTATAAAGTGATTCATTAGTTAAAATTGACAGATTAATGATTTAATAAATAGTGGCTGCCCTAGTAGTGTATTATTTTTCCAACTGGTCTACAAATTCAACTTAGACAGACCTAAACAATCTTGTTCATAGACTGAGAACTTTTTTTTTTCTATGGAAATGGTCACATGGAAACACTAGTAATTTTACCATTATTCTTATCGTATACAGAGTGATACACAAAAACACTGGCACTTTTTCCTCAGTGAGATCTACTTTTGAGATATTATTCAGCTACTGTAGATGACACTCATTAGAGAAAACTTCAAGTCACCTCCCTGGATCACCGATTTTTTACAAATTTTGAGAATACGAAAGGATCCTTTACCTTTGTCAAGAATACTGCAGCTGCTGCAGCCAACAATGACACACTGATCCCCAATGCGGCAAAAGAGCACAGACACTATATATGGAATATCGCACACCAGACTAGAGCCCTGCATTGGGACTGGGATTCCACAGGTCCCGTGGGAGCGGCCAGTTTTAAGGTTGCCGCGGGCGGGAGCGGGTGGCTAGAAACAGACAGAGGTTCCCAAGATTTTATGGAGAATGGAGACTGTAACTGATGTTGCTAATACAATTAAAGCTGAAGAGTATGAAACTAAATAAAAGAGTGGAAAATCAGATATCTAGAAAAGCTTTAAAATTGTTACAAACAAGAAAGGTAAAGAGCTGGACTTTGTGTGTTGTGGGAAGTGTGGCAAAGTGCTTGTATACAACGGGCACAAATCTGGCACTTCAGGGTTGAGGCGACACCTGCTCCGTACTCCCCGGTCAGAGGAAGCTGTTTTTCCAACAAAAACAGCAATTCTCCCTGCACACATAAAGCAAGAGACTACTGAGAAATGTGTAGAACTGCGTTGTAAAGACATTCGGCCACATGATTTCGCTGCCGGGGATGGCTTTGCTGACATACTTCAGCATGTTGTTAACATCACCGCTAAATATGGCAAGTTTAATGTGACGGATGCTGGGCGTACATGCAAGAGATGGCATGGTTAAAGGTGTGTATAATAAAAGCTTTGATTAGAAAAGTCGTACAAAGCAGAAATGAAAACAATGATAAGAAAAATGGATAAAATAAAAAAAGTGCGAATAATAAAAATAAATTATATCAAATCAAATAATATAATCATTATATTTTAAAAGTAATCAAATCAAAAACAGAAAAAAAGTCATTTAAAATTGTTTATAAATTAAAATATCTCCAATTTCATCCAAAGGTGCAAAAGAAATCATCCAAAACATATGATTTAACCTAGTCCCAGCCACAGCAGAGGATGCACCGCCACCAGCCAAAAAACCAGATCAGTTCGCAGAGTGGGAAGACTATTCCTCCTTCACTTCAGGGCCAAAGCCTGTTAATGAAGAAGCTGAATACCTCAGCACCCGACTCTCGGACAACCCAAACCCAGACGAGGTGCTTCAATGGTGGAAATTTAATGAAGAACGCTTTCCTGCACTGTCAAAGCTTGCGCGGTTCATTCTGAGAGTTCCTGCGTCCAGTGCGCCATCGGAGAAGGCATTTAGTGTATGTGGGCGCATTTTAGAGGAAAGACGCACTAGCCCGAGACCAGGGTCTCTCAGCAATATACTCTTCCTACATGGCAATTTTAAGTAAGACAGATGTCTCAGTTTCATTCATTTTGTGTTATATATTTGTGTTTGTTCTGAGCCATTGTATTAAGTTGTGATGTTCAGCTGAATGTATGTATGAATGTTTGAATGCTTGAATGTATTACTTTGAAATAGGTTTCAGGGTTTTTGTTTTTAAGCTGCTCGTTTCTTTATAATAATGTGATATTTAACATTTGTTGTATAGGTTTGGTTATTGCTTTTTTTTTTAACTGTACAGATACAGTATTTGCACATCTGATTCGTTTTTGGGCACATCTTACATTTACCGCTCTCTCAAAGTTGAGAGATTTCTGTTGAATTTGTTTTATTTATTCAGTTCTTGTTCTACTGGAAGAAAACATTTAATGAATGAACTTATTTCATCGTACAGTATATGCATTAATGGGTCTGTGGGTGCGGGTGGAACTAGACAGAAATATTGCGGAAGCGGGCGGTAATGGTCAGACATTCAGCGGGAGTGGGTGGGAGCGGGATTAAAAAAAAAAAAAACAGTCCCGCGCAGGGCTCTACTCCAGACTGGAAACTACATGCCAACATGGTAGATGAATTGCTTGGTGTGAAGTCACATGCAATCATCATATACAGACAAGCTGTCAAAAGTTAAAGGAAACTGGGGGGCACCGCTTAAGAGTGGTCTTGGGATATAACTATTTTGTATGGGAAGGCTGTCAGGTAGTTGGAGAGCAACTCTGAAGAAGCCAATTCATTCCTTTCTTCTGTCAAGAGGAAGCTTTAATCAAGAGAGCTCTCAAAATAAGTCAGTTTTATTTCTGACATTATTTTATGACTGAGGAAAAAGTTCTGGCAGTTCCCCAGTGATGGGACATTAGAGAGATAACGTCTAGTCAGAGACCAAGAACTGACATCTGGACAAGTCAGTCAGATTTTTGAAATTAATAAAATCTAAACGGTAACGAACCTTAAATGGCATGTCAAGTGAGTGAGTGAGAGACTGACATATCACGACCCATATTGGTTCAAAACAAGACAACATTCTATAATAAGGGATGATATCCTGGATGCGGTCAATGACAGCATAAAAAAGTCCCTCCATAACCAGTACTCCATCCTGCCAGATTAAAACAAACATCACGAAAATGTGTCACAAGCGAAACCAACACATCTGTTTCTGCTTCTGGCTGAATCCAGGCTGTTTCAGCAATGAATCAACAAGGTGGAGGGCTCACTGAGAGATGATTTGTGATAGAATTTCACAGTAAAACAGCTGGTGTTAAGATAGGGGGGGGGAGAACTGAAAAATAATGTCAGGTGGGGGAAAGACAAAGGCACTTAGAGGCCACAACTGTTAGCAAATCGTGAGAACAAAGGCATCCCAGATCAACCAATCTTAGTGCAAAGAATTAAAGAACTAAAACATGAACGCTTCATTACAGTGATTTGCCAAGCAAATTCAAACATGACAAATTTCAAACAGGAATGTTTCAGACTTCCAACTTGGATGTTCACGTCACCCAAATGATGCCAACAATGACGTAATGAAGTAAGTCTGAGCAATAAGAGGGCTTTGGAGCTAGATAGAACAGAGCTATTACAATATGATTCACTGTTGACAGAAACACGAACAAGGGTCATAGTAGTACAGGTGCAGTTTCGCAAGATAAGGCACCTGTGGTGTTACACACATTAAATAAAACCTCAACTGCTAGCCATTTGGCCCAGCAACAATTTAAAATCCATAACCATGAGGTTGGCTTCCCAAGTCACCTCTACAAACAAGAGAACAGAAACGCTTTATTCATCTGAATTTTCCCCATTCCCAGTCTTGCTCTCCCTGAGACCTACAGATACACATATACACTAAATGGAAAGAAGTATTGGGACACACCTCTTAATCATTGTATTCAGGTGTTTCATTCAGACCCATTGCCATGGGTCTATAAAATCAAGCACCCAGGCATGCAATCAGGTTTACAAACAGTCGTGAAAGAATGGGTCATTCTGAAGTGCTCAGTGAATTTAAGCACGGTACAGTCACAGGATGCCACCTTGGCAATAAGTCAGTTCTTGAAATTTCTTCCCTGCTAGATATTCAATGATCAGCTGTAAGCAGTATTACTGGAAACATTTAGGAACAAGAAACGTAAAGTAACAGTGGGGGGTCACCAAGTGCTGAGGCACATAGCGCGTAACTAAGTTCCATACTGAGTTCCAAACTTTCTCTGGCATTAACCCCAGGACAAAAACTGGGGCGCACCAGGAGCTTCCACAGCGGAGCAGCTGCATGCAAGCCTCCCGTCACCAAGTGCCATGCCAAGCATCAGATACAGTGGCCCTTTCCTGATCCAGCATAACTGTGCCCCAGTGCACCAAGCAAGATCTATAAAGACATGGTTGGGTGAGTTTGGTGTGAAAGAACTGGCCCACCAAAAAAAAACCAAAAGAAAGAAACTCTAGGACAGTGCAAAATAAGCCAGCCGGCCTCCTCAAGAACTGGGTGCTGCAGAGTATTATGGCCTGGAAGTCTAGAACTCTGGAAGTCAAATTCTGCTAACAACTTGTTATACATTTCATAGAACTCAGCAGAAACCACCTCATTCTGTTACTGACACATGCATGTACAAGAAAAGCTGTTATCCATAAAGAACATCATTACCTTTAAACATGAGCATTGTATCCAGGTTTAAAAATACACAAGCTGCCAGCGAACCGCTTACCTCTGATCTGAGGAGCGGCATGTCACTATCTAGCTGTGTCGGCTCCACAAGGAATCCTAATCTGGGTGAGAGTTATGCAGAGGGTTTTTGGCATGAATGAGATGTTTCAAAGACTACCAGCCGAAAAGGCCGTGCCTCTGAAGGTCTGAACAAAATGACTGCAAGAGAATTAGGCTTGAGATGAAATGCCACGGGAAGTACTTCTACTGTTCAGGCACATGGTGTCCTTTAAAAAAATGCATCTCTCCCTGTCCAGCTCAAGTATGAGCATTTTACAAGTTATCTACAGCCCGCTCTGCTGTTACCAAAAGTCGAAACACCAACTGCCTAATTTGTCATTCTGGTCAAATCATACCAGATGAAAGCTACCTTTAGAGTTGATGCATAACACACAAATAGAATGGCCACACCTACCCCTAACCAAAAAATGCTGATTGCAGGAACAAGGGCACACCTCAGTCTCCCACAATTCCTTGTGAAAAGGAGCTTAGGACTCAACTCGACCCCAGGTGAAAAAATTAATTCCGTCATCATAAAGTTCGATGAATCTCCTCAACTCCTTTGTGGTTTCTGGCCAACAATTTAAAAACTCTCTACTTCCAATTGGGGAGAACTGCGTTTTGGATTTCAGACATAGCTCACAAACATCTAAAAAGCAAAAGTAAACCACAGCAAAACAAAACAAATGCAAAACAAAAAATTGTTCGAAACTGGAACATCTGGGTCGGCCCATTTCTGTTCCCCCAATATTCTAGACAGAGGTGGACAGATCTCTGGAAGGCATTTAAAAAAAAAAACAAAACCCCAACACCAACGTGCAATTTATCTGACAGATGTTGCGATTTGATTTGCGATTTAATTTTATTTTTTTAACTCAACTAAAGTTAAGTGCAAAGTTTGCAAACATCCATGCATCCATTTTCCAACCCGCTTATCCTGTTCAGGGTCGCGGGGGGTCCGGAGCCTATCCCGGAAGCAACGGGCACGAG
>JAODKL010000142.1:272136-300061 GCA_026780765.1 Petrocephalus schoutedeni
GGCACAGGGAGAACATGCAAACTCCACACACATGGAACTGGGCCGGATTCGAACCCTAGTCCCAGAGGTGTGAGGCGTGCCGCCCCCAAATATATATATATATATATATATATATATATAATATATATTATGGCTGTCAAAATTCATATATATATATATATATATTAGGGCTATCAACATTAACGCGTTAACGCAGATTAATCCATCATCATGATTAATCTGATTAAAAATTAGCCCATCTACAGCGCAGAATGACTCAAAATCCCTGAAATTCAGCGATGCCAACTATTTCTTACCTGAAGTCGCTAAACTGTACCCAGAAAGTTGCTAGATGACGACACATACTAATTTTCATATCGATTGCGTCATCACGTCGCGTTCTCGTTCATTCAAGCACCAGCACGTTGTGTCCTACTCTGTATGTAATACTCTTATAGGCTACTTTATTTTAACGCAGCTCAAAGTATTTCATTTATCATCTATTCTATTTATGTTCATTTATATTATGTACCACTGTACTGGGAAAATCACAGGCTATTAACATATACACAAAAAAGTTACCTTTTAAACTATGTGCATGTTTTCCAGATAAAAATATGTATTTGCAAAAGAACAAGAACAAAAGAAAAGAACTTGGCCGATGTAGCAAAGGCATAGGATATGTTACTAACTGTTAATAATAAATTGATAGGAAGCTATAATATAATATAATATAATATAATAAAAGCTATAATAATGGATACGTGGACACATGAAGAGACCAAACTTTAACTGCGATCTGATCGGAATATTTCTGACAGGCCTATTTATAATGCAAAAAAGGAATTCAAAATAAATTCCTCACAGACCCATCTGAAATGAATTATTTAAACAGCAAGGATGAATATGATTATGATTGTCTCGTAAGCTGTAAACTGATTTAAAAAAATGTAATATAAACTAAATATTCTTGAAAATGAACAATCATTAACATTGTAAAGCTTGCAAAGTCTTATTTCGTATCACAAAATATTTTTTTCTAGCGAAATTTAACCCATCGGCGTCCGAACGATATGAAAAAGCTTAATTTCAACCCAGCTGACTATCTGGGCCCCCGACAAAACTTCACTTAGGGCTACCCCCTTAAATGATATAATTTTACATAATTTGACACCCCTGCTCTTTTGGTCATTGTATTGTGAGAATTGCATGTGTATAATACCAATAATTCTAATACCAACAACCCTATGCGTTATATTATTTTTTCTAATTCAGTAGCCTCTGTTTATGCCAGTGGAAATCCAACACAATAGGCTACTATAGGTTAATTACGGTACTTTTTTGAATTGGAAAAGCGCCCAAAGAGTAGACAGCTGTACCAACATTTTTTGCCAGCCTTGGGTCGTATGGCAATAACTATTTAAATTCTAATGTATTGTAATGAAAAAACTCATTCTGGGTTAATTCGGGCTGATTAACCGTGTTGTTTACGTGAAGTAATGTATTTTACCTCTTTGTATTTTTTTCTTTATTCTGGTTGGAATATAAAATGAATAAGTTAGTTGAATGACTATTCATCCTTTCAGGTTATTTATGATGAATACATAAAACCGTTTTGTTTATAGCTCATGCTCCGAACTTCGGACAAAAATACGTTCATCAATTATGAAGTATACCTTTTTCCCATAAATCACCACCAGGTGTCACAGTAGGCATTGCATTTAGGCCGGGAGATTATAATGTAACATAATACCCGTTACCTTTTATCGTGCAAAGTGTTTTACAAAGCAGTTGTGCTAATATTCTGATATTTGACACTTCTTAAATTAATCGACCGAAGTATCTTCTGAAGCTCATGGACATGTCTCAGGGGTTATAAATTTGAGTTCAACAGGTCTTTCCACACCTTTTTACATTGCGGTTTGGTTGACCACCAGGTGGCGGGCTTTTCGACGTTTTATATCCTCTCTGACATAAATCACATTAACGTGGATCACATGCCGTTTATTTAAAAAAAGAAACTTCATGCATAATTTTTAAATATATCACTTTTATTGCGAAAGAGCACCGAAATGTGTGCAGGTGTTGTTTACCAAATTATTTATAATAAGAAAATTGTAATCTTTTGTAATAACAGGACCCAGCACCCTTAAAATGAAACTTCTGCAATTCATTTTTTTTTTTATTATTAATTTCCAGTTAATCCACATTTTAAAGCACATTGAAATGGGGAGTCAAACTTCTCCACTTCTCCATGTAGCAAAACATGTTAAACTGAAAGCTGCTGTGCACTGAGAAATCGCAGGGGAAATGGCATTTTTGACAGTCACACCGGAGCCCCCTTCAGTTGCTTTCCTAAACCTGCTAATAATATCCAGGAAGGTTACGCCACACACACACTGAAAGAAAAAGGCACCTGAATCATAGTTTAAGGCAGAAAATTAAGAAAGGTAACATGAAAATACTGTCCATTTAGCACTGTTAGCCGCTGGCAAACCAATACTTTTTTTTAATATGTTCACATTCTGTCAGGAGATCCCTACAGGTTTTGCTTCATGGAAAGAGACAGTCACGGCCGAACACGGCCGAGAGGCTTTTAGTACCATGCCTCCTGCTGACAGCCATTACAGGAGGGGGCTCCAGCACACGCTGGGACACGGGCGCGTGAGGGCCGGCCATACGCAGCCCGCCGCTGCAGCTCGCAGGCTTGGTAGCGTGCTCGAGCGGGCCTGCAGAATCTCACAGTTTCAGGACAAAAGTATGAAACTGGGGGGGGGCTCCAGTTCCAACACAGAGATGAATCTTTGACAGAGCAAAACGCTCTGGAGAACAATCTCTCCTTGTCAGGTGAGCAGAAGCAGAGTCCCAGCAGTTCAGAAGACAGAGCTGGCTTTCGGTTTGCTCTGAGGCCTAAGTTGACGAACATGTGGAAATGGTGTGTAAGGCTGGAACGGTTCGAGATAGTAAATCTACTGCAGCCGTGTCCTAGGAAACGGCAAATAGTCAACAAAATTCTTCAAGTGGGTGATGAGTCATTTAAATCCTCCGAAATACCTATGTTTATATGAGTACGAGTCGACGGTTTTTTTGTGTCATAAATAATTTGGCACCTCAACTCTTGATAAGTATCTCTTGAACACCGTTAGTCGGCCATCCCCAAAGTTCATACAATCCTACTTATTTCCTCACTATTCATCCCGCTGCCACAATGACGGCGTCTGCTTATGTGCAGAATTTCTCAGTCCACGATCGTCTGTGCCATCGCAGGAAGTTGGCCTGTGGTCCCGCGCATTGGGCTCTCCTCTGAGGGTTTTTACTGGAAGCTTTTTCCAGGTAGTAGGTGGGATCTCTGCAGCAGACCCCCAGACGCATTACATATGCTTCCCCACCCCCACTCCTGAGCCAGGCCAAGTCCTCCCTGTCTATTTAGGGCTTGCTCGTGTGCTGTCTTGCTGGCTTCCCACACTCTAAAAACATCCACAGCCACTGGAGAGCTCTATATTGGGGGCAGGTTGGGTTTCTCATACCAGTCCGGCCCAGACACGAGACATGAGCAAACCCAGTGCCCCCCAGTCACTCAGCTGGTCTGCTTGCCATGTTTCTGCGGCACGCGTAGGCCCATAGACCTTTTATGTACTGGGCTGTCATGCATACTGTGTCAAGGACAGGCACATTTTCTGTAGCATTGTTGGGGAATCCCATGCAGTTCCGAGATGTTCTTCTAATGTCAGCAAAAGATGGTTTTCCACCACAGAGCTTGAAAGCTGCCAAAGGCTGACATTCAGCCAACTTGTATTTATAGTAACACCAGAAGACTGGAGAACGGAAGCAGAATATCCAGTTAGATCCTGGTTACTTTGAGCAGGCGACTCAGTTTTCATCATGTTCCTCCACTGAGCTAGAGATGCGTGTCACTAGTGAAGTCATAGTTGGTCTGAAGATAGACGTGTTTCTGCTGGGGCATGGAGAAGGAACTGGTTCACGTGGAACTCAATCCCCTGCTCTGCTGTCAGCTAATGCACCTACAGCACTTAAATAATAATTATTCTTAGGGCTCAACCATGACTGAGAAGTAAACTGGCACAATATGAGAAGCTTTCCAATCGGTATTAGCTAATAAACCCATAATTGTGTCTGAAGGTTAAATGTTGCCATGGAAATTCTGACATCACTGGGGAGTGTTTCTGAAATACGGCGTGTCACTGATAGCATTATATATTAAATCCAAACGTATTTTTCACATTGAGAAAGTTGAGAAGTGCAGGCATTTATTCAGAAGGGAATTGCACTTTGTTTTAATTTATGACTATTCTAGGCCCGTTCTTTAAAAATAAACCTAAATGACAAGGTATTCGCCTTACTTGGCAAGGCGGTTACTGCTCAGCTCTCAGTGAGCTTGCGGAGTTCACGCAGCATCTGTGTTCATGAAACACACAACAAAAGCAAAAGAGCAAAAGAAAAGTGTGAGTCAGAAGCACACCAGGTTTAAAAGGGTTAACCTCTGTCACCATGGTCATGTGACTCTACAAAGAATTCTGCTGGCTGACCATTGGTTTATTTAATTTGGAAACATAACATGCTGTACCTCTTTCAAACATATAAACAAAAGCTTTTTCATACTTCTAAAACCATTATTTTGTGGTTCCCATTTAATTCTGCCTCATACACTTTTATGACACCCATTTCTAACACCCGTATGGACATCATGTGACGTGTCCCTGCCATTGTCTCCAGGCAGCCATGACACACCAGGAACGTGGCCCTGCACTCTGGCCTTCTCTCACATTGTATAAAACACGGGTCTCAAACCTCAGTCCTGGAGGGCTGGAGCCAGAGGCGATCCTAGGGTCTGTTGGGGCCCCAAGCAAAAATTCACTGGGGCCCCCCCCCTCTAACCAGTTTTTGTCATCATTTTAATAAATAATCTGACATTAACAAAAAATTGTGAACAGTAAACTTTTTTTTGTTTCACAAGTTACCATTTTCAACAAGTTAATGGACTTTAAAATATGAAACCAGCTCTCGTTCGCCATCTAGTGGCTTGGGGGCCCCAAGCAGCTGCCTGCCCTGTCTGCTGACAAGATGCACCTCTGGCTGGAGCCCTGCACCTTCTTGGGTATACCCTAACATAACATACCTGATTCAATTACTTGCAGCTCCTTGTGCTGATTACCACACAGCTCTTCAGCTCAATCATTTGTGGTGTAACAGGGAAAGAACTAAACTACACAGGGCACCGGCCCTCCGAGACTGGAGTTTGGGACCCCTAGTATAAAAGATCCTCTCTGCATTAGGGATTGATGGCACGGAGGGTTCCAGCAATCACTGCCCCGGGATCGCTTGCGTGTTAGTGATCAGGTGGGGTGTGCAGACTCTGCAAAGGCTTACATATCGCTCACGAGGTGACAGGAACTCAAGATGTAAGATGCTTATTCCAGAGGCATTCACCGTGCCCTGTGCAGAATCCGCCGGGTTTTCTGAAGTGTGTGATTGTGTGTGTGTGAGCCCACTGAAGGACTGGCTCCCTGCCCAGGGTGTTCCCTCGCCGTGTGTCCTATGCCATCCCAGTAGGACCTTGAAATATATGATTTCAGTTTATGCACCACCCACTTGGTGCCTCTTCAAGTCAGCCCTATTTATCCCACCACAAGTGATGTTCTGAACTAAAGTCTTAATGATTATGCCCTCCCCAGCAAATCAGTACAGCCTGTGGGGCACTGAGCAAAGATGGCGGGGTTAGATTTAGCATATTCACAAGAGAAGGCCTGGTGAGCGTTTAGCTTATGTGGCCGGCTTCCCTGCATTTGTCATTCAGCTGGAAAAATGGCTAAAGCTCCACCCCCTCCCCATGGCGTCCCTGCCAACATAGCCAAGATGCCCCAGTTGTCACACACCCGGGACCAGACGTGCCCAGTGGCCCCATAACCTGAGACTCAAGGCAAGAGCCCACAGGCCCGTGTCCAAGGATGGGCCGGGCTCATGTGCGGTCAGCGAAGAACCGCGCATGACTTTCCTCAGTCAGCAACACCAGCAGTGCATAGCTTGCAGTTGTACGCGTTGTTGTTTCTTATATCTAAGATCAGAATATGTCCTTAGAAACAGGCAGAGAAACTTTGGTCTAGGCCAGTCTTCCAGGACCTGGAACTGACTAGACAAACTGACTGGGGCCCTCAGTGGGTCATAGACTGGTTGGCTTCGTTGTCCTGACCTGCATTAATGACCCACTAATGCTGCTGAAGCCACCCCTCCCAACTGCACCTCTAGTCCACCTGCCCACCAAGTCAGGTGAGACTGGCCTCAAGCCACCTGTTAAACCTTCCTGTCTGGATTTCTCAAGGTAGAAAGCCAGGTCAAATGCGCTTAACCCAGCTAAATCCCGATTTAAAGGTAGCCTCTGTTCTGCTTCATGGGCTCTGTGCCCCTTGAGGCTGACCTATTCGGGCGTTCCCCATCGAGCGGCACACCATCAGCGTTCCATCAACCTGATGGCTGGCTAATCCTGTGGCCTGTCAGCTTCAGTCACATTTTAGCCCTTCAGCTGGCTTGCTGGGGTGGGGGGGAGGTCACTGTCAGCTGGCCCGTCACAAACTTGCCTTCCACCATCAGATAACTGAGCAAAAGAGCTGCCACAGTGCAGATGCTGTCAGGACGCAATCAGCCCGCATCACTTGAAGCTGTTTGCTTGCGCGGACTTTAGGTTTCTTCACTACAACCCAGTCAGCATTACACACAGCCGGTAAACAGGGGCTGATTAACTTCTCTGGGGGGGCCCAGGCTAACATGGCTGGGAGGGCAGGTGCTGATGCTAAGATTTACTGAGCAGGAAGAGCATTAGTTGGTAAAAATTTACCAACCCGTAGGTGTTGGCGAATCGAGTGGCATGATTAATAAGTTTAATTGTTTTCCCTAAGGCTGGGCCCCAGAT
This sequence comes from Petrocephalus schoutedeni, assembly GCA_026780765.1. Classification (NCBI taxonomy): domain Eukaryota; kingdom Metazoa; phylum Chordata; class Actinopteri; order Osteoglossiformes; family Mormyridae; genus Petrocephalus; species Petrocephalus schoutedeni. Next base: position 279,041 of record JAODKL010000142.1, read on the forward strand.
TTTGCAGGGGCCCCAGGCTAGGCAATGCATTAATCCACCATTCAGCTGTACACTGACATGAGCCGGCATCAGGTTAGATACCCAGGCTTACTTAGGGGCCTTTGCCCCTGGTTACCCTCTTGCCCTCGTGGCCCCCCTGGTGCCAGCGTCTCAGGGGTACGCAGGGCTAATCCGTTGTGCATTTTTCTAGGGGCGAAATGTAAAAATAACTGGCAGTGAGTGACATCGCCATCACATCAGCCTCTAATGTGGGCACAGACACTTGCATCACGTTCCCAGCATTGATTTTGTCTGCTGACGGGATCTGCAGCTTGACCTTGGCCGCTGGGTTAATTAGGCTGAAATACCACGCACAGATGTCCCCTAGCTGTGGGCAGGAGCCTTTATCGGATGAGCTATATGCGTGTTGGCCTCATTGGCTGTGTACTAAGTAAGACAATCACAAATCAACACTGCACCTTCAGCAAGGCGTAATAGAAGTCGCATCAAGGTAAACAGAGGCATCTTGGGAAATAGAATACTCCCCCCCACATCACCAAAAACCAATAAAACATGATGTCAGGTTGTTTTACAACAGTGACACCAATACATTTGTGCTTGCTATTAATGAGAGTTTGCAAAATTATTTCTGTGGCCTAAAACAGAAGGTACCATATTCAAAGTGAAATATAAACTGGAGTGTTGAAGGAAGGGGCGAGAGGAGAGCTGAGGAGGGCCACGGCCAAAGGCTGAGCCAAAGGTGAGGTCTTGAGAATCGGGGGTTCCCGGAGGGTCCAGGTCAAGTGCCACCAGATATAGCGTTCTTCCGGCTCCCGCTTGACATGGAAAAGCACTTGGTGTCCTGATGTCAGGGCCCTGCTGGGGGAAGGGGGCCAGGCAGGAAGGACAGCACCCAGGCCCACAGCCGTGCTTCATTGGTGCAGGCCTTGGGCCGGGTGGAGGCATGGGAGAGGTATAACTCTCTCAGGCATTGAAGGGCACAGTTTAAGGGTCTTAGTACGTAGGGAAGATTCCACTATGAATTTTATGTTCCCAGAAGTACAAGTGGGACTTCTTGAAAGTGAAGATTGTGGAGGATGTAAGGTTAGATATCGTAACTACAGTACATTTCAGGCCAGGTTGATCTCCAGTGATGACCTGATGGTGTCTCGTGAAGACAGCACTCAACCTTCTTTTGTAACCTCACATACATCGCTATCACAAAAGTCAAACAATAAAAAAATTAGGGCAAAATTCAATCAATACATGTTGGGTAACTGAATGAAAACTAAATTGTCAGGAAAATTGTTAGAAATTAAAGTCTTACTCTTCAACATAGGGCAAGTGGAGATGTGGAGAGATTTCAAGGGCTATCTCAGAGACATATTAAACATGCAGTGTTTTAGTGAGATGGCCAAACGTGCTTAACAAGAACATTCGGAGGATGGTGATCTCAAAACAGGTGCTGAATTTAGGAGAAGGTGGCAGGTAAAGTTATGGACATCAGTCGTCCCCCGAAGTTCACTGGAAGGGCCCCTTGCACATTTAGAGTAAGAAACTTAGTTAAAAATATTAATTGAAGTAATAAACTGGAACTAAATGTGTACAAACCCAAAACCTGGAGACAGCTTTCCTGAAACGTGCTTGCCGCATGCATGTGTACAGAACATCGAAAGCCAAAATTAGATGTTCTTTCAAGTTTATTTTACAGATTACAAAAATAACTAGTTGTCTAACTTTAAGACTGATTTTATGTTTTGCGCTTTTTAAAATGAGCCGCCTGATGTTTCCAAATGCTGTTAAGTACTTAGGTATTTGTAGGACTCCATCACTCAAAATGCCTGGTGAGCTTCCTAGTCTCAGATAATCCCTGGAAGGGGCTTTTCTGCTAGGCGACCATGAAACCTGACACTGTCCAGAAATAAACTGTTTACCTAGCAACAGTGGTGAACGGCAACAGGCCTTCTTGCCTCACCATCTCTGCGACGTGGCGTCCAACTTTGAGGTCCTACCTGCACGGGAATCAATAACAAAATCATAACAAATGAGCCGGCAGAGCACTACCACTTTAAACAAAGCCTGGAAAGTGGGCCGGATGCTAGATCTCGCACGTGCTCCGGCAGCTGGGCATTCTGTCGTTTTTGGTGCAGCTGTCTGATGTATGTTATGGCAACATCAAAAAATACAAACACATCTGCTCACGAATGAACTGAAACTCTCTCCAGCCAAAAGCACGAGAGCTACATTCACAGGGTGTCTAAAGGTGACTGCCTTTTCGTAAACATCTCAATTTATCGCAATGACTAAGATTCCCATTTGTAGACTGGAAACGGTCATGGCTGCTATATCCTCGACTCCTTGTTTATAACTCTCTCAAATCTGCTTTCCTTATTATTTTAAACCTGCATATGTTCTGTGTCTAATTATGATCCTGTAAAGTTAACATATCTTATCTTGTTCCTTCTGAACTTGTCCCTTAATTTAAAAGCTTAATGGTTTAATTCACGTCAACATTTTACGTCATTGAAGCAATATGGTGACTCACCCTTAGCAGCCTGGTGATTCTGGCACAGGTTACAATGCTGATGACATGCTATTGGGTAAGCGGTTTCCATGGCAATAAGATTAGCGATGCCCTACAGTGGGCAAAACTCACCCTGCCTGTGTCTCTAAACTTTCACATATCTTTTTTATTTAACTTCTGTAACAATGCTGAGATTATTATGCCTAATGACCCACTAAAGCTGACTTATTCCCCTTTGCTGTTCCTGCAGGAATATTTTCTTTTATTTAAGCATCTCTCTCAAAGGTACAACACCAGATTCAGCTGTGTGATCACTGGGTTTCCAGTTACTGTTCCAATTAATCCATCCATAAGCATCTGCTCGTTCATTCGGGGAAGGATTGCCCACTGGCAAGGGCACGGCCAGGACGCCCACACGCCATTCCGACAGGCGCGCACCGAGTCCGGTCTCCTCAGTGGAAGCCCACTTTAGCGTGGAGCAGACCTGCTAACTGCTCACTTACGATTTCAGCGGGCAGCCCTGCAGATGTGAAAGCTCCCGGCTTTTCAGGGGGCCCTACAGCAGGGAAAAGGCCTCCTAAGTGCAGCAGATAGGCAAAGAGGCAGCAGACACTGGTTCATTTATGAAGAGCCATGCAATAAAGTATTCCTGATCAGTGTTTTTTTTCCTTTTAGAAACGGGAAGGAAGCTGGAGAGAGCTACCAGGCAACAGTGAAAAAGCGCAGTCTGTGGCATGCTGGGGGTGGCCGGCCGCCTGCCTGCCGAGAGACGCACATGTCACACAGAATCATCATAGCAGAATCATCATCAACGGTCATAAGGAAGTCCTCAGCAAAAAGGAGCAGGGAGGAAAAGTATGTTTACTGGAGCACAGCTGACACTGTGCTGCCCATACTTAGCAACGTATGTTCAGCTTATTTATTAACCAATATTGCTACACATATAGGCGCCTGCTTTCCAAACAACACATGTGGTTTTTGTGGCTCAGCTATCATGCTCAGTGGTCAGGGAGAGCTTCCACCCTCCGCCTGCCCAACCAAAACCTCACCCCAAACATCCAGGGTGTTGTCCTGGAGTGTGGAATGCACGGACTTATGTGTTGAGCCCATGGCTGCGCCAACCAAAAATGTACCGCCAGTTTTCTCCGTTCCCCCCCAGACTTGTGGGGGCCCATTTCCTGAGATGCAGGAGAACCTTCCTCACCAACATACCTTGAGTGCAGAGGAATGTAGGAAACTTCTTAGATTGTCCTAAGGTGCCCAGAAGCTTGAGGAATGGCATCTGCTAGCCGTTCCTTTTACCTGAAGCCGACAGTATGACCATATGTTATTATTATTACTCTTTTGATGAACTGACACCCTCAACAGAAGCAAGAGGCAGAGATTCTCAGTTAAAGCAGAAGGGCCTGCGATTGAATATTTAGCCCCTGCATTATATGCCACCCAGGGGAAGGCTAACGATTCTGATCGGCTCCTTATATCTGTCCCTTGATATCTTTGTCTCTCCACCATTTTTCTGCACAGATGCCCCACACATAAGGTCCCATTCATAAGGCCGGGAGCCCCTGGATACAGACAGGGGGGTCTAGCCTCCCATTTGGAAGTCTTTCAGATCATGGACCACCGACCTTCAGTACATCCTGTTCTCCTGGCACCTGTACTAAAGTAAATAAGGTACACCTTTAACCGTATCGGGATACGTTTGGCCATTTAGTCCATAATGCTTATTTCTTTAGCTCATAGGAGGTTCAGATGGCCATTTAAGTATGTCAAGGACAATACTTGTGTGATAATCTATCACCAAGCATCCACTGTACCTCATGAATATATAGTAACCAGCATCTTGGCCTTCCTGCTTAAGTCTCTTCTTTATGTTTAAGTATACTGAGAGTGACGAAAAACCGAAGACACATTCCTTATATGTGTAAACATATGTGGCAAATAAAACTGATTCATGTTAAACTGGGCAATAAGAAGCCAGAACAGATGCAGTAAACTACCGTGGTGAACATATGGAGAAGCTGTTTAGCGACTTAATTCTGGTGTCACCTGGCCTTGATTGCTGCTGCTTATCATTACGAGCTGACGTAAGCACTTCCTTGAACCAAAGTGGGTCACAGATGCAGCACAAGAGCATCCTTAGTGACAATTTAAAAGCAGGATCATCTCTGTAAATACTCTGCCTGACCAGCAGCGTGACTGACCTCGGCACATGCCGTTTGGCATTCTGCGGACAAACTGGTCTCGTTCATGATGGCTGCAATGAAACCGATAAGGCTTTGCAGGGAGCACTAAGAATCCCGTTTCTTAAACAAGTGACAGTGCCAGCACCATGCCACACTTCCCGAAGGAGATCAAGCAAGCAGGGTGACATCTGCTAGCCTCTGCTGAGATCAGCCACACCTGGTGTCCCTGTGGCCTTAGACGCTCACGCGGGATAGAGCTCCTCTCTGGAAAAATAAATACCAAAGTTGTTCAGCCAGATAATGCTGTTAGCTCCTTTTTAACAGCGGAACTTGACTCTTCAAATCCAGCTCACAGACTCGTCTCCTCCTTTCATAGTTTGATTGGGCGTCTAACAACGGCACACTCTACACACACAGGAAGATGTAGTGGCCCTCAAAGACACTCAAGTGCTCTCTCAAAGAGCCGAGACCTTTATCTCTGGCTGTGGAAGGACTCCCTCCTGTTCTCAGTCACACACACACTGACAGGCCACCTGTGATCCCGCGGATGGCACCATATGTTGCTGGCCCCAAGTCTCCATAACTGTATCAGGTGGCCGGCGGCTCTAGCGGGGGCTTCGTGTTCCCGGGGGGCTGGAAGGGGGCCTGTCCCCGCCCACAACACTCAGTCACACCAGGTCAGATTCTTGATAAAAACCTGACTTGTGCCAATCTCTGCCCATCCTGACAGGACAAGTGGCCTGGAGGGTCCCGCCGGAGCTGGGTTACGTGACCAGCAGACGGAGGCGCCGCGCCCCAGCGAGCTTCAGCAGCCCAACACCTGCTTCCCCCCGGCCGGACAATGTCCCAGGCCATGCCGAGGCCAGATCGAGCCCCGTAGTACGGCAGTAAAACAGAAAAGCTGCTCCCAGGAATATGCAGTGAGGCATCTCACTGCAGGAGAATGTTTCACGCTGAAGACTCCTACAAGCCCCAGTCAGGTTTCCCCTTAACTACAGCCCCCCACAAGCAGGACAGAGCCACAGAGGTACTGGCCAGCAGAAAGCTGATTGGCTACTGGAGTGCGCCCTCCTACTACTCACCAATTAAAAACTCATCAATGGTCTCTCTATTAATTATGGCCCCTCTTATGTCCCACACCTAAAAACAAAATTGCAAGAATCGCCCCACCCACAAATGGCTGTCTTGGTCGGCCATAAATCACCTGTCAGTGACAGCTGCTCCCACTTGTCTCCCCTCAACAGTGCTGAAGAGACGGGAAGGAAGCGCCATGAGGGGGAGGATCCCGCCTGTGACCGGCCGCGGGCGGCCAAGCAGCAGATCAGGTGACATCACAGTGAATGTGGAGACTCTGAAGTGACAGACTTAACCCTCATATGAAATCAAGGACCATCTCAGTATAGTAGAAGACAAAACAATACACACATGGGTTAAGAAGTTGTTCTATCCATCTGGAAGCTGATGAGATCAAAGGCAGGCCTACAGACGAAACTGAGCCTCAGAATAGAGCTGTTGAAAATGGAACAACTCCGTCCACGTGAAAGCGATTAGGGCAAACGCTTGTCGCGGGGAAGCCTGGATCAGCAAATCTGCTCTGCATGAAAGAGGGGGATTGAAAAAGAATAACAGCTAGAACATTTATGGTAAATAAATGCTTTCATGGCTACGTCCATGCAGCTGGCTGATGGCATAACAGACGTTCACAGATAACGTCATGGTTTATTTCAGTCCTGACACCTTGGGGTGTCAACAAGCATTCCGTGCATAAAATCTCCCACCTTGATAGCACCAGCAGCCCAAAACTGTTGCGCTCCCCTGGAAAACAGGAACCCCCATATCACAAAATCATTTTTTTTTGTTTATAGTTCAAATAATTAAAAGATGTTTTATATTTGACAGCAAAGAAATGCTCCACATTCCTGATGGATGAATACAATTGGGAGGCTTGGGTGGTCTCACAGTTCTGTCATGTAAGGAGCTGATCTGGAGAAATATCTCACAGTGTTCCACCCCTCTTCGTAGGCCTGGGAATTGCTTCCTATTCAGAACGTTTAAATGTTTCCACTTTCCTTACATTGTTTTGGCACCGTTCATGTTCAGTCGTCCTTTCGTTTAGGTCTTTAATTTTTGATAGAGCGGTCAATACAGATGCATCAAAGGGCATATGTGACTTTATGTTTTCGAATTCAGCCCTGACCTCTGACTCGCAAAACATACAAGTATTGAGTGCAAAAACAACAAGGCATGTTAATAATTATTTTATTTCTTTTTAAAAAAAAAAAAAAAAACCCTAAATACAAGCTCATTGGTTACTTCACACAATTGTCATTATGCAAGTCTCATCAGTCCTATTTTAAACACATGATTTACATGCCATGAAATATCCAATCTTCACTCCGCACACGAGGGCAAATAATCATAGAAACACCTTAACACCTTAGAAACTTACACTTACCTTTACTCATATGTCAAAAACTGCTCGTCTCTGCACAGCAATAAAAACGTATAAAAGAAAGGGTACAAAAGTCTGACAACGTTAAAAAGGAGAATGGCAGTCGCTGTGCCTGGACATTGTCGAAGGTGTAAGACTGAAGGCACAGGGACCTCACTTGTTGCGGGGGTGGAAGAGAGCAGTAGCCCCAAGGAGGTTTCGGCACTAGGGGGCGCTACTGCTCTCTGTAGACATGTGCTTCAGTTATGTGGCCCGGCCCGGATACAGTGTCTGGGGCCAGCGTCGGCCTGGCTACGGTCAATGCCACCGAGCAACACCGGCGTCTCCCTGTCGTAATGGCCACGGAATATAGCACCCAAATCAAACCCTCTACAGGCAAGCCATCTGGGAGCACAAGGGTTTGTCTTAATTGCTGCCACCGAAACAGAGATGCTGACCCTTACCTGGGACTAATAAATCCTCAAGAGGAGTGAGTTTGACACCTGAGTACAGAGTGAGGGCTTCCGCTTCGCTCGCGGATCTTACTGAGAAGCGGCCGACGCCAATCCCATCACAGGAGGCGGAGACTAACGCCTGGGAATGGGTGACGTTTCGGGACGCTCCCTGCACCATCTGCCGACCCGCGGCCCCCGGAGGGGGAGCGGCAGGCGATCCAAGCCAAACACGTCACAGTGCACTGAGCCCCACCCAGTCATCCACTCGTTTTTTTTTTTGGAGTCTAGCAATGGTCAGTTTAACAACAGCAACAACAATAACAACAACATCATAGTACTATTACTGTTACTATCACTACAATAAATTACCATCATAATAAATAAACGGCCCCAAAAACATGCTACATTCTCAGTGGTTGGGTCTTTTATAAGAAAAATTATTCAGCCCATAAAATTGAGGCCTTTTGTTGGCAGAGTTGTTCTGATCCTTTGGGGTTTGAGTGTCCTGTTCAGAAGATGGGGGGCACTGGGCCATCGAGCCCCAGCCACCATCCCCAGCTGCGACCACACTGTTTGAGCCAGGGGAGAGGGCAGAGGGCTAAGATGAGCAAAATCAGCCCCCCAAACCCTCCTCATGAGAATCACTCTGCCATTTAGCTTGGAGGATGGGGGCAGGTTCCCATTAGAATTAAAAAGGCTCTGTGACACAAGGCTGATGGAACGCGCCGTCCGTTATTTTACACCAGTTACCCCCCCCCAAGCTGACAACCATGTTTCACAGCCAGCAGAAATGGCGGCGGTGCCATTTGTGGGGGGAAACCCCTGACTACTTGCTAAGCCTGTGGGACGTTACGTGCTGCAGTTCACAGTTTAACGGTGCTCCAACCGCGGCCCTAATCGCTCTAAAGGACGGACATATACATGGCCCTGCGGGGGCAGTAAACTCCCCCAGCCAGGGCAGAGTCTGCAACTGTTACACTGGGGGAAACCCACAACAACACACCCATGGGTGTGGTCCAAATGATTGCTTCAATCAGCCATTTCTGCTCGGAGGCTCTAAGCCAACAGCGCCGATTAATCACCTGGGTCATGTCAGAACACAGCGGGAACACAGCTTGCAGTCAAAACTGCCCCAGGTGGCAAAAAAGAACAAAAAATAAAGCTCTGATTCTGCTCTCCTTTGGTGGCAGCCAGCCCTTTGTCACACAAATGAGACCGGACCACATCTTTCTGGACCAGAGGAGTGACCCAGCTGTGCTGGGCATTTCAGTTCACGTTCTGATACCGGATTTCCCCGAAACCCGTTCTGCAGTCCTGCCTGTCCCTCAGCGAACAGACTCTCGCCTAACGCCTCCTCCAGCCACGCGGTTGGCCAGAAACCGGTTCCATCATCAAGATACAAGGCCAGCATTCAACATCAGAAAACCAAACAAACGCTAACGATCCGTGGGGCTGATTTATTGCTAAAAGGCGCCAATGTTTATTTGCTTATCTTCCATCATGTAATGAATTTTAAGAAATAAATAAATCTCAGCTGTGCGTGTGCATGAGATTTTAAAACCCAACCAAATGCCGATTACTAGCATTTCTTAAAATCAGGGCGACTTATCTAATGAAGAATGAAAAATTTGAATAAAATTTCATGATTCAGGCGGTTTCTTATTTACAATCTTTTTTTTAGCCCTTAAAATTCTAAAATTCAGCCCTTAAACACCCGGGTATGAATTTTCATTAAAATGGTGCTACCGAACCCACACGTCTAATACTTGACACATTGAGAACAAAAATTAACAGCATCTTCTCAAAGGATCTCAGAAAATCCAGCTGATCTAAAAATTGCTTGATATAAAAAAAACCTGCAAATTTTAACGTTTTTAAATTGCCTAGCTAAACCAAATCAAAACCTGAAGTTGTCAACATTCTGTGAAATAGAAACAGAATTAAATGAGCATTACACAACCAATATGTCCAAAGCCCTGACGGTGACACCCTACGAGACGAGTTTTGGTAGCACTGTGCGCAAAGGGATACTCCCAGCAGGGTCTCCCATCATGCTCGTCCTCAGTTTGTTGTTGGCGGGCCCCATGGTTGAGGGAAGCTTTGACACGATGCTGGGAAAGGAGGTGACGTGTTCTGTAATCCGCTTGGGAGCCTGGGTCTTGTCCCCAGACACCGGTTTGGGCAATCGCTTGTACAGCCAAGGGTGCCGAAGTGCCTGGCTGGGGGTCATGCGGGTGGCTGGATCCCAGTCCAAGCACTTCTTCAGAAAGTCAATGAAGGTGGGATCGTCGCAGCCCTTAAGGGCTGTGGACCATTCCTTGCTCCCCGGTGGACCCCGCATCTTGCCCCTACGGGAGCGGCCGCCACTGAGCACCGACGAGCCGTTGCCGAGTGTGGTGACCGTGCAGTAGCGCGGGTGACCTTTGGAGCTGATGAAGTTCTTGGCCCGCTTGGCCTGATCTAGGATCTTCTGAGGCGGTACACCCAGGATCTCCATCATGCAGGCCAGCTGGTCTCCCTCGTCCTCGCCAGGAAAGAGCGGGTACCCCGTGAGCAGCTCAGCCAGGATGCAGCCAAAGCTCCACATGTCAATGGGCATACCGTAGTGTGAGCCCAGGATGACCTCGGGCGCCCTATAGAAGCGGGACTGGATGTACGTGTAAACACGCTGGTGGTCGAAACAGCTGGAGCCGAAATCGATGACTTTGATGCCGCTCCGGCCCTGCTGCTTGAGCAGGATGTTCTCCGGCTTCAGGTCACAATGGATGATCTTGTGCCGGTGCAAGCCCTCCAGGCACTGCAGGATGGAGTGAGCGAACTTGCGGACCAACGGCAGACTGAAGCCCTGGAACTTGTTCCTCTTGATGAGCTCATAGAGGTTCATGCTCAGCAGTTCAAAGGTCATGCATATGTGGTTGCGGAAGGTGAAGTTCTCCAGCATGTGCACAACATTCATGCTGCCCGTCTTATCCTGCTTCTTAAGGTGCTCCAGGATGCGGATCTCCTCGGCAGCCTGCCGGTGGAAGCGCTTCTCGTTGCGCACCATCTTGAGCGCCAAGTGCTGGTGGAGTTTGTGATCATACACCTTGGCCACCTGCCCAAAACTGCCCTTCCCGATGACCTTGAGGAACTCGTAGCGATACGCTAAGTGGTCGTGCGGGACGTGGATATAGCTTCCCTGGTCGTCGTCGAAGCCCCCGTTGTTTGAGCCACCGGCCACTGCCTGCCTTTTCTTGGCATTTGGTCCCACAAAGTAGATTTCGGGGTAGTTATAGATCTCCTGCTGCTCCAGGGGAGTCAGATGCTGCTGGTGGATCTTTAGGGCCTGTTCGGGGGTGAATGGACCAGACTTACTGGGCTTGGAGGTGCTGTCAGCAGACTTGGTGGAGCTACTGCTCTCCATAGCTCTCTCCTTCGACGGGGCAGCTGGTGGTTTAGAGGAACCGGAGCCATGGCTGCTACCGTTGACCTTCCGGTTGTAGGAGTCTTCGTACAAGTACTTCACCTTCACCTGCCCTCTGTGGGTCGCCGCTTGCTGGTGGTCTTTGGTGACAGGCTTGTTTGAGATCTGGTGGAGCAAGAGACAGAAATCTCACTGCATCTTCAATTCACATTGAGAACAGGAAGGCACAGTATGCGCTGCAATTTTCAAAAGCTAGTTGTTAAGTGCCAATAACCCGTCCTATGAGTCAGCTCATTGTAAGTAGGGTCAAAAGGACCACTAAACCTCTTTGGGCTTAGAATAAAAAGATCTGTACTTAAGTAGAAGAAAATCAAAAGATAAAGTGAGCACACTCAAGCAAGTGAGCAGTGTGTTGCAGCTAAATGTGGCTCAGGAGAGCATTCGTTAACAAACAGGACCCGTTTCTGGGCCTTGCTAAGGAGGAAAAGCCTGTAAAGATGGCTGCAAGGAGGAGTGTAAGCCACAGGAATCCTGTGGAACAGGACCTCCCAGAAAGCTGGTGCGGCACTCAGCAGGAACCGGGCCTTAAGGCTCATTATAAGTGCAGACCCAAGGTACCCCACTGTTTGCATAAAAACATTAAAGGGGACAGCCATTAAACCGGAAGGAGGGTATAACCTGACCTTCCTGCCAGTGAAGGCGACCCACTGCGCCGCTGAAGCAGCAATTCATCTAAATAACTCCATTCGTTAGCTTCTTAAAAAGCTCTCTGCAGTCATTATAGTCCACTGCTCTCACCAGCAGACAGAGAAAAGGCAGGAAAGAGAGGCTGTGGGAAACGGCCATTACATTTAAGGGTGCGCACTTTTGCGGCATAAGAAAGCTACTTAAATGCAGACGCTCCCCTCTCCGGTGAATGTTTTGGAAACAAACTGGTCGCGATGTGCTTGTCAGCCTCTCATTCCATCAGACTGGAAAAGAAGTCCAACTTTTAAAAAGGGGAGAGGAGCACGCCTAAAATAATACAATATGCCAAGTAAAGAGCTAATGGGCTGAAGAAGCTCAGGAATTAGCCCAGTGAGGCAGCTGCCTACCTCCAGTGCATAGGCTCCTTTTGGAAACTTATTCCATCCAAAGGTTCCAAAATTCATATAGCGTCCTATCTCTGACTACTCTGAATTATTGCCTGCTTATTAAATTCTACAGCTTTAAGCAACAAGCCGCTCAAACAGACGAGGCTGTAAATTACAGGCTTGATTTCCATGGATAACACCACCCTTTCAGGCAAACGTAACGTAAACCGTGTAATGTCAGCGCGTGCCTAAGACAGGTCAACCAGCACCCAGACGCTCCGGCACAGAGCTTTTTACCAGCTGTTTATCGAAACTGCCAGTTAGCAGCCCGTTAAATCTACCGAGCGCGAGCCTGATGAGTACCCAAGCCAGCAACTGCTGTCTGTGCATGTGACATAAGTTTGAATAGCACGCTGGCTACAAATATAACACCTTGGCCATAAAAACACGAGGACATGTACTATAAAACATTACTTATATTAAACTCCAGGCTCTGTCAATCAAATATATAATATAAAATGTAACACGCACATACACTTAGCTGTATGTTGTACAGACGTGCGAAATGACACGATATTAAAAGCTGAGGTAATGCAGAAAGCAATATATTAAAATAGAACTGGAAAACTCTTTGGAGGGGAAGGGCTGCAAGCAAATGCAATGCCTGCTGGGTGCAGAATAACCTAAATTCATGGTGCGGACCCGCCAATTCGGAGGCGTGCTGCTTGTCAGAATAGGGGAAAATTCAGCTGCTATGCGACCACAGTAGAAATACATGTATCACATAGACACTCCATGTTGATTCGACTGCCACCATGTAGAGCACAAGTACGGCTGCAGGTTCAACAAATAGACAGAAGCGATGTGACATTTCCTATCTTATAACGAGCCGTCCGAGTCCACAACTGGTGTCTGGGAGTGGAAGGAAATCTACCGCTAAACAGGCTAAGATTCACTTTTTATTTACGTAGCAAATGCTTTTACACAAAGCGATGTACAATCGGGAAGGTGGGGTTAGAATCTCCACAGCACTTGGGAGTTAAGGCAGTGTTCCACAAGCCGGTCCTCGGGGACCCCCGGACAGTCCACGTTTTTTGCTCTCTCCCATCTTCTGGAGCAAAAATGTAGACTCTCTGGCAGGGAGCAAAAATGTGGGCTGTCCGGTGGTCCCCAAGGACCGGCTTGTGGAACCCTGAGATAAGGGCCTTGCTCAAGGGCACAGCGGCGACATCACACTGCAGTCCCGGGAGGTGAACCAGCGACCTCCTAATCACAGTCACAGTGTCAGGACCTACTGACCCAAGCACTAAGGCCACCACCCCCCACATACCCTCCCAGAAGTGCACAGTGGCCAAATAGCTGGCTGCCTGTCACCGGCATCCACTTACTGTATGCTTGGGCAGTGGGGGCAATCCGGAGGGACTCCGGCCTTCGGCGTCCATGTCGTCGTTCACGACGTGGTCGGTACGCATGTAGGAGTCGTACAGGCCATCAGCATGTCGGACTGCGGGAAGAGGCGAGAGCAAGTCAGCAGCGGGCAGTGGTCGGCACGCCAGGCGGTGAGCACCGGAGAGCCCGGAAGGGCTTTGCTCCCCCTTGAGACCAGGATGTGGTCCCACTTCCCGGGATAGGCTCGGAACTGAGCAGGAGCCAGCGCCTGACGGGCAGCCGGCAGAACCAGGCGGACGCAGAGCAGCTTTACGGTCTGCAGGGGGCGACGTCATCGCACCCGCAGCCGCCGGCATCGCAGGCAGACTCGCGACTGTAGCACTTCTCTAATTGCCACGAGGCCCGAGAGGCTGTGCTGGTTAGTCAGAGAGGGAGACGACCCCCCCCCCCTCCCCCGCGGGGAATGAACACCTCGCATCACGTCCCCCCCGGATGATTCCTGACAACAGAAGCCTGCAGGGAGCACGAGGAGGCAGACTGGCGCTCATTAAGGGTCTCTGCTCAAACCAAGTCTCAATGTTTCTGATCAACAAAAAGTAAGAAGAAAAAAGAGAGAGAAAACTGGGCTTAATGAATACTTGAGGATTTGTATCCTGGATCATATTTCAAAGCAGAAACGGGTTTCCTGAACCCCGGGGAAGGGCAGACACTGGAGACGTGTCACTGTGCCCAGCAGATATATAGTATCCTCCAAAGCATACTAAAAATAAAGCCTGCTGAAACGGGCCAACTGAAGATTTTCTAATAAATATTTACTACAACAGACGTCTGTATCTAGCAAATGATCAATCAGCCGTTACAGAAGAGATGCAAAATGATGAGTGAAATTAGGATTTGTGATATTAAAGCATACTGTCATGTAGAGTTTACTTTTAATTTTAAATTTATACATTTCAAATCACAGGGTATATGTGGGCCCAGCTAGTCAGCATAAATAAGAAAGTGACATAAGAGCTCATTTTCACAAGGTTTATAAAAGACCAACGACCTGGTATGTATTAACTATTTTCCCTCAAACAAAAATGTGTATATACCAGTTGACTACGGAAAAAAATTAAACACATTTATAATGCATAGAGAAGTTTGACAGCAAATAATTTCAAACATGTTGGAAAAGGGGTTTCGCTTATTTAAAAGCGTAACAAAGCTGCTATTACGGTTCGGTGTCTGGACACGGTCATCTTGGACACTGTCCTCACTGACGTTATTTTCGTTACTGGAAACGATTTGGGTCGCATTAGGTAGCATCGGGGAAGTCAGATCGAAAATAAAAGCTGGCAAACGGAGGCTTTTGTGAGCGCTTACGGAATGCGGCGCTGACAGCGGCGCTTACCTGCTGTTATCGGGCCATCTGGCTTTCTGCTCAGTATCATCATGATCGCAGGTTTCGGTCGGGGCGACGATCACGCGGAAATTTCATCTAAAAGGAGTCCCGAGATTAAACCCCCCCTCCGGACCGGACAGCATCGAACCGGCTTCGGAAAGACCCCCGGGCCGCTGAATCACTGTCCCAGATCCGCGAAACGGCGCCTGGCTCCGCCGTCAAAGCCCGGGACAGACGTGGCTCCGGAGACCGGCGACGCTTCTGGGGGTTAAAGCGGCGGTGGGGAGACGCGATGGCCGGGAAGCCCCCCGACACATGAACAAAATGCGGGTTCGGCGGAGCGGAACTAAGGGCTGCGGATCGCCGCTCGGCGACGCTAAGGGCCGACGGCGTCGGCGCTGCTGAGCTGGCTGCCGGGCCCCTCCGGACGAGCCCCGCCGTGCCGCCTGCTCGGACCGGCACCACCGCTCCTTCTCATACGGCCAAAGTCCAGGGCGATCGCGGACGGCGTCCCCGTCGAGGCGCAGCGCGGACAGCACCCCCCACGCGCCGGCTCCTACCCGACAAAAAGAAAGTTTTATGTCCAAAATGTGCAGCGATATCGCCCCCGGATGGTCCTCAAATTCCGCAGCTTCTCCTCTAATTTGGGAACCATCCCCGCAAAAAAATATGAAGGCGGATTACGGCGTGGACACCAGCCCCCCTTCTCCCCTCGCTTTCCGATGGACGCCTAGCAGGGATTCGCCCCTCTTCCGGACCCCGAAGGAGTTGATCCCCCAAAACAAAAGCATGGGCTGGGACCTGGCGGCGATGCGTTAGCGGCGCTCCATCCGCGCCCGTTACATCTCGCTGCACGGAACAGCAGATCTAATCCATCCCTCCGCAAATGCGTCCGTCGTTCGCAAATAACTCGCGATTCGGGTGCCAGTTGCTAAGAGCGACTTCGGGTTGTTTGGAGCGTCACCAGTGCCAAAAAAATATGGGAGGACGAAACGAACGACTAGGGCGTGGAAAGGACGCCATTTTGGTTCTAACGCGCAGAACTTCCGGTCTAGCCCCGTTCCAGATTTCAATCTCTTGGCTGAAACTGCACGCAGTACGGAGAGCCGTCATGGCGAGTAGAAAGAGGGCGTGGAGATGAACATCACACCCGAGCCCATCTATAAGAATAGTAGACAGCCAACGACATAAAGCGGTCAAATGGTCTTTAAATTATCAGCCCTCATAAAAACTGAAAGAACATATTTTCCCCCAAAACACTGAAGAATAATGTATAACCTTAACTGGGTCTTAGGATAAAAAACTATTTAAAAATATGAAGGGGTAATATTCGTATCTATAATATACGTTACTGCTGACAGTATCTTAGAAAAGAATAAACGATCATATAAATGGTCATATAAATGGCCATAATAACAAGCATGAGAGATTGATTGACCTGACTCATATGTGCAAATGTGTTTTACCAGGCAGTTCAAACATCCCTTGCTAGACTAAATATGCTAGGCTGTGCTAAAGATACATACACCATAACCAAACGATTTCACATTATATTTGAGTGCTGCCGTGACAGACAAAGTACAATCTGGGGCTAAATCGACACCATGGCCACATAAAGGCCTCATGAGAGACAGATGGTTGAAGTTTGGCAGCTCATGCTGGCAGACGGGCACTGCAAGACCGCTGGCCCAACCCCCCCGCCCCCCTTCACGTGGGAGACGGAGCTGTGGCACACCAGACAGCATCACAGCGGCATGTAAAAGCTGGATCTGAGCCAATCTCAATTCAATCACCTCAAAACAATGCAGTAAAATAAAATCAAAGGCATGCCTGACAGACATGTATTAACATACATGGGCAGACCTACAGCACTGCTAATCATTACTGTCAAGATGCTTGTCTTATAATTTAACCACCACATACTCATAATACAATCCTGTAAAGTACTGGCCTATTCTAAACCCCATGCTTAAACTGATAATTAAAATATGGAATCATCAATGCACCCATTGTGCCCAAATGAAGCCAAATATAAAGCCTCAAATCTAAATGTTTGTGTGTACAGTTTTTTGTAATGAAACACATCTAACCATTATTACACAGCAGCCATAAATAATAGATGTATTTGTTTATTTTTGGATGTTTCTTAGACATATTGTCATTTCTCTTTGAATGAAATTATATCTGCTTTTCTGATAGTGCTATTCTTATGGTTAGCAATGAAATCAAATAAAATAGAACAAATAAAAATGGTTGGGTGAATATAAACACTCAAATGTTTACTAAAGTGTATGAAGGTATACTGATATTAAAGCTAGGATCATATCTCCCTCGTGTCCAAATATAGAAACATCTTGTTAGCTAAGCTGCAAAGAGTATGAGATAACTACATGTTTAAATATACTAGGCTAATTCTGACATTTTACTCTCCTCGAACGAGAGGGTAGTGGATTCTAATCTTAGTACTTCTTCA
The DNA here is from genome assembly GCA_026780765.1 of Petrocephalus schoutedeni. Lineage (NCBI taxonomy): Eukaryota > Metazoa > Chordata > Actinopteri > Osteoglossiformes > Mormyridae > Petrocephalus > Petrocephalus schoutedeni. Next base: position 296,338 of record JAODKL010000142.1, read on the forward strand.
GAGGGGGAAATAAGCCCCTGTATCTATAAATAACACGAAGGATCCTTTTTGGGCTGTGAGAATTCCTTGACGGGATTCTCATTGAAAAATAGGTGGCAGAGAGATTCATTGCCCAAAAAATAAATGAAGATTAGCCTGCCTCTACTGAGTTTGGTCCTGAACACTATAATACAAATACTATAATCTTATCCTGCCACGGAAGTTCTTCTTCCTCACTAAATGGTTTCTGGCCTTGGGCTTCATAATCCACTCTAACTTGGTGACGGACACTGAACTGTACTGGCCTATAGATATAATTCATGCTTTTTTCCCGTTCTTTTATGGTCGGAATGGTGCTGCCCTCTGGTGGAATTCATTAATTACAGCGCTTTGCTGGACAACAGAGAATTATGGAGAGTTATATCGCCGCCTGGTGCTTTGACATGCTACTGACAGCGTGTTTTACTGTCTTCATGTGGACAGAGACTTTTTTTAATAACAGAGGAGGAAAAAACAGTTTTTAAAAATACCCGTGTACGTGTGGACAAGGCCTAAATACAGAGATATTTGCCACCCAGAGCCGTACCCAGTGAGGCACTGAACACCACTTCATATTTATTGTGGGGCCACGGGGGACCCCAAAGTCCAGGATCGAGTCGTAATCCCAGTCCAGCCATAATTATAGGTTTGCCTGTATTTTCTTTTCATCAGAGAAGTGCATAACCGATTAACTGTGCACACATAACCACCTCAATGGCCATTTTAAGGCCTCAAGGAAAATGCCTGATAATGTGGTTGTGTTTATATCTTTGATAATTGTAATGAGTAATGGCTGCTGTTTAGTGATATATGCAAATGGAAAGACATTATATGCATGGCTCTGGGAGCAAAAATCACAAAACTGCATTTAAAAATGTATAATGCATGGCTTGGAGTGCATTGACCATTTATACCACGGTTACTAAAAAAATGCATTTTTCACGTTCATGAGCCGAAAATACATTTATTAGTAGAACCAGTGTTTGACTATAAATATTTCAAGGTGAATGATGGAGTCAGGTCTTTGCAGGGGTAAAACTTGTTAAAACTTGAAATAAGGGTGATCAATCACACTGTCCAGGTGCATCACATTATCAACAATTTTAAACATTTTTATCGTTTACATTCATTTAAAATTGTATTCTACATCTGGATTTTCAAGTAAAATTAGAGTCAAGGACTATAATATCACATTGATTTACTATTGTGATTCGCAAGGCTGGCATTAAGTGTGTGCTTATAGGAAATTAAGCAGATCATTCATATTCAAGAATGTAACCCCACCATAACGGTGTAAATATTTCCCCAGACAGCCACTCATTTTCGGTGGTCGTTTTCCTCCACAAAGGTCACATATCCGAATTGACCGAACACCGTACAGGCAGGTCTGATAATCCTGATAAGTGGGAATCAAACAAAATACACCTAGGGAAAAAAAACGTACATAAAGTGAAAGTGGACCACAACTTACCCTTTGCCAAGCTGATACTCTATAAGGGAAGTATGCAACATGAAGATACTTTTTCAGATTAAGCAATGGGTAGGCCTTTAGAAACACCCCCAGGTATACTAAACGGTACCACACCAAAAAGCTTTTTAAGTCAGTTAGTGATGTTTCGAATGTCAGTAATCTTTTACATTATTCTCCTTTATTATCAGGTTTATTTATATATTAAGCCTTATAATTTAACCCCTATCCCGTGTTTGGGGTCAATCTGACCCCAGAGCATCATGAAACGGTAGGCAAATTTCACATGGGGAAATTATCATGGGAAAAGGGTTAAGGCAGCTTCTCTGTTGTCTTACCCAAAAAGGTCAAACAGTTGCTGAGCTTCTCTGGATCAAAAGATCATGAGATCATTTGAACAGACCATATATGGATCACACTCCTGTCCTGTGCTCAGGATAGTTTACATCATTTGCTAGGGAATCTCAGATATGTGCAGTGAAATTGTAGTGAAATACAATAAAATAAGTTGGTGAATAATCCAAAGAATTCTCTAAAGTAGGGGTCACCAACCGAGGGCTACCTTATGATTACCAAATGGCTTGTGGGCTACTAGCTCAAAACATATATATTTTTTTTATTTAGTTTTTTTTTATCCAAAACCATCCAAAGCAAATCCAAAAATCCAAACACCTTGGGAAAAATTGCAAAAATTTGCCCCTATTTTTATACATTTTTAACAACCAAACTAACAATAATAAGTAAAAAAAAAAAAAAAAAAGTATAAATAAAAGTTCATCACCATTCTTTTTTCTCCATATAAAGAGCTAATGGTAAATTTTTTATGTTTAGTTCTCCATCTTTTAGGAACATATTGCATAAGGGGAGACCAGTTCCCTTCGATCATATTAGTATGTGTTCCATCACTAGGATTTTTAAATCCTTTACTATGGTTTAATCTCTTTAAAACGTATTTTTCTGATAGGTTGTCATAACCTTTCCACATATCAGCCTGAATAATACTTCCTGGAAGAACATGCCTGTTGATAATTGAGTTTGATTCTTTCTATTATCAACAGGTATTAGTATTATTCTTCCCTCAATTCGACCAAGCCGAGAACCCAGACACCTTCAACTTTGTGTCCTTTATTATATTTTCTCTGGCCAAATTTGCTTTCGTCGACTTCAACCACTGTCTCCTCCTATCGGGCTAAGAAACTCATCAAATTTCTCTTTTGTTCGATCATTGATCTTTCTAGTTTGATTTCTCAAACTATCAAGCGAGAACCTGAAAAAAGCCTTAATTATTTTGAAAAGGCACAATTGTCTTTTTTTCCAATTCTCCAAAAAGGTTCCTGTAAAAAATGTATTGTTTTTTTGCACGCTTCCCATGTGCATATTAGTCTTGTGTTGTTCTTGCTAATCATCTTGTTTTATGGTTACATCTTGAACAAAATCTATTAAATTCAGCCAAACAAAATGATTTCTTTTATTTTTTCTTCTAAGGTGCCTAACATGGAAAAAAAGGGTAAAAAAACAAATTTCGGCTGAACCCTGAATTTTGCTACGCAAAAGCCGCTGCTCAGCAGTACATTTTTTATTTTGATTACCACCATAACATTTGCATGTGTGAAACTTTCAGCAGAATTTCCAAAAGGCGCAGCATTACAAATATATATATATATTTATATTTTTGGTGAACCACAAGGGCAACTCGCCATTCATGAAATGAAGACAACGGGCGACCGGGTGCCCGCGGGCATAGGGTTGGTGACCCCTCCTCTAAAGCATATGGGTAACATTTAGAGGCCGAAGCATAAATAAGGAAAATATATTCACAAATCTTAACAAGGCACTTATAAAACGACTGACATTTTTTTTTATTTAATTTCATTTTATACATCTTAACAGGTACATATGTACACATCCGATTCTCAAAAACATGAAGGCATTGGGACCAGACTAGCCACATCACCATGCTAAAGGTGAAGCGGTTCAATTATGCCTCAGTCTTTCACGAAGTGGCTGGAGAGGGAAGGTCAGGATTGTCAACTCATGGTGACCCCCCCCACCCCCATCGCCATCAAGCAGTATGGTGGAAGCTGGGGGTGCAGAGTGATGCCTGGGCCCTGGTTTGTGTAGACGGCACACATCCACACAAGCCCGTACAATACAAAGGCACTCACATCACCATTAGGGCAGGGGAGCACACACAGAAGCTTCCGGAAAGCTCGGGGGGGGGGGGGGGGGGGGGGGGGG
>JAODKL010000142.1:305731-317441 GCA_026780765.1 Petrocephalus schoutedeni
TCGAATTTTTACCGGATGTGACGTTGTCCCGAGCGCCGAGTTCCGACCGCCGAGGATAATGGAACGCACGATTAGCACGTGGCCCATATGGGACGGCCTCTGTAGGGACATCCTGTGGTATCAAGTATCTTGGAAAGAAGATAAGGATCAAATTAGTGCAGATCAGTTAGCGATCAACGGATGTGTCAATGTCCTATCCTCTCATTGGCTGCCTGAATGAAGCTGGAAATGTCCATAATGTAAGTGGTGCATCGGCAACAACCTGCAAACCACACTGCATGGGAAAGAGCTCTAATGCTGAACCCACGGACGCGGAACACCTTTCAAACTGCTGAGAGTATTCACTTGTTTACAGACAGTAATTGCTCTGTAACTACAGCGCCGTTTAAAATCTCATGGCTACTCTTCTCGACACTTGGGGGCCTCTGATTACAGGTATCAGAAATGGCATCGATTGTATAAGAACGTTTGATTTCTGACGCAGACGGCTGCGGCGGCTTTGTTCTCGCAGGCTGCTGCGCTCGCATTCAGTGTAAATGCGACTGCGGCTTGGTTTGCGGGCCGCCCGCCGGCACTCGTCTGACTGACACTCCGGGGACGCCAGTGCAGCGGAGGGGAGGCCTGCCTTCGACACGGAAGCGCTTGCGGTGGAGCCGAAAGGCCTCGCCGCCCCTTTGTCTGTCAGCAGATGCCCTCCTTTCCACATCCCCAGCCAGATGGGCGGGGGGCAACTTCAAACGCTGTTTGGGTCCCGCCTACAAAGACTAAGCATACTACATGGAACAAGAAGACCTATCAGCTCTTTTGATCAGTACAGAGAATGCTTTTGGGCCACTGAGAAAAGCCCTTCATGTCTGGCCCCTCTGTGTCTCACTAAAACAACTGCAAAACAAATCCGAAACACTTACAAACAGGAGCCACACCAGCAAATACAGTTACCGCTGACTTACGCTGCCCACGTCTGGACAATCAAACAGACCCCTTTATGAACTTGAGACCGTTACACTGATCAAACAGCCTTGTGTTTATTTGACTCTCGCAGCTGACTTTGGACTGACCTACATGAAAGGGTAATTCCAGGTTTTCAAATGAAAACAATGCCTGGCATTTAAAAACATTCAATTGAGAATAATGACTGCATATTTGAAGAAGCCGTACCTCAGAAAGTCTCAACATGCACTATATGGACAAAAGTATTGTGACACCTGGCCATTACAACTTTACATCTACAGGAACTTTTAGGACACCCGATTCTAAATCTATAGGCATCAATATAGATCTGGTCCCCACTTGCAGCTGTAACAGCCACTCTTCTGGGAAGGCTTTCCACAGGATTGCGGAGTGTGTCTGTGGGAAGTTTTGCCCATTCATCCAGAAGAGCATTTGTGAGGTCAGGCACTGATGTTGGACTTGAAGGCCTGGCTCACAATCTCCATTCCAGTTCATCTCAAAGGTGTTCGATGGAGTTGAGATCAGAGTGCTCTGTGGGCCAGCTTTGTGGGAACAGACTGGGGAAGGCCCATTTCTGTTCCAGCATGAGTGAGCCCCAGTGCACAAAGCAAGCGCCATAAAGACACAGTTGGGCGAGTTTGGTGTGGAAGAACTTGACTGGGCCACACTGAGCCCTGACCTCAACCCTATCAAGCACCTTTGGGATGAACGTAAACAGAGATTGTGAGCCAGGCCTTCACGTCCAACATCAGTGCCTGACCTCACAAATGCTCTTCTGGATGAATGGGCGAACACCACAGACACACTCCAAAACCTTGTGGAAAACCTTCCCAGAAGAGTGGCAGCTGTTATAGCTGCAAAGAGAGGACCAGCTCCCTATTGATGCCTATGGACTTTGAATGGGGTGTCAAGAGTTCATGTAGGGTGTCCCAATACTTCTGACCATATACAGTAATGTATCACAGGGCTCAGGTCATGTTTTTTACCCCACGCTTGACCCCAAACATTAACATGTTTCAAACCGAGATGTAGCCAGCTGCAAAATAGCTAAATGTGATGTGTTGTTACTGCTGTAGCCTCTGCTATGCCCTGCATGCCCTCCCGCTTGAATGAGGCTGGGTGAATGTGACCTTTATGACCCAAAGATCTGCGAACAGAAGAAGCCGTTCCCACTTGGCCCATTTGGTCATAGCCAAAACAGAACCACCAATCAGCTTCCATTTAAAGGGTCTTGCTTTCCTGCAGGGAAGGGAAGGGAGGGTGCCGCCATCAGAGTGCGTAGTGAGGGGGGTGGGGTCATGCTCGGGGGCCTACATGAGTTGAAGGAGAAGAGGCACTGTGAAGCTCTTAGCCCAAAATGAACCCAACCCACCCCACAGATGGAATCCAGCAAGTCTGGGCATCGTTAGGCATCGCTGCCTTATCACTCCTATCAGGTGTGTACACCTTCCTTCTGGTTCATAAGTGGCTACCTGGGGAGGGATGCAGGGCTTTTAGCTTTAACAGATTTTTCTCTTATAACTATCATATATTTATGTATTTGGTTCTCTGCCCCTGCATCAATCTTCCAGCTCCGTATCACATAAAGGGCTTTGGAATGTTCAGATCACCCATTTCTATAACACTGCTGTTATTTCCGTCAATGATGCTATTCTTGCATCCAGATTTGTTATGGGATTTGTGATACCGATGCTGGGAATGGCGCTATAAAAAAATGAGCAGATCACAGCTGAGACTGTAGAACTACTGAGCCTACTCGTGTGAAAATTATGCAATCCTTCTGTGGCATGGCATCCCTGCATAATCACTGACGGACAGCCTGTCACACACCATCTCCATGTAAGCAACATCCTGTGACTGAATCTGGCCTTTCCTCACATTGCAGCTGTCCCATCAGCTCTCTGCAGGCGACCAGAGGGGGGAGGGAGGGCAAAAAAGATGCACCAGCCCGATTGGGGAAACGACTCGGGCGGCAGGAGGGACGTGCACTGGCCGGGGAAGAGAGCTACGTGTACACTCTGGCAGAGATAAGGCTTCCTGATATGCCTCTTTAGACAAGTGCATAAGCCACCACACGTCCATTTCTGCAGTCATCGTTTTACATGAAAAAATAGGGAGGAGGTTGAAACCATTCTGGGGGGGAGGGGATAAAGAGATAAGGTGGGGGCTCTGAAACCCTGGAACGGAAGCTGGGACACTTTGCCTCATTTCCTGTTACTGGAACCCTACGTGTAGCGAGACAGCGTGCGAGTCACACTTTGAAAGACGGAGAAACAGGAAACTGCGCAAAGAGCAGGGAGGCTCAGATCAGCGGCTGCCAAATGACCTCGTTTTGTGCGCTAACGAGCCCCGAAGCCGTCCGGCAGTGGGAATGAGGCTGAAGTGCGGCATTAAACACCCACTTTACTGTGGTTATCAGGCCCGTTTTACCCTCATTGATGTACAGATGCTCCATCTCAGGATCCATCCCTGCTGACACCCCACCACCGAGCCCTCTCCTGTGCCTCACTTTTATGCAGGGAAGCACTTTCTCCTGCTGTTTGGATCAGTACACTGAGCCCAGAAATACTTGGAAGAAACTCGCTTCCTCTTGCTGCTTAAGCGACTTCCTCTTTTACTTGTCACCTGCAGACACCCCCACCACCAGTCCGGAACCCGCCGTTTCCATGGCAATGAGCTCGGGTGACGTCTGTGGGACACAGCAGTGCAGACAGAGATAAAAATGCGATGTGCGAGATGCTGTAACAGGCCCCCTCAGCTCAGCATGCTCGATACGGGAGACCTCCAGGGCGAGGCGGGGCTACGGGCCGCAGCAGTGTTCTGATTGATCGTGCTGCACGTCAATCGCCTGTCAGCTAGGCAATGTGCAGCAGTGCTGTACCTGTATTAATGGCAGTGTCACTTGCTCCAGGTGTCAACGTCTACTAAATGATGGGGAGAAGTGGCAGAGGAGGATATTTACTCTATTATTAACCTATCTGAGGTGCAAGTTTACAACTGAAGCCCTCCAGCTTCCAGGTAGAAAAGCAACACGCCATGAAAATAGGGCACAAAGACCCCTGAGGTCACAAGGAGATTATCAACTCCCCAGCCATTAATAAGAAATGGCTTCAGAAAGGAAGAGGAGCATACTGCAGACTGGCCTCAGATTCTACCGTGAACCCTCCTGCCAGTAAGGTGAACGCCACTAACTATCAGATGTAGCAGCTACCTGCACTCATGTATAATCATAAGGGGAACCCAGTGCCGTGAACAGGTGGACAGCCCATGGGGCGACTGAAGTAAAGGGGGCCAGTAGGGGTTTATTGGTGTCTGGATGACCCCTCCAGCTCCACCCACTCTCACTCTTAAAAACCACTGGTGAACCATCTCTGCTTGGAAAGCTCTGCAGTAGAAAGTAGACAGCCTAACATCATGACCTCAGGACAGGGCTTCGAGCCCATCAAGGCACACTCTGCTGGAATAGGGTCCCAAGCCCTTCGGGGCACGCTCTGCGGGACAGAGTCCCGGGCCCTTCGGGGCACGCTCTGCGGGACAGGGTCCCGGGCCCTTCGGGGCACGCTCTGCGGGACAGGGTCCCGGGCCCTTCGGGGCACGCTCTGCGGGACAGAGTCCCGGGCCCTTCGGGGCACGCTCTGCGGGACGGGGCACGCTCTGCGGGACCGGGGTCCCGGGCCCTTCGAGGCACGCTCTGCGGGACAGATCAACTACAGTCTGGGTATCTCGCTCCCCTCTGGCAGCCGGCCCACCTCCGGCTGTTGTTCTCCTCACAATGGCTCCCTGTTTTTGCAGAAATTGGTTTTAAGAATGACATCTGGAGCCATTTATAACTCCGTAGACAATCTCCCAGGACAAAGGACATTGCGGCAGCTACTGATCAGACAGAGAACAAGCCACAAGACTCTAGTGAGAATCGTCATGGTGATGCCTCCCTTATGGCGATCCTTACATAGGGAAGATGTATGCAGCCAATAAGTGAGAATCCATATTATGTCATATAAATCCAAATGAACTGTGTGAAAGCATCAATGTGCAGGACATTATGCTGTTTCACACCTTTCATGCCCAAATAGTTTGCATTCCTGCTGATCTCAAATACGTTTCTTTGCATTTTCTCAGCTGAGACTAGGGCTCCATGCTGCCTTCTGAGTCATTTCTGATGTCATTCTCTAAAAACCAAATAATTTCCATATTTTTCTATTCCCTCCAAACCAAAAACATTTGCATGTTCCTGTAATGAGATGTGATCTTGTGTAAGCGTGTCCTCTGCTGGGATATTAGCGACATGTTTCCCAGGGGAATGTTTAAAGACGCCTCATTTGGAATAACATGCGGGCCCAGAGAGGCATCGCTGTAAAATATCCGTACAGAACCAGCTCCGCCTCCTCTCAGCCCACGGGACAGTGAGCTGCGTGGGCTGAATTATTCATATACGGGGGCACGGAACACAAGGCATGTTTCCAAAACAGGAGCAAGAGCGTCGCGGGCGGGGTGCATCACAAAAGGGTGACTGGGATGCAGCGGACATACGCGCACGCGCACACACACACACACACGCACACGCACACGCACACGCACACGCACACGCACGCACACACACACACACGCGCGCGCAAGTGGGGAGTTGCACCTGCCTGTAAGGTTGAGGAAGGGAAAGCAAGGGAGTGTCTGACCCTACGCGCTATTACACAAACACACAGGCCGCGTTTGCGAAACACGGAGCCGGACCTGCGCAGAGCACGAGGAGGATCCTCCCCAGAGGTCCGCCGGCCGAGCCGGAAGCTGCCCCTCGCCACGCACCCACCACCCACTTCACCCAGGGAAGCGAGACGGACTCCAGAGGACAGACAACACGTGTCTGAGCACACGCTGGGAGAGGAACACGTCATGCACACCGTCATGCTCACCACCATGCTCACCACCATGCTCACCATGCTGCTTCTTCCTCCCATGGCCACCAGTGTCAGATGCTCATGGGTGGTGATATGGGTGGGGGTGGGGGGGCAGGAGATACAAAAAGAGAGCATGCTGTGCTCCAGTAGAGTAACTCGAGGAAACCGTATCCATCTCAAGTGTTTGCGGGGTGTCAATTGCTGCAGGGATCCAATGAGGATACAGCTTTGGCCCATCAGTTTAATTATCACCGTCCATCACCACCACCATAATCATCAAACTGTTAAATTCCATCATTACCCTCATCAACTGTCACCATCATCAGCAATACTGTCACCTTCATTGTCGTCAATACTGTCACCATCAACACTTTCACTGGTATCATTATCACCACCATCACTACAATGTCGACTCCCGCATGCCGGAGGTCTTACTGTGGTAAAAACACAATACGAGAAGTTAGAATTATGTCAGAGGAAGCAGCACACGGAGGCCTGTACCGATCTGAATGTAAAGCTCTCCTCTCTCATCCCCCCCCACCCCCAGCCATGAACCAGAACAGACTGAAGAACGGGATGAATTTATGCATGTAAAAAAATAGATCTTTGATTAAAGTTCTAAAATCGCGAAGAGTAACCTCACAGAGATAAGCTTCCCGAGCCCGCACTAGATGCTTCCGGAAATGAAGCAGGTGCAACTAAGTTTCTGCTTAAGCAAGGGGCACGCCGAGTCGAGGCCGAGTCGAGGCGCTTTGGGGTCGCCTTGAACGTCACTCTACCTTGGCCCCCTGTTTTGCCTGCGCTTGCCGGAAGAAGGTGGTCTTGGCGGTGAAGAAGGTGAACTCCTCGTTTTCTTCATCCAGACTGCAGTATCCGCTGCTCATGCTGTTGCTGCCGGTCATTTAGACCAAATCCTCGGTGCCCCCCCCCGACGCAAATCGCCTGTCTTCCGCCAGCTCTATCAGGGCAGCCAGCCTCACGGGTATACGGAAGGGCCGCTGGGGGTAGTCGGACCAGGAGAGGGCGCCGCCTCTCTGATCAGGGGCTCATGACCAGCATCAGAAACGGCGGGAAGTCTCAAACCGCATGCGGCCGGCGTGGAGCTACTAGCCTCTCCCGAGCCCGAGCCCAGCAGAAGCGTGTTCCGGGCTTCCCCTGGCAGAACCGGGCCTCAGAGCAGGCAGTGCGGTCCACAGCGAGCGATCTTGGGGACTACAGTGGCGTACGGGGTAGAGCAGACGACAAAACGCCAAGCGCGAGACTGCCGCCGTTCGCCCGTTGCTGGAGGATCCGCGGCCGCCGAGGCTGCTCAGATGCAAGCTGCTTCGTCTACCTACTTCATAAATCGAGCGAGTCGCGTACAGTGGATGCACCACCCCTCCCTCTCCCTCTCTGCTATGACTCGCTAGCTCCGTCTCTCTCTCTCTCTCTCGCTCTCTCTCTCTCTGCCTCACTCAGCCATTTGCCTATGAGCAAGCCTGAAAGTTTACACTAACACCCCCCCCTCTTCCTGTATGCGTTTGCTTTGAGCTTACCCATCACCACTTCCTCTTTAACAGAGAGAGAGAGAGAGAGAGAGAGAGAGAATGGTGTGTTTCACGCACACAGACACCTGATATGTAAAGCACTTGCAGCATGGTAAGGGGAAATCGTACATAAACTGGTCAAGAGAAGGACTCTAGAGAAAGAGAGAGACGGGAGCCTCTCTACATCGTTACGGATTTAACAAACGTACCAGGGTCCATGGAACCACCTGACTATCAGTCTCCTTCCTGATGTGACCACAGGCGAACCACAAGCTGCGGCTCAACAAATGGCTCGTGTGTGTAAGGTTTGTATCGGCAGGCCGGTTGCCCGGGTAACAGAGGAACAGTCACCAACAGAGAGTATGAGGAGATGGATGACGCGGCGGGACCCCGAAGCAGACCGTCCACCGTGCCTCATGCCAGCTACCAGTCCCTAGCAGAAGAGGATGGTCTGCAGTCGGCCCCGCCCACCACACGGCCCCCACTGGCATACGTTACTCACTCCCGAAGGGTAGAGACAGGAATATAAATCAGGAGACCAGCCCTGGCCCCAAACATCATGTTAGATGCTTTTATTCAGGGTGAAGGGCAATCGAGAAAGCAGCAACGACGAGCAAAGCTAACGACAAATCCGCTCCCTCCTTCCGCTCACAGGCACAGTACCCGAACCCACCGAGCCACACACCACCCGCAAACACTGACCCAGGAGAGGACTAGTGCGAGGATGACAGGCTCATAGCAAGGTCACTGAGATCTCCAAGCCTGCAGCAATTTTCAATTACTGGTCAAAAGTGGATAGACAATTTTAGGATGTGATTCCATTATGTCCCATTATGCCCAGTTTTTGGTCTTCCTGTGTTTAATGAACCTGACATTTTACTACGGCAGATCCTATTATTGTAGGTCCGTAGTCGTGCATGCTAAGCTGAAGCATGCATTCAGTTCAGAAGCACATTTCAGAACGTTTCTAAAGGGGTGGAGGATGCGAGCTCAGCTCCCAGGAGTGAAGTTTACCTTCTACCCATGAATGAGATGCTCAACGCCACGGTAAAGTGAAGAAGTGCTTAACAGGTAGATTTTAGCTGCAACAGGCCGTTTTCTCTGTCCAAAAAGCAGCGGCAGATCAAGCTACGACCAAGCTTTATTCCCACCCCGGTATCTGACAGCAAACTGTATGTGTTTTCAGGGCCTTAACAGGACACCTAAGCTAAGGCCCGGATCGATCTCAACCTGGAGCGACCGTTAGCATAATCGAGCGGCGAGCGACGGGGCATAGGGAGCGGCCAGTGCCGCCCCCCGGGAGTGCTGCCCGGGGCCTGGGGGCCAGCTGACGTGGCTGTTCCCGGCATCAATAGCTTCCATTTAATCAAAGCGAGCTGTACAGCTGAACCTCAATGCCCCATGGGGGGTAGGTGGGGGGGGGGCACCATCCTCCCTGGAAAATGGGGATCGATCCCAGCTCGCAGTTTAGAAGAGATAGAGCAACACGACAAATCGGATGCGAGCTCCCCAAGACACCCAAAGCCCACACCAGTCCAAAGGAGGTCTCCTCTGGTGACCCATTCAAGGAGACCGCTGACAGTCTGTGCAAGAGAGTCAAGCTAATCTGGGAAGGGGGGTTAGCTGGGGGCTGAGTCGATCCAAAATAGCCCATTATATAGACTCTGCTAATCGCTACGCTCAGATTTGATTTTTCAATTCCCTATTGGCTGCGATGGGCTGGCCCCCCATCCTGGGTTGTTCCCCGCCTCGTGCCCGTAGCTTCCGGGATAGGCTCCGGACCCCCCGCGACCCTGAACGGATAAGTGGGTTGGAAAATGGATGGATGGATGAAATTCCCTATTGGTTGATGAGATCGATGGTAGCCAATGGGGGGCAGGATATTGACCAAATGAACAAAAGAAAATGATGATGTCACATCAGTCATTCTCCGAGCTCAGTGAGTGTGAGCCTTATTTCATTGCAGAGGAGCCCAATTTGGAGCCAAAACGGCGGAGAGCTGCAACCAGGGATGGTACGGGCCCCCACAGAGACCCGAAAGCGAGCCTCTAGCCAAGGTCTGACACAAGGCCTTTAATTATTAAGGCAGCACACCTCTCAGGTCACAGGCACGTCACAGGCCACTGCATCATTAGGCAGGAAAATGCCAGACTTTTAAACATTAAAACGGGGCAACACTATCTGGCCGTCTTTGGTTCCATTCTGTCAGCTGGTCCTGGACGCGTCTCCTCCAAGGGTAGGGTGACCCTATACCAACGGGGCCTGGAAGCACAGGGCCCGTCTGACCTTCCACGCTCCTGCACATGCTGGCCACCGACCAGAGATGCAATCAGGCTGCGTTTCTGAAGCAGGCCTAGTTGAGGGGCGTCTAACTCGTCCCTTCATCAGCGGACACTTAGGCTGAGCTTTTGCACAATTGTAGAAAAGTCCACTCCTCCTGGTTAAAAGGGGGACTTCACCAGAATCCAACAGCTGTATACCGTGGTACTACACACCTGGTTTCACACTGTTTAGCGTGAAGCTTTTCATCTGCTGACATGTAGCTTGCACAGTTCCTGGCATGATTTAGCTTAGCAGATATTCATGGCCATGCCTTAACACACCATCGCCATCACTTAACACGCTCCAGTTTTTCACAGCACCACTGGCTCCTTTTCCAAATAGGTTTATGTAACTATCAGAATAAATTTGTCTTGTTAAATAATCTTTGAACAAAATAATACTGTTAAATGCACCTGATTACCTGAAGCATGACACGGGAGAATAAAGACTTGGAACAAAAGTTGTGGTGTATCTCTCAGTAGGTTAGGTGTCTGTCTCTGTGTTAAAAGAGTAATTATAGCACCTTGAGCAAATCATTTAACCCCAATGCTCTAGGGCAGGGGTGTCAAACTCCAGTCCTGGAGGGCCGCAGCCCTGCACATTTCTGGGTTTACCCTCGTTTAACACACCCGATTCAACGCCTCGCAGCTCCTTGGGCTAATTACCACACAGCTCCTCAGCTCAATCGTTTGTGGTGGATCAGGGAAAGAACTAAACTACACAGGGCACCGGCCCTGCAGGACTGGGGTCTGACACCCCTGCTCTAGGGATACTGCATTACTGCATCCTGGCGGACTCACTTGTAAGAGAAGTCTCTTATAAATGTATATTAATAGTAATTTAGGCAGCCTGGACAGAGTGCAAGCATCACCTGCCACAGATTCTGGTATAAACAGGAGATGATGTGCCTCCTGAGGATGTCAGCGGGTGATAACCCACATTCTGCTGCATGGTGTAAGCAATGTGATTTTCCCTGGATACACAATACAGTCTAGCAATACCTCTGCTTCGCTTTGGACCAAAACATCTGCAAAATGCAAATGCAGTAATTAAGCAGGTTCATGGAATAACACTTTCCCGATTTGAATCCTGAGAGCAGATCAAATGATAAGTTCCCCTCCGGCATTCTTATGATTGGACAGATCTGTGTAGTGTGTTTTGCCTCATGCCTGGTTGAGCTGCAAAATTGATTTTAAAAGATCAGCCTTGCAGCCCCAGGGTAAGTGCGAGCAGGCTTGTGAATGACTTATGTGGATGCTGAGCGCTGGCCCCCAGAATCTTCAGGTCCAAGAGGAGCCCCCTCCGGCAGGAATATTTTTATAGAAATGACCGAATGCCAACAAGTGCCAACAGTCGCACGAAATAATGGAAGGGACAGACAGCGAGTGACAGGGGTGGGTTTCCACAGGACAAAAAGCAAAACACTGCATAGTGTGAAATGGGGGGTGGGGGGGGGGAACAAAGGGGTTTATGTACATGGTGCAATAGAGCAGCAGGAAGCGATGGAGTGACTACACTGAATAAACAGGTGAATAATGGCGGATCAGGCGATCCGTACCGCGTATGAGCACGTGTGGCGCCCTAAGTCCGGCTCGTCTGACCAGAGTGATCACTCCGTACGTGACGCCAATGACGCGCCTGGCACACGCGTGCGTATATGTGCACTACACATGAACCAGACCCGGAAGCAATGGATGGAGAAGGCAGACTGGGGAGCAACGCACTTTTAAATGTGGAGGATCGCCCTGGTCTGTGGCAGAGCTGCAGTGTTTGCATTATTGTCTCCTGTTCTCTTCATCGCAAACGACGGCATGACTCATGTCAGCTGACCTGCTGAGAGGTACAGTAGGTGCCAGAAACCTGGAGCCGTAGCCATTTATGGACGGGGGCGGGGCCAGCGTTTGAGCAAAACTCCTTCCGAAAGGCATGCTCGTGTTACAGCTTGCAGTCTGGGGCGGAAGTCATGCGAGCGTCAGCCCTACTGCACACACAGGCTGGGGGGGGGGGGGGGGGGGGGGG
>JAODKL010000142.1:328944-341645 GCA_026780765.1 Petrocephalus schoutedeni
GCCGGGGGGGGGGGGGGGGGGGAGGTCGAGGAGTCATTTATGGCGAGAAAGGGAAGATACAGCTAAAGAAGCCCCTATTAATAATATCCCATTTATAAATATTAGATGGATGGAAGTAGATGTGAAAGCATAGTCTAAGCCACAGCTGTAATTACTCAATTAAAATTTAATTACCACCGAGTCAAATTTAACGTGGACTAAGTTAACCAAGGAGAGTTAAACAGAGGCCACAGAATTAGTCTGCCATCATTAAGGAAATGGATAAAACTGAAGAAATGTCTGGAGCATGATACTGCGGCAGAGATCACTCTGCAGACCGGCGGTCTGTCCAGCGTCCCGAGTCGAACCCCATGTAGCAGTTCTGATTGGGTGGGGGGGGGTAATGCTAACTGGGACAGTGTAACCAAAGAATCCCTCCCCGCCAAGGCAGAGGGTGCCAGGCAACATTAGCCGATGAACGGCGGCCCAAAACACGGGAAAGGATCGATGGGTCGCTCTGCTCAGGATGTCAGCCACGTGGTGATGCACGTGCAGCGCGGGCAGGCGCCTAGCCAAGCCAGGTGGGCCCACGGCGCTGCCAGGACACTGACACGGCGCAGCAGATACGAGATACATTCCTGAAACACGATTCATTTATGGACATTTCAGCGATACTCCTCTAGGGGGCAGATTCCCCTCCTAGCAGCCGACGGAGAAGTAGCCCCCAGCAGAACATCGAGCAGCCCGTATTGTTCTGTAGTGAAAACGGGTCACTCGATATGGCTGCAGTCTGACTTTCCCAGGAGACTGACGATCCTCCATGGTGAGCAGTTACGGAGCGTGCAGGTTTAACCGGACAGCTGAGAAGGGCGGGCCAGCCGGGCGGATCTCTGCACCACCGCCCCGGGAAAAGCCGAGAAGTCCTGGCCACACCCCCACCTGGCGGCCGCTTACTGCCAGAGACGAGGGGCCAAAGCACACCCCCAAAATGCCCCCCCAGCGGCTTCGCACCACACCCATTCCCAGCAGACAGGGGCACAGTCAGAAGCAAATATGGAGACGAGCCAGGTGCTGTATCAGTACCACGCCAGCAACAATCAGGGACACGCACGCCTGTGCATGCTATCCCCGCCTCACTTCATATCGCATACGTATAAGAATACAGAACTGCAGCTGCTGGCCGGAACGGCATTCTCACACAGGCCTCGGATTCATCAGTGAACAGCATCTTTCCTGTTCCGAGGTAAAACGGCGTCGCTACATAGCCCAGAGTGTGCAACTGCACAGCGTCCCATCCAGGGTAGCCTCCTGCTGCTACGTGAAACGGGTTCCAGGCCCCCCGCAGACGGAGTCACCCTTTCTTGCTGAATGGGGAATTGGAACCCAGGGAAGTTTAAAACAGTGTTCAGCAGTCAGAGTAGGATGAACACTTCAGGAAATGTTGGGTGTGTGATTGGGGACTGAGCAGAAGCTCCAGCGCTAAGGATGAGAGGGACCAGGCCGGTGGTGTTCACACGCTCCAGTTGGTAAGGCAGCAGACAGAGGACAGCACTTACACCACGTGACACGATAATTATGTCATCAGCAATGATGGCATCAGCAATTATGTCATCAGCAATTATGTCCCCAGCGGCGGTGTTCAGCACCACTCAAA
Organism: Petrocephalus schoutedeni; assembly: GCA_026780765.1. Lineage (NCBI taxonomy): Eukaryota > Metazoa > Chordata > Actinopteri > Osteoglossiformes > Mormyridae > Petrocephalus > Petrocephalus schoutedeni. The sequence continues at coordinate 330,578 of JAODKL010000142.1, forward strand.
TCGCACATTTCTTTGGGGTCCCCAAAGTTTGGGAAGCCCTCTATTGGTCACCATCAGTCACAACACAATGAGGGCTGATGTGACTTTCTGAGTGGAGCCCCAGAAACGAGGAACCTGCCACCAAGGTGATGTCATGCAAGTTTATGACATCAGCACAGAGGGCGCCGGTGTGGAGATGACATCATCGGGCAATGACAAAAACCCAGTGAGGCCGCACCCCCCACCACTGGCCCCCGCCCTGCGGCGACGTCCACGGGCCGGCGTGAAAACTCAGCACCACAGTACCACTGGAGCTGGAGAGCAGGGTGGGGGGACATCAGCAAGGTTAACCATGATGACGGAGTCCTGGGGACGGAGCGGGGGATGTGGAGGATTTCCTCTACCAGAAAGTCCCTGTCAGATGCAACGTGCCAACCACACCACCGAAAGCACCAAAAAAGCACAACTCTGCCTTTCACACCAGCTACGTCACAGCCACAAAGAGTGCAGTATGTGTGGCTCTACGCTAAGGACTACACAGAAAGAAAAAAAAACCACAGACATCAAAACGGAACATTATAACCCAAGTAAGTCACCCACCAAAATGACGTCCCAGTTGTTCCATTTTTTGCCAAAAGATGAAGACAGTACATCGGGCCACTATAGCGCCCCCCAGCGGGTCAAGATAAATGTGTGTCCTGCACTGGGGTGAACTTTGTCAGTGCTTTCCAAAGTAGAGGACAAGTACAGGAACATCTCTCCCTTCATGCCAAGAACAGTGCACGAAGATGGGCCACCAGCCCCCTCACTGCTGTCACCAACAGGGTGAGCCACAGCCCAAATGCATGCTGGGAAAAACACACTCAAGGAACACTAAGGTCACATTTCCTTGAAACTCAGGCATGCAATCTCGCATGCCAGAGTCGCCATTGGAGCAGTTCAAATCACATCAGATAATCTGATTTTACAAATACTGCCCTGACCTGACACCAGATGCAGTATGGGGAAATCTCTGTGCAAAGCAAAAACAAACTGTGGAATGTCTAAGGACACTGCCAACGCTGAGGACCTGGAGAAACATCCCAGGACATTCAGCTCTGCACTGATCAGGTCCAAATTCCCTTGGCCAGGGCATCTTATGGTGATGGGACCAAAAGCGTTCGGGTTCATTTTGGGGGCACTCTCTAGGCAACGCAGCCATACCGAGGAGACATGCCCAGTGTCTACATTTCTGCAAACCCATCGTGGTTTATGATTAAGTGTAAAGGCACTAAACACAAAAGAAACAAACAGGGTTCCCTGAAAAGACCCGCATCTACCTTATCTCGCTCACAGGTCGCATGCAGTCACTCATCAATCTCGGGATAACCATTTACAGCCTTTCGCCCCAAGAGCCTTAAATGAGGCAACTGAAAAACTGATTTCTGACTGAATCGCTTTAATCTTTCCTGGCAGATAGTAAGAAGCGTGTCGGCGGCCCGATCAATGAGACATTCATGCAGACTCGACAGGATTGTGGAGGTAACTGGCAACACGAAACAGTCAGCAAAACATCCTAGATATCCTTAGAAAAGCGGATTGCAACCCGTGTTATTAAAACGACGCGTATTTCCTCTATAAATAAACACGCCGCCTCTCGCTAGTCTGAATTTCCCTCTTTTTATCGACAGTGTTAAACTTGGGCGATCGCTGTCGCCCAAACATGAATCGCGTTTGTAAACACACGCACTGTTAAAGTTGCTGTCGCGATCGGTATCGCCGGAAAATGAATCGCGCTTATGCACAGTGGTGACCTCGGTGTCGCGATCGCCGACACGCAGGCGGCCGCCCGGACTCACTGTGGCACTTGAGCGCTCCGCCGCTCACGCTGCAGTTGCAGGCGTCGCACCAGTCCCGGGTCACCTTCTTCGCGATGAACACATGGCCCTCTCCCTTCTCCTTCTTCACCCGCGGGTCCTCCTGGCTGAAGATCGTCCATGCCTCCCTCCTGGACGGCTCGCTCTTTATCTTCCTGACCACCCCAGACCTGCCCTGCGTCACCCGGTCCCCGGCGCTCCAGCCGCCGCCGCCGGTGTCGGCGCCGCCGCACAGGGAGCTTAATAAGTCCGGGTCCAGGTGCACGGTCAGCTGGGACGGGGGCCTGGCCGCCGCCTTGGCGTGGCAAAGCAGCTCGTTGGCAATCATGCCCGCCTCAGCCCGCGTCTGCCAGATGCGGGAGGACGGCGCCGCATCACCGGGCAGCGCGCAGTAACCGTGAAGGTGATCTAAGGATGCGGCTTCCCTCTTCCACGAGCTCCGCCTCACTTTCGGCCGCTTGCCCAGCATCGCCGTCCTCCCTGCTTGGTAAATCTGGCCGTTGTGCTGGCCCACGGTCACGGAGGCCATGGCGGGCTCGGTAAATATAAACGCAAATCAAAGCGGAGCAGCAGCCGACAGACGCGAAGTGACTGATGCCGCCCGAGCGGGGAGACTGAAAGCGCCGAGGGCCGGCCGCCGCCGAGCTCTTAAAGAGAAACGCCCCTTCCCCCGCAGAAACGTGACCGAGGGAAGCGAGAAGTCCCCCCGCGCTGGACCTTCTCTCGGCGCGGGGACTTTTCGCTTCGTAATAAGAGAAAAGGATTTCATACGCGTGTGAAGCAAACTGTATTAATAACACAGAAGTGTAACGCACTTAATAACGAGATTGATACTTAATATCCAAGCACGAGCACGTTGAACCTTGTAGTACAGTATGGGAATTTAACAACAAATGAAAATGACATTTTGCCTTAAATTATTTTAATTGTTTATTTATTAGTACGTTGCGTAGTAGTTATAACAAAAGAGATGCCTTAATCACAAGTTGTTTAGGGCACTTCGTCGCTACAGCTTAGGAACCTTTTAGGTTGAGGAGACACCACGGTCAAATAACGTAGGTCTAATTAACCAGATAAACTAGCCAGTTTGGCTGCTCCACACGCCTACACGTGCCGCTTTATTATGAAGATAACACGTTCATTGTATTCTGATCGCATTACACAACTGGGGAGTTATTTTGTGGATTCTGATGAATCTCGGTGGGTGTGAGTTATTCTATTGGGGTGACCATGTAAACATTAATTTCAAAGTAAAGTCACAAAAAAAGTCCGTTTTGAAAGGACGTGCGGTGCAGCCGAAATCCCCGGCGGCTTCGCGGGGCTTCGGCTCGGCTCCGGCCGCCGTGGCCTTGCCTTCGGGGCACCTTTATTTCACTTTCATTTGTCTCCGTTACAGGCTTAATGAGCGCCGCTGTTGTTTTCACGGTCGCGCCTGGTTTCGCCTTCGTACTGACCATAACCCTCCTCCGGCCTTTGCGTCGCTTTTGCTAGTAAGCAGGTCTGAAGTCTTTTTGCGCCCCTTCCTCGCTGAACTCCTATGGCTCAGTGTCTCCAAAAAGGAAGGCTGACTTCGGGTTTCCCCTCCAAGCTGGTCTTTGTCATGCGTTCCCTAAATATATGCATCTCTCCCGATTAAAAAAAAATCCCCAGTATTTCAAACATGGAAGTTGGCCTTTAAAAATCAAACTTTTAAATAATGACTCAGCTAATTTAAAGAATCACCAAGGAATGGGTCGTCATTTTACTTAAAAACTTTTATTGAAATACAGGCTTATGACACCCTCTTTCTGGTGTACTTTGGGCATGATTATTTGGATAAAGTTAATTTAATCAAAATTAACCCAGAAAGCCTGATAGCAAAACAACACAATTTCCCAATCCCATTGTCAATAGATTAAACATCATAGTCCTACGCCCTTTGTCATAAACAACGTACAGAATTAAAAGAACAACATGGAATAACATGACACTTCAGCTAACAGGACACACCGATGGCTGCTGATTCAGGCAGCCAAGTCCCTTGAAGGATATTTGAAATTGCATTCAATTACAAAGCAGGGTTCTTATTGAACACGCTGTCCAGGAGACAGAGGGTTATTGCAGAAGCAGGGGCCAGAGTGCACTCAATTCACCAAGCAATATGAATCCCCCGCTGGCAGCTTTAAGACCCAGCCTGGAACATCAGCTACACAGCCAAGCGATAATGGGGGCATTGTGTAGGTTAAATGGATAGAAACATCAATGCTTATAAAGAACGTTCTAGAAAAACGCTGACGCCTTATAGGTACTGATTTGAGAGGGAGGTCAGTGGTTTGAAAAGAAGGTTGAGAGAAAGACAGTAATATTTAGACATTAAATCCAAATACATTTCCTTAAAGAAACTACAGAGCCTTGCGTCTCTTAACACTGTAACCTAATCCTCCACCATCTATCCGACCTCTCTGTGCAACTTCCAGAACGTTCCTCCACCGTCCGTGGACCTTTCCCCATGACCACCCATAATCCAGCGGGCGGTCAGACGCCCGGACCTTTGTTCATGGCTCCCAAGCTGCAGAGATGGCAGGAGACACAGCACTATAGGATCTTCCAGAAGTGAACACGGACAAACTTTCAGGTAAACAATGGAAGCGACAGGTCTAGGCTTTGCTCAGAAACCAACAACATGAATTAAAAGACTGTCGACTAACAATAACACGGACTGCAGTGTTTTCCCTCCTCTGCCATCATCCAGGCTTTTCCACGCTGATCTGTGCATGTATCTCCCGTAAGTGTGTTTTGTGTGGCCCAGGGCCATGGTATCTGCGTACCACCGGCCTTCTCACATCTGCTTATGGTACGTCGTGTTGGTACGGTACATCTGTTTATGGTACTACATCTGCTTCTGTGATTGCTGTTGTATAAAAAATCGAATTGAGAAAATGAATTGGACCGAGAGAAAGGATCCTCTGTGCCACATCGCCTTCGCTTTTCTGCGTTTCCTCTCACATATTCGAATAACAAACTCATTCTCTGAGCAGTTCCTCTCTGAAGCGCAGGTTTTATAAAACAGAAGTTCATTGTCAGGAGGCCCGACTGGCAGAGAGCAGCGTCGGTCCCGGCAACAGCCTACCTCTCAATGATGCTGTTGTTGTGCTGCAGCTCCAGCGCCACCAACTGCATCTCGTCCTTCAGCTGGTTCATCCTAGGACAGGAGAGAGACTCTCAGCTGCGGGACAAGCGTTGGAACAGGGCGGGGCAGCAAAATGAGCAGGAGACTGCCCGATCTGTCCAAGGAGGCTTAGGTTTGCATCTGTCACCGTTAGTTTCGGGCAAACTGCGGAGAAGTTTGGAAAATCTCGGACGGTGGCATTATGTGTTAGTGATGTGTGGCTCAATGTGTTAGGATGCTCGGAAGGTTGTTGGTTCAAATCCCAGACTCTTGGCAGTGATTTCGGGTTTGAGCCCTTGGGCAGGAACCCTAACCTCCAATTGCTCCAGGGACTGTCTGGCCTGCTTCCTCAATTGTACATCACTTTGGAATGAAGTGTCTACTAAATAAATAAAATCTACAAGCTATTGGGACAGTTGACCCATTCAGCCCTTCAGGTTCTACAACGCCCCACATTTTCTTCATGGTCGCCGCGGTTAGGGACACCCGGCTGACCACTGCCCCGCCCACCTCCGGATCATGTGATCCTTCTCCCGCGGACAGTCCGGGTGCTCTGTCACCGCCTGCATCTGTTGTAGCTGACGCAGGGCTCTGTCCAGGACCTGCGAGGGATAAGACACAGTGATCTGCTGCTACAGTGTTATCTGTACAGATGCTAGTTGCAGTAATTCCTCTGCCTGTGAAACCCACAAAAACATACACAAGTCGATATGGCGGGAGAGATGGGATGCTGTTTTTCCAAGGACATGTGACAAGAAACTACCTGTCTGTTGTCCTGTTAATTACGTGTGTTTTTCACGTTCCGAAAATGAGCAGCATCCCAGCATCAGGTCTCCAGACAAACACACGAGTGATCTTTATGGGCCCGATCATCCAACCAAACAGGTCTAGGTAATCGACTCCAAGGAAGGATACTGAACGCCTAGCTCAGTGTCTCCATTTGACTCCCACCAAAACACACCCAGTGGCAGTTTGTATCACTACCCAAACCATGCATTTCTGTGGGCTGCCCCCCAAGGCCCCCTGTTGGCCACAACCAGTCATTACACTAAATTTCCCATAAACAGGTTCCTTATTTAGGAAATGCTGAAGCAGCGTGTCCTGCTAACCAGATCTTCTGACTATATTTGCTAGCTATTTAATACATTTTTGAAACCTCTGTGGAGGGTCTAATTGAATTTCTGAGTGGGAGACATGCCAAGGGCCAGAGGTTAGCTCACCTTGCTCTGGCACTGTTCACACACTTGCAGGTCCTCCATGATCTGAATGAAGTAAACACCATAATCCTTCAGGTGTATCTGGATCTCGTGGAGCTCGCTGCAGGACGGGAACAGCTGCAGCATGACAAAGACGAAATCCCGCCCCCTCCTAACCAGTCAGCAGCCGGCCCGACGGCCCTCACCCGGTCCAGGCCCCCACCATGGCCAGGACGTCGTGGTACTTCTGCGAGCAGGTGTCCCGGAAGAGAGACTTCACCTTCTTGATATTGGCGGACAAGTTTATCCTGTGAATGCGACCACAGGCAAAAGAAGCCGGTGAGTTTGAGCACGACCACCCCGAAACGTCAGCTACTGGCGTACAAAAAGAACACGCCTGAAGTCCAAGCCTTACTTCTCAAATTTGTGGATCTGTTCATCGTTGTAGTTCAGCTCTGCGTGGGAGAAGAAAGCAAAGGAGCACGAGTTCTTCGCCGCTTCGCTGCACATATATGTTCGGAAAAAGTTCCCAAGTTTTGCAAAGAGCTTATCTCAGGAGGGTGATATTTACTGCTCTCCGGCACGGCGTGCTGACACATGCGCTTTGCGCTCCAGGGAGCCGGCCTGGAATTCTCATTTTCTTACTGTCAGATAATACAGGCAGTAGCTGCACGGCTTTCCCGGAACAATGGCCGCAATAAATCCAGCGGCGTGATGGTCTAATCTCCCCCCGGCAGGCCTGGCTGCAGAACAGGCTCTCATTTCAATTAAAAACCATCCTCCAGGGAGTGAAAATGCTCCATGGAAGAGGGACACTTACTGCCTGCAGCTCTGTCCTTTCTGTACTGCTGGTGCACCTGTGTAATCTTCTCCAGCAGAACCTCCGTCTTCTGCACGCTGGGGGCAAACAGAGATGGCGGCTCAGAGATTTATGGGGCCCCTTGCAGCGTTTAGATTTCTTCGGAGGCACCCCAGCGCTCCAATGCCAGGCCTTAACGACGTGACCACATGACACAGCAATGAAACCAAGAGGCTCTGTGTTCGACTCCCAAAAGGCCCTTTCTAGCTGTGCCGTAAGGGGGGTTCTATTTGGACAAAACTGCTCCATAAATACTTCCCTGTTTACATGCTAATTCATTAAATATCCAGCTGGGGAAAATGGTAAAATACTTATATCTATCATCTATATACTATGATTCATCTGTGATAAATCATAGTAATGTAACAAATCCGTCCATCCATTGTCTCACTGTTTTTCCCGGACAGAGGCACAGGGGGTCTATCCCAGGCAGCAGAATACACACTACTGTACACAGGAGGACAGCCAAACCAATACATCACTACTTAAAATACACCCCAGACATATGCTAACAGAGCTCATATCCATCTCAGAACCACTGCAAAGTGCAGTGAATCCATCCAACAGCCCGGCTGACCTTTAACCCCTGCGCGGGCCTTTGTGATTGGCCATGGCCTGCTGATACACTTACCTTTTGTCTTCCGTCAGCATCTCCATGTGCTTGGCCAGCTGCACGTGCAGGTGGTCCAGCTTGGTCTGAAAGTCCCGAATGCTATTGCAGTACATGGACAGGTCCTCCTGTACCTGAGGAACAAGGACAGCAGATCAGTACCGGCTCCGGCCCAGCAGGTCACCCCACATGCACGACCCATCCCTCTAAGCACGTGCCCTTGGAATGCTAGACCGGGAAAGCGGCAGGAAAGCAGGAAGAGAGCGCCTCCCGGTGTACGGCGAGGAGCGCTGCGCGTAATCACCAGTTTCAGCTTCTTCCTATTGTCCAAAAGGTCCAGCAGGTTCCCCGGAGCCTGGCCCCTGAAAAGAAAGGAGGCGCGCAGGGTTATGGTTATCACTGCCACCTGGCACAGGTGACACCACGCCACTTATGCAGGGGAGGCTGAGGCTTCACCTTCTGACACCTGCCTAAATGCCACATCATAAAGGCTCCCGGGGGGGACCTGGCAATAGGGGGATTTTCTGTTGTGTTGTGTGATTGGCCATAATGTGCCGGCAGTGGGGCGGGGGGGGGTTATTTTGATTGGGTTCCCCTCCACCTCCCCGCCTCCTATGCGGCTGATGCCAACACTGTTAATGCTAAGGATTTACCCAACCTCACCAACATGCTTTCCAAGAAAAGCAGGTCAGCTGAATAACTCAGTGTGTTAGGCATGGGTACCCTTGGCCGAAAGGTTGTATGTTCAAATCCCAGTGGCCAATAGAGTGATTAAATCAACACCAGGTCCCCAAGCTTTTGTGCATCGCTTTTGACATTAATGCATTACCATGTAGACTTAAACAGTCTCATTCTGAATAGGATAGGCGTGTACTAAAAAGAACATCTACAGATGCAATCTACTGCAATTGATCTAAACCTCCTTCCCCATGTGAAGAAACCAAGGGCCACCCGCCACCAGCTCCTCAGCCGCACTCACAGCTCAGCCAGTTTGTCCTCCATCTGCAGACAGGAGAGCAGCTTCATGTTGACGATGCTGATCTTGTGTAGCATGCTGGTGCATTCTATGAGAATCATCTCGCTGGAGGCGGGCACAAGACAGCAGGCAGTCAATATGGGGTCATTCCATTGGCACAGAATCTGTCCTGCAGCGGCCGAGGAACCTGCGAGGCTCTTAAATAGTAGCATGTGCCCTCATGCCTGGCACCACACTGATCGGCGGACGATGCTAGTGCTGCAGCCCATTTAAAGGTCCAGCCGGGATACGGGACGGGCCGGTCCACATTTGTTTCAGTTCCGTTCTGATACACGACTGCCAATACCAATACAGATTCCGATGCAAAAGCTCTTTTTACGTTAATATTTTAACATAATATGGGTGCACCTCTAGTGGGGAGTGTAAGGCATTTAGGAACAGAGCTTTAAGGATAGAGTTAAACATTCAGCGTGAAAAACACAAAGCTCTACATTACAACAAAAAAATAATTAACTCTTGACATCCCTTCTTCAAATAAACAAATGATAATGCTAGTATTTTTATTATTTTACATACCAGCTATAATTATTAAATTTGTAGCCAAGGCAGAAGATAAATGAATCTAGGAGTCAGGACCCGTCTACCCTAAAACAGACCATGTGTGACGTAACCAGGGTGACAGGGAATGACCTTGGCCCCACCTACATCTTAGGTATTTCATTAAAACAAGCGCCCCCTTCTTGTGCTGCCATACTCACAAGTAGCAGTAGAATCCCTGCAGAATCAGCTCTTGGCATTTCTGTAAGGAGCGGCCTATCCTTAAATACTGGTGGATGATGCCCAGTACGGCCTGGGAGAGAAACAGTACAGCTGACATACCAGTGACCGACAGAAATAGGCCATCTGAGGCTCCTGACTGTCCAATACTAGTTCTCAAGAACCAAGCCTGATTGGTTTCTTCCCTTCACCAGTTCTCAGCCACTTCACTGAACTAATTATACACATAGTAACCTCACCTGATATTTCATTTGTCAGTCATGTACTAAATCAAGCGGTGCTCTCTACAACCTGAAAAACTGGACTCTGCCTCTGATATAGATCTTGGCTCGGCCATGGCCTACCTTCGAGAAGCTGAAGTCGGCCATGACGTCAAACTTTGCGGGTGTGCTCGGTATGTCAGCTGCCAGTGGAAGAGAGGAACACAGATCGAGATACTCAGACGCGCGGCCGTGGTCGTCCTGCGGGCTGCTCGAAGGCCAGCCCTGGTCCGAAGGATGTCACCCACACAGCCCTGAAGCTACCGCTAGCATGTCAACCTGACTTCTGTCTAAGCCAGGCCCAGTATTCTGGCTTAATCCGTTAATTAATATCTTTCTAGCTTTGCATGACCCATGACTTGTTTTTCTCTTCATACGTCATAGTGATCTTTGGGTGACGTTACCGAGGCTCTCCCCGCAGTTGCTCTCCCACCCCTCTTACAGGAAGCACAGGCAGGCGCTGGCCTTACGCTCTTTGTAAGGCAGTCCCACCGTCTTCTCCGGCCGGCGGCTGACTAGGAAGATGGGCCGATCTGGTGTGGTCGGAGGGAAGTTGATCACCTTCATGGAGGGTTCCAGAATGAGGCTGTGTCCCTGGAAGAGGTATTGCTGGAACTCAGGGCTAATCTCGGTCTGCCGTTGCACCTCCTCGAAAAAGATAGCGGCCCTGGAACAAGGCGACAGAAGGAAGGTGGCTGGAGGAATGGGTCCGGAAGACAGGCCTGTTTCTAGAGCTACAGCTAGTGCAGTGTTTCAAAACCCAGTTCACATTTTTGCTCCCTCTTAGTACAGGTGAGCTAGGAGCTGGGGGGGAGCAAAAATGTGGACTGTCTGGGGGTATCCAAGAACTGGGTTGAGTAAAACTGTTTTAGTGCATTAGAGGGTGATCCCAAACCACAGTGTTAAGGGGAGGACGACTCTCCTCCTAAAGTTGATTGACAGCTGCCGGCCTGAACCCTAGATGGCTCTGCATGGAGACACCACAACTCCCACAGACGTCACCCTTCTCCCAGTCTCCTCACTGTCCCACCCACACTGTGTATACCCCCCTCCCTTTATAACTAAACAGCCTCTCTGACTTCTCCCTGCATGTGACACTGCATGTACACAGATTCAAGTGACACAGACATGTACACAGAGTACGGCACGATGGTGCGATAGCGACGCACACTCAGTCGTCATCAGACCAAACCCTGAATTGTGATCTGTTCCCAGGCTACCGAGAAAACGTATGATCTTTCTACGATCTTTCTCGTACTTTCTACTGATGCCGGCGATGGCCTTCTAGTCTCTGTAGCTATCGCTAGCATAAACATTGTATGGTATGGTTACTAAATTATTTATAATATCATAATCATATTTAGCTTACGATATTTTCAACTTACGATGGGTTCATGGGAACAGAAG
>JAODKL010000142.1:347515-358572 GCA_026780765.1 Petrocephalus schoutedeni
TGTTTGGTTGTAATATTCTTCATTTCCCGGGTTTATTAACAAACACAAAAGCCAGGTCATATTGCAGTTATAACAAAGTGTTCTCAACACCCCGTTACAACTGTCCTCCCGAAGAATACCGAGCACATTTAACTCCGTAACACTGCTACATGTATACTTAGTCTAAGTTAAAGGAACTTAATTTCACATAGGGGTCTTACCTTTACTCGCTGTTAAAATGCGTCTCTGCTCGCCTCGGTCCTTCTTCAGAAAGTTAGGTCTACATACAGGTGGTAGGAAACACACTGATTCCTGCCAGACAAATAAGTGAGACGTTAAAAGCTGCTGCTGCGACATCGATGACGCAAATGGCTCTAGCGCAGTTCCCACCTCCGGCTTATTTACCGTGGCCGGCGAACTCGGCAGCACAGACGAAGCATCGTCTTAACCCTTCTTATGAGGAAGGAAAGGTGGAGCATTGCTTTATTTTTCGGATTTCCTGAGTGTTCACGAAATATCACTTTACACTTAACACGTGCTCGCGCATTTTTTGGCAGTTGCAGTGTAAGTATTAGGCAAAATAAAAGCTATCAGTCGTTTAAATCTGGTTTCAGCATTAAGTTGCGGAAAGAAATATGATAGCTTTTAAAAACAGATTGAGAGTTGGGCCTAGTAATATCAACAATACAGTGTGTCAATTAAGCATTAGATTGTCCTTTGCGACGCGACCGTGATCCAAATTGGATAGTAAATTAAATCATGCTGGCAATGCAAGGTGATCCAAGGCAAAGTTCCCGGGTTTAAGGTAATATTCACAGCAGGCTGCCATTACGTTTGACTGATACGTAGAATATGAAAATAATGGAAACATCCTGCTTCGTTTCCGTTACGTCTTGTCGAGCTACCATAGCAAAGCCAAATTTAATGAGTATCCTGGATCAACCAAAATGGTTAAAACGCTCCATGGACGTTGGTGTTTCACACGACTCTTTAAAAACCTACATGGGGTTTCACATGATCCAGCTCATGGCATCACGGTGCGGTGTGATATACAATCACAGAGCCCAGAATCTGGAGTATGATGCATGATCAGCAGGTGAAGCTCCTACTGACGTGGAACGAAGTTTTACAACACTAGGTCTATTATTACTATTATGTTCACAAGTACCTAAAGCGAGGTCTAGACCTTCTGCCTTGGCCTGTCCAAGTAACAATTTAGTTATTCGCAAACGGTGATTTCCATAATGATTACCTGTGACAATGCTTACCGAGAAGCACGCTGACTGCGACAAGGCGATCAGGAAACGCACTGAGCGGTGAGAATATTCAAAAGGCCACCTTTGAAAAGGGATCCCATCCAGGCAGTCGGTGTCGGGCATAAAGTGTATGTTTACATATATATATACACACACAAACTCACCCTTCATTTCGTCATCCACCCTTACTTCACCTCCTGTTCCTGAGCTAGATCAGGCTTTAAACTTTGAAAAAGGATCTTAGGTAACTTTCAGTTTTCGCTAGGGACTTCCTACTTCAGTTAGTCACTCATATTTAAAGAGACAGAAGTACAAAACATTACAACTCATTATAATGCGTATCCAAGACTCCCCGCGGCTACAGAACGTCTAATTAAATACGACATAAGAATCAAACAATGTAATCAATAAATTTAAATGTGCATAATTATTTATTTGCCAAGAGAACTGAGAAACAGGCCTATTATATTAGCATTGTTACATTAAAATACAGTACTATAACGCATTAAGTAAAACACAATAGACTTAAGTTTAATTACTATGTTGAAAAAGGGTGATCGGCACTAGTATAGGGCTGCAACTAACGATTGTTTTGATAAACGATTAATCTGTCGACTGTTTTGTCGATTAATCGATGAATCTGATAAAAAAAGATGTTTTTTTTATTTCCAGCCGTTTATTCAGAAATAGAACATTATCTAAATTGACAGAGCAAAAAAAGGCACAAAGAAAAATGCAAATCAAAAAACCCGGTAACAGAATTTGTTTCAACATTAACACTTGTTTTCTATCTACAGTAATACACAAAAGTGATCTTGCATGACTATCACATATACTCACAGACGCAGCTACTTTCATTCCTGTCTAAATGCAATTCATCCTACCTCACTCACGTGGCGGAAGATGGGACTGCCTGGGCAAGCAAGTGTGCACCCTTGGCTACCTAACATGGCATTTCGCCGTTGAAATAAGAACAGGGCAAACAGAATGGGTTGGGAAATAGGTTTTGTTACTCTATCACATTGCAGTGTCTTCACTCTGACCTTATGTCAAAGTAAAGTTTATTTATGCAACACATTTAATCACGGCTTAAACTACCTAAGTGCTATACAAAAGCAACATTAAAGTGAAATAAGTAAAACACACACTCACACACCATTTTTAACATTTTTGTAATGTGAAGTGCTCCCACATTATTGACGACTTGGGTCGAACCGTTTTCTCTGCCTGTCATGTTTCTTTTGTTTCATTTTATTTAGAAAATACCACCTCCGGTCTTCCTCCACTACGCCTTTGGCCGCGCTCCGTTCAGCTCCGTCTGCAGGTGAAATACTTCTCCGCGACACGGCGAGCTGTGCACTAATAACACGACAGAACGAATCGACAATTAAACTCGTTGCCAACACTTTTAATAATCGATTTTTATCGATTTTATCGATTCGTTGTAGCAGCCCTACACTAGTACACTACTACTGTGCCGTAATGTTCCGCTGACCCCGTGAGTAATCGGTGTAATCAGTAATAAGTGTCTGCCGTTCATGTTCTGCTTCATTTTATATGTGTATCAGAGGCGCGAGCGGTAGGGGGAAGGTGCGCTCTGGGTGTCCCGATGCGATGTCTTCAGTGCCCGGCAGTCTGGGTGTCCAGGTGCGCGGTCCTCACTGCCCGGCAGTCTGGGTGTCCCGGTGTGCTGTCCTCAGTGCCCAGCAGTCTGAGTGTTCAGGTGTGCTGTCCTCATGGCTCCACAGTCTGGGTGTCCTAGTGCACTGTCCTCCGTGCCCTGCAGTTTGGGTGTACCAGCGCACTGTCCCCAGTGCCCGACAGTCTTGGTGTCTGGGTGTGCTGTCCTTGCTGCCCGGCAGTCTGGGTGTCTGGGTGTGCTGTCCTTGCTGCCCGGCAGTCTGGGTGTCTGGGTGTGCTGTTCTTGCTGCCCAGCAGTCTGGGTGTCTGGGTGTGCTGTTCTTGCTGCCCAGCAGTCTGGGTGTCCTGATACTTTGTGTTTACTACCCTGGGTTTACTACCCTGGGTCTGGGTGTCCTGGTGTGCTGTGCTCGCTGTCCATCAGTCTGGGTGTCCCGGTACATTGTCTTCACTGCCTGGCAGTCTGAGTGTCCTGGTGTGCTGTCCCTGGTGCCCAGCAGTCTGCGGGTCCCGGTGTGCTGTCCTCAGTGCTCAGCAGTCTGGGTGTTCCAGTACGCTGTCTTCACTGCCTGGCAGTCTGGGTGTCTGGGTGTGCTGTCCTCGTTGCCCGGCAGTCTGTGTGTCTGGGTGTGCTGTCCTCTGTGCCCAGCAGTCTGGGTGTCTGGGTGTGCTGTCCTCTGTGCTCGGGAGTCTGAGTGTCTCAGTATGCTGTCCTCGTTGCCCGGCAGTCTGTGTGTCCTGGTGAAGGAAATTCAGTTCATGTTTTTTCATATATGGCTTGTTTACCTCAACACTTTCACAGAAAGTCATTGAAATGACAGGGAAGCAGTCTAAATATATAACGTAGCAGGTGACCTCATGATTTCAATATGGGGGGAGCTGAATTTCAAGGGGGGAACATGGGGGCGCTGAATTACCCATAAAACCTGGGACGACCGTCTTCAGCAAGCAGTAATAACTCGCTGTCAACAGGGTGTGGATGCGCCATTAAGATAAGGCAAGCTGAACTTTATTAATCTCAGGGGGAAATTCTGGTGCATACAGCAGTAAGGTCGGTAAAGCGCAGAGAAACCTACCATGCTAAACAAGAGAAAGTGCAAAGACAGTCATCCACATGCATAGTGCAAATACAAGGTCATATGACACTATCATCAAAGCCGAACAGCTGATCGACACGCATTTCTAACACTCCTATGTAGACACAGTACGTTGTCTTTATGGATATTAATAAGAGATACTGACTGATATGCTTGGAGGTACGACTCTCAGCCTTTTGGGGTTAGGTCTGAGATGATTTCCTTGCTAACTGGCTATCGGTGTTATTTATAGTGGTGTTGTTGACATATGCAAATTTACATGGACTCCGCCACTTCAGAAGCTAATTCACATGCACTGACTGGTGCGTGAGTGACTGGTGCGTGAGTGACTGGTGTGTGTGTGTGTCGTTCCCTGCCTTCTGCCCACAGTCTCTGGTATAGGCCATGGACCCCCAGCCATCCTGAATAGAACAAGCAGTTACAGAAAATGGATGGATGGATGGATAGGTTACAGAAAATGGATGGATAGATTACAGAAAATGGATGGATGGATGCATAGGTTACAGAAAATGGATGGATAGGTTACAGAAAATGGATGGATGGATGGATGGGTTACAGAAAATGGATGGATGGATGGATGGATGGTTACCGTGTGCTGGACAGCGACGTACACAGACTTTTCAAGAGCCGGTTGCCCAGACAGGGGGCGTGGCCGACCGGTACTCTTAGCTGATAGGTGGCTGCGGCGGATCTTTTGTCGGCTATACCGTAATCATGCAGACTACCAAACTGCATTTTCTGTCAGCATTCAGACTTCAGTACCCAAAAATACTTCATCATGTGCAATATATCCACAAACCATAACAAATACAACATACAGTAGACCTATATATGGGAGCACAATACACAATGCAAGTGTGGCAGGTTGACTCAGTAGGGGGCGCTGTAGCCTCACACCTAATCAGGTTTCCTTCCATGGTCCAAAGACATGCAATTAGGCTAACAGTTAGCATTACCTCTGTGTGTACCCTGTGATAGACTAGCATACTGGAGTGTTTTCCAGGTAGCAAAGGGCACAGGGCTGGAGTACGATCTGGATGGAATGCCAGTCTAATGCAGGGCATACACACAATCATAAGCTATGGGCAATACAGAGATGCCAGTTAGCCTTCGCACTGCAGTAAGAAACCAGATGAGACCTATACTCGAGTTTCACCAGGTCTGAGGTGGGGAACCAATTCACTACTGAAAGCATCCAGACTTGATGCATCACAGCTTGGTTGGGCAACCTAACTGCTCAGACCAATTACCGCAAAGAAATATTTAGACAGCTTCGAAGACCACTGGCACAGATCTTCCTCACCAAAAAACAATCTTCTCCCCCGCTGCCAGAAGAGGGCTGAGTCCATCATGGGGGACACCAGCCACCTTGCTCATGCCTTTTCACTTAAGAGTACCACCATCCACCCCTGTATTGTATTGCACACTATTGATAATATTCCCTTTCGCCTGTCTCCATACTCACCTAAACGGTCAAATGGTTATACTGACAATCCTTGTTCCAGCATGTTATAAAATACAGTCCTCATTTATCATTTAATTTGGTGATGAAGATGGGAACGCATGTGAAAAAAACAACTTGAGGGTAAAAACAGGCTGTAAAAATTAGCGAACTATATAGCGGGTTAGTTCTGTAATAAAATGGATAGCAAAACACAAATTGACTTTACGGCTCATTTACCTTTAGGAAAGATGCTTGTCTTTTTTAATTTTAATCGGTTTGTGTCCTTGTTTTGCAGATGGTGAACTCCCCGTGAACTGCTCACGATTTGGACAAGTTAATAAGGAGTTCCATTTGAAGAGTTTGGTTCAAAAATGCTATAAATCCATTGTAATTAACCTGAGAAAAAAGGGGTTTCTTTACCAAAAAAGTGGTTGCATGAAAACCAGTTTTCTGTTTCAGACTTTAATATAACATTATTAGGTTGTAATCACATTATAAATTCAAATCCAGTTTGTTTTTTTTTCCAAAATGCAATATATCCATGACACATTTTTTTTTCAAAATCTTATACATCCATTGCATCAATAAAACAATATTTTCCTGTGTGTAATTATGTAACATAAACAAAATCAAGAAGCAAAACTGATCTACACACATGACTTGGAAGCCTTGGAAGTTGGAGACACTATGGGGCAGCAGTGTCCTAAAAGTACACTTGTGATTGAAAGGTTGCTGGTTTGAATCTCGACCTACAAGGTACCACTGAGGTACCTAATGCGAGGTACCGCCCTCAAACACTGCTCCCTGGGCACTGAAATAGCTGCCCACTGCTATGTCACATATGGGTTACATGCAGAGGACACATTTCATTGTGTGTGGTGTGTCAACAATGACAGTTAATCATTTCAATATCTTATTTTGGACAAATTTTCCAAAATTGCATTCATCTTGTTGATTCGTACAGGCTATGAATTCATTACATAAATAATAAAACTATTTCTGTGTGGAATTGCGCAAATATAACTGTAAACAAGAGGAATGCTTATCATTAGTGACCTCCCGATCCTTCCCGACATATCCGTATTCCAAATTAGGACGTCATCGCTGGACCTTTATACCCGTTATGAGACGCAAAATGGCTTTATCCTGTTCTGCTTTAATCGTATGCAAGTAAAAAAATTGAAGCTTTTAGCAAGATCACCAGCAGTTAGCATAGCATGTTGAAGCAAAGCTGACTAATGGAGATGCTTCTGAAGGGCCTGATTATCAGTATCAGGTGTGTTAAATTAGGGCTGCACCTAAGCTGTGCAAGGTGGAAGCTCTCCAGGAGCAGGACTGGGCACCCCTGCTTTAGAGCTTTTGTTAGAGTCTTATAAGTGAGAAGTAATATCTTGAGTTAGAGACGGAACCAGTAACCAGTGTAGCTGAGAGAGGACGGGTGTAAAAGTGGAACGTTTAGTGTGAGTGAGAACTTCAGCTGCTGAATATCCTGAATATAGTGAGAATTTTGTGTAGATTTTGCAGGGAGGCCAATGAAAAGGGAGTTGCAGTCGTCAATACGGGACATAATCAAAGCATGAACCGGAGTCAGATGTGCAATGTTATGGAGGTGATGGAATGCAGTTTTGAAGAGGGATTTTAAATTAAGATCAATGGTGAGTGAAGAGTCAAAGTGTGCCAAGATTCCTGATTACTGGTGCAGGTTTTACAGGGACACCATCAAAGCAAAACAGAGAAACTGGAGGATTCAGATACTAATGATTGTGGACCGACCAGTTAGACTAAGTTAAGGAAAACGCTTGAGCGTACTTAAGGAAGTCAGCAACTTCCATTATTAACCAGGTGCAAAGCAGCTGTCTAAGTGGAGAGAAGGTGCCCCCTGCTGATCACTAACGGGAATGCCCAAGTATTACATGCCATTATTTTTTTTTATTAACATGGCTAGAGGAAGTGCCATTGATCTAAATGCTTGTTCATCACCTGATTACTAAATACAGATTAAACTAGCATACTTACCAATACTAGACCCAGCAAATATATTTTCATTTTCTGTTCCAGCCTTGCTTAAGTATAAATAAAAGATATTTTTTCAAACTCTTTGACTTACAGAAGTTGAAATCGGTTTTAAAAAATTTCTACATAAATTGACAATGTTCTTAGGCCCCATGCTGCGTGACCCACGCCAAGCAGAGCGGTTTAAGGTGACGGGCAGTCCCGGGGTTAGCCCGTGCCTGCATCAGTGCCACTGCGTGTAGGGCGCCGACACTGTGACGCGCTGTCATTGTCACGCGTGTATTCCCCTTTCTAGGACACCAACACACTTTCTCTCTCTCTCAGCATTCAAAAAATCCCCAGAAACCGGGCCTTTGGCGCTGGCTGCTGACCGTGAGATCTTTTGGGAAATAAGGGGATTCCCAGGAACATCACCCCCACCCCTGCATTCCCACAAAGTGCCTCCATCCTTTCAGACATCGCGATGCTGGCTTCCCTCCTGCACGCCGCCCTTTTGCCCTCTGTGGAACGATCAGCTTTATCTGCATAAGTGCTGCAGCAGCCAGGCGGGACATTGGCAGGACGTTGCCGACAGCAGTGGCTACTTTTACTACCAGCCTGGTCCAAACGAGAGCGACGCATCGGGGTCAGGACGACATCGGCAGCTGGAAGAGACACAGATCCCCATGGGCCAGTCACTGGAAACGAGGCCTATAAGGTCGTTAAGGGACCATTAACGTTTAATGACTGGACCGCAACCGGAAAGAAGGATGCACACCGAGCCAGAAACCTCTATAGCAAGCAATGTTTAATTAAAAAAAAGGTTTACTACAAGAACTACAGGCAGAATTATATAAGGTCTATTTAAGAGTAAACTACTATTGCTATTACTGTACAATATTGTACCAAAAAAGTACCTCTGTCATGTACAACATTGTATATACATAGTACATTTGAACACAGGTTTTTCAGATCATACTGAGACATTTGGATGAACAACTATAAATATATTTGACATGACAGCCTTTTTTTTAGGTTCTGTTTCACTTTCAAAGACGAGAAAAACATACTTATTCGTCATGATTTAAAAAAATAGTGGCCACTCATCCCTTTTAACAAGCACACAATGGCAACGTCAAGTGCATCAATGGATTCGCCTTGATTACAGAAACATGAAGGGAATTAGGCTTAAAAAATCACCTGCACAGTCGTAAGAAAACCCCCGACCAACCCAGCTTTTCCCATAAGCTCCTACTGTATAATGCATGTTAATGTTGCTGCCCCCCCCCATCCCCACCCCCCCACCCTGCAACAGTTTCCAGTTACATAAGTAAGACAATCACCACATGGTGATTGCATCCTACATACATACACACACACACACGAACAAGTTATTACTCCCACCTGTTAACATCTTTCAAAAATAACAATAAAAAATCAAAAAGGAATTCTGTTTTGGAACAAAACAATGTTAGTGGAATGCCTGCAGTGAGCGTCTTTAGAAATCCGGTCACCTCGACCTGATCGTTCAGTGAGTATCCATCGGCACAGTGTCCTAAGGGGCTGTGCACGTGGTCACAGTACGGCAGAGAGAGGGAGAGAGAGTGGGCATCGTTCCAAGCGCTCGGTATACAGCTACAGCCACTCGCTTTTCTCACCCCCCCCCCCCCAACCACGACTCAAACCCATCCCATTTGGACCGCATCTACAAGAAGGGCCTTTCCACCCTCCTTCTGGTGGGAACCACGGCGCACACGGGTAACTGGCTTCAAAGCAGCAAAGTCAGCCCATCGCCCTTTTATTCAAAGGCTGGAAGGCCGGATGTACATTAACACGCCAGTAGTCAGGGCAAAGGTGGAGGAAGGAGGGAAAAAATACATAGACTTGAACCTGGTCACAGAAGCATCCAGCGGCCTGTGGCGCGAGACGCGGGTTAGCCATCCCCTCTCAGCTCTGTCCTGGCGAAGCGGAGAGCGTCCAGGAGCCAAGTGATCGGAGTCAGGCATTAGCACACAGAAGGATTCCTATCATTGACCTGACAGCCTGTTTCAATGTGAGAAGTTACAGTTTGAGGGAGACGTGCCTTTGAATCAGGTAACCGACAGAGTCAGCAGTAACAGTCGTGAGTCAGACGCTCGGACCCGACACATAGCTTCCCTAAACCTGCACTGGGACGATCCTGTCAGAGGAAGCAGACGGAGAGACGCAGGTGAATGTGAGGCCACCACATGGCTACGAATCGGCACGCCAAAGCCACAGCTCTGCTCCCTGGAGCACAGTGGATGCCCCTGTCCTGAATTGTCCTCTCAAAAGGTTTGACAGAGACAGACACTCAGACACACACTCACACATGCAAGCACAGACACACACTCACACATGCAAGCACAGACACACATCCACGCACACTCACACAGATACAGACACACATATACTCACTCACACATACACGCACACATGCAAGCACAGACACACACTCGCACATATACACACTCACACATATACGCACAAACACGTACACATGCAAGCACAGACAGACAGACAGACAGACACACACACACACACACACACACACAGGCATGCCCACACAGCTTGACTGTATATCAGAAGCAATGCAGAATATAAAAGCAGCCATTTCCACAGTGGAAGATTGTGCTTCTAAATGCCTGGCAAAACCAATTGGACAAAACTTTATAACTGATCTGCAGATTCCAGTTGAAAAGTTAAATATGTATCTATTGAATACAGTTTGTTGTCTTTGCATTAGGTTCGCTAGTCTACATAAACACAGCCAGAGTGAGGCGGAGGTACAGGGTGGCCGCGGAGTTTCACAGAAGCTTAGCGGTTTGCTAAGCGGCACGTGGCAGGGAGCCGAGCCCGGCCCGAGGAGCGGACACCGTGCCAGAGAGAAGCGAGGGGAAGGGCCGGGGCTGGGGCGGAGCCCGGAACCACAGCGACCGGCGCAGCAAAGCGGAACAAAGCGCGACTTGCAGAAGAGAGACAGTGGCAGGGACTCGAGGGACTAAAATGCCAGAAAACCATCACTGTCTGCTGGGGGGGGGGGTGTGGTGCAAGTCAGCTACAGGTCAGCTGGTGAGACTGGGGGGGGGACGCCACATAAAAACAGTCCTCTAAAACAGCTTTGTGTTACAGCACTGTAACTGACACCCTGATCATGAAATTGGCCCCAGCCCTGGTCCATTGTTAAGTTCCATCAAGGCCTGCGCTCGTCCTCCCAGACCTGTCCAGTGCCCCTCCCCATATCAGCAGCAAGCCCCTGACTGGTGGCTGCAGTGGGAGCTGCATAGTCCTCTGTGCCATTTATAGAAAAATAAACATTATGGCCAGCGGCAGCGTGCTTCAGTATTGTGAGGTGCCCAAGCGGGTGCGAGATTCAGGCGCGCGCAACACTTCACATCAACAGGAACAGCAAGGGCACTCTTCTAGAAAAATCCGCTCCCCTGCATGGATGTGGGCCCCCTTCTCTGCAGAAAATCCATCCTGTCCCTTTTCAAAGAAAAAAAAAAAAGTCTGGGGGACCACCTGGTGAGGGTGGCCGGCTCCCTGCGGGGGCCCCGGGAGCCACCACTCACACGGGACAAGACTTGTCTGCAGGGGGGGGCGGGGGGGGGGGCGTGGGCGGACTGGATG
>JAODKL010000142.1:375613-397212 GCA_026780765.1 Petrocephalus schoutedeni
TGTCCCTTGAAAAGATATAATAAAATATTTACAAAAATGTGAGGGGTGTACTCACTTTTGTGAGATACTGTATATATGGTATAACCCCTGAAAAACAGCCCCACACCATAATCCCCACCTCCACCAAAGTTTCCACTTAGCACAATGCAGTCAAGTACTGTTCTCCTGGCAACCGCCAAACCCAGACTTGTCCATCGGACTGCGAGATGGAGAAGCGTGATTCATCACTCCAGAGGACATCTCCATTGCTCAAGAGTCCAGTGGTGATGTTCTTTACACCACTGCATCCTACGCTTTGCATTGTACTTGGTGATGTAAGGCTTGGATGCAGCTGCTCGGCCATGGAAACCCATCCCATGAAGCTCTCTACACACTGTTGTTGAGCTAATCTGAAGGCCAGACAAAATTTGGAGGTCTGTAGCTATTGACAGAAAATTGCAGAATTCTGCACACTGTCCGCCTCAGCATGCACGGCCCCCGCTCTGGGATTTTACATGCCCTTTCACCTCGTGGCTGAGTTGCTGTTACTCCCAAATGCTTCCACTTTGTTATAATACCAACAACAGTTGACTGTGGAATATTTAGTAGTGAGGAAGTTTCACGAATGGACTTATTGCACAGGTAGCATCCTATCACAGTACCACACTTTAATTCACTGAGCTCCTGAGAGCGACCCATTCTTTCGCAAATGTTTGTAGAAGCAGTCTGCATGCCTAGGTACTTGATTTTATATACCTGTGGCCATGGAAGCGATTGGAACACTTGAATTCAATGATTTGGAGGGGTATCAAATGAATAACTGCAGATGCATCAATACAGATGTTTAGTATCATAAGACTTAAAAAATAAGTATATTTTCTATTAAAAGATTTTAATGGTAGGGCCAACACTTTGCCAGCAGGTGCGAAGAGCTCTAGCTTCTAATTGCCTTACTGAAGTAATTATTTAGATCATAAATGAGCTCAACTAATGCCTGGGTTTTATAAAAGGGGGCTTAATGATCACAAGTTTTTCTATGTATCATGAAATTCATGATTACCCTTAATAAACTGACGTGGCACCAAGAGTTAGGGGCATTAGATTAGTTAGATTGACTCATATGACCGGGGCATGGGTTCAAGTATCAAGCAGGTAGGGGTAGACGGCTCAGGGTCACTTACGTCGATGAGGTCGGAGAGATCGTGGATGTAGTACTTGAAGACGCAGCAGTTGGTGGCCTCCAGCGCCAGGAGGTACTCGTTGCGGGCCTTGATGGCCTTCAGCTTGTTTTCAGTGTATTTGGCTTGGCGCTGAGGAACGGGGAGAGGAGGAAAGAGACTGAGAAGCATAATCAACTGACCCAGGGGGGGTGAGGGATGGCCCTCATCTGGGAGGCGATGGGGAACGCCTGGAAGGTGGCCACAGTGCCACGCTGTACGCTGTCACCTCCAGGACCTGTCGTGGAGGTGACAGCAACAAGGCCTGCGGCAGCGGCCCTCATTCAGTCTCTCACGGCGTCTCGTTCCAGCTCCACTCCCATGGTCTAAAACCAGCCCCTTCCCCAGTCAGCCAGCTGTATAAATCTGCCCGCCAGACGTATTAAAGCGCCTCCAAACCTCCGCTCAACAACACCAGATGTAGAACAGGCTTGTTCCTTTTGTGCTACTTACTAAGGTCACCTTTTTAGGGGGGACCTTCGTCCAGAGCCAGCATCTGTGCCCTACACGCGCCTGGACGCCAACCCCGACGGCCTCACCTTCTCCTTCATCTTCTCGATCTTCTTGACGGAGCTGCGGCGCACGTGCTTCTCCTCGGCCTTGACGGTGGCCAGCGAGTCGGGGGAGCGGGGCGTCTGCCGCTCCTCCTGCTTGACGGAGCGGCTCATCTGCTTCTCCTCCTGCTTCTCGGCCTCCTTCAGCTTGCTCTCGGCGTTGATGCTGTCCGTGTTGTACATGTGGTAGGTCTTCATCACCTGTGGGGGGGCACAGGGCTCTTATTTACATCATAATTCCCATCCCTCAGGTCAGGGTCACAAGAGAACTTGCACCCCATCCTAAAAAGCACAGTACCAGGTGGGACACCCAGGGCAAGATGCCATTTCACACAGACTCAAAATAATGGCAGTTAGCCTAATTGCATGTCTCTGGCCTTCAGGGGACAGTGTGCCCAGAGGACGCCGCGTGGCATGGAGAGAACACGCACACGCCACGCGCCCAGAGGGGGCAGGAGTCAAGCCCCCAAACCCTGGAGGTGTGAGTGTTCCTGGCTCAGCCACCGCACCACTAATTCCTGATGGTTTCTAAAATGACTATGCTGCCTGGTCTCCAGAAGTTCTCGTTCAACCTCCTGTCAGGCGAAAAGGTCACAAGAAAGCTGCTACACAGTGTCCCTTTGGTGATGCGTGGTCTGCCCTTCTGGCATTGTGGCCAAAAAGCTTCAGCCTTGGTTTCATCAGACCTTAACCGGTGCTGCTGAACCCAACTTTCCAATCACGCCTTAGTTTATAAGAGGTGCCAAACATTCTAGGAGAGACCACGCAGAGAGTCACACCGTGCTCATCGGCGCCTCCTGCTGAGATTTTCTGACACCCATGACCTTTGACCCCACAATTGACAGGACACCATTTCCTGCAGTCTGAAGGGTGAATATACACTTTTTTTAACCCTGGTAAAACACCACACAAAAACCCTGCATGCACAAATTTCACTTACTTTAAAATGTGGAGCTTAAGCACAGCTCTGTTCACACATGCGTGCAGTAAGCCTCCAACATACAGACAGCTGGCTGCTGACCGCATCATTCCAAAGCTCGGCCCAACCGAATGAGGAATTATAAGAATGCACCAGTGAGGGATTTAAAGGCCGCTGCACGCGCCCCAGCAGTACTGCTGTGTGACTCTGGCCTGATTCAAACACATAATCCTCAGACTAATTACCAACTACCCCCGGCATCAGCTACAAAACATGGTGAAAGCATCCACTGTCAACACAGAGAGAAAACCGTGCTGGAATATCCTCTGGCAAACTCAGAATTCACATCCTCCCTGATTCAGCCTAATTACAGATGGCTGACCCGGCTGACCTGGAAGATGCTTTAGACGGCGCGCCGCCTTGATGCGAACGAGAGTACAGGAACACACATCCGCAGAGCATCACCACCTCAAGGTATAACCTGGCGCTCAAACCGTACGAGGGCCTCTGCTACAAACCAGAATGGAAAACACAAATTTGCAATCAAAGATTCACTTTAGTTTATTTATTCATAATGGTGACTACTAATAAAATCCAAAGAGGATGACCGCTTAATGGGGATGACACTGGCATCTGCTTACGCCACATAAAAGCATGAATGAGAAGCTAATCCCCTATCTTTAAACCTGTCTAACTTCAAGCCAAACACGTCTACCGCCATCTCCAGAGTCGTTCAAACAGAGGACAGTGTGTTTCCTGTACTTATGGTTAACGGGGCAAAGCCACTTTGTTGTACTGAACTCGGTCCCCATAGAAACAGTGTGGACCGTCACTAGGCACCAAGCAGGAGCCCGTCCTACTTCCCGACTGACATAATCCCCCCCGGATCCTTCCGCTCCGTTCAGCACCCCCGTTTACCCCGGTACAGTTATACTGTCAGTCCAGTGTGGCCTTATTCTCTGCCACCTCAGCCCATAATAAAAGCATTCATCTCCAGCGGGACGTGCCCAGGGGACCACAAGGGAGCAGTACTTCCCAGGAGGCTCACTATTCAGAACATGCAGCGTTTCCCACGGAATTCCGCTGGAAGGAGCCAGATCACATCCACGTGGGTGCGGGGCCGGGACCCCACCGGGGGAGGAGCATCACCTGACGGGAAATTAGCGCTGAACTAAGGCACTTCACTAATACACCATCCATCCATCCATCCATCCATCCATCCATCCATCACAGGGCCATAGTATTTACTATTATTATTATTAATTATCATCATCATTATTTTGGGGGCAAATGGAGAAGAAACTTTATACTAACTACTATATAAGTATGTAGTATACTAGTATATACACAGCATAGTAGTATCTTATACTATATACATACATACATACATACATATATATATACTGTATATATAGCATCTTATCGCAAAATTGCACTTTAGCTGAATACTAATCAGAGACCTACATCTCAGCTTTTCTAAATCTTTGCCTACCAGACAGGCTATTCTCACTCAAACCAATTAATCTAATTAATTGAGAGAAAATATAATCTACATTTTCCAAGAGTAATATGTGGAGTGGGGGCATCCTTGCATCTATTAAAAATGTGACAAATTAAGCATTTACGTACGTGTTCAGCTTAATTAATCTACATAATTGGCAAAAAGCTAAGCTTGAGTGAACAGAGTGGGCTGGCAGCAGAAGCTGGGGAAGACTCACCTTCAGACCACAATTTATTATTTCTGAAGTACATTTTCTTTTCTTTTTAAGCTAAAGTGGAAATCTACTTTTATAGTAATGGAAGGCCACCCAAATCCAGCTTACACAGCCAGGGTATGGTGGCTGCATTCAGTTCCCCAGAGAGAATTACCTTTAGCTACTTTTTACAGAGCCCAGGATTAATGGGAAGCTGGAAATTAGAAAGAGGAAAGTGATGGAGGAGTCCTTGTTTTCATAGAGATAATCGTGACGCGGGCATTTAATCTTAAGGGAAAGCGGCAGAATCATTTGGGTGCACAGAGAAGCACTGAACACCGAGATAAAAATGCACCTAATCACAGAGTCCGCTGGTATCACTCCTCATAGGCTCAGAGTAGAAATATCTCCGTGAGACGGCCCGCTAGCTTATCGGGAAAGATGACTTCACCACTTCCAGGCATATTCCCGGCACTGGGCAGAACGTGGCCACAGCGGTCCCCGCACCAGCAGGGCACAATATTTTGGACTGCAAGGCAATTTCCTATGGAAACGTAGGACGTCATCCAGTGAACTTGAACAATGAGAGGACAACCTCTTTAAGGAATGGATAAGAGGACCTGGGCTCATGAAGAAGCGGGGGACACTGGATAAGCACAAAAAGACGGGGCTATCGTGCCTCCTAAGCCAGCCAGCATCACAGGCGCAAAGATAAAAGGGGCGTACTGGAGGGAGCATCTGCGATTCCCTTTTATACATAAAGCAGACACTCATCAAAATGGCCGCCTTTCCACTGGCATCCCCTGAATTAGTGGCATCACGCGATGCCCCTCCCCCTCCCCCAGAATCTGTGCTGTGGGCTGCCTGGTTCAGCTCCCCAGTTCCACCCTGCCATGTTACTATTTTGTCTCCAAGATGCTCGGTCGATGCCAGCCAGCCATTTCATGGGGTGAGGAGAGGACCACCTCAGCATTGAACACCGCCACACCCGAGCCTGCAGTCTGCCTCAAACTCAGCATGGGGCTTCACCGGGGACCCTTTCCCGACCAATCAGGAGGCTTGCTGATTGTTGCACATCCGCCTCAGACAAGCAAAACCAAGCGAGGGGAGAAATGCAGAATATTCTCATGCTGTTAACCCAGACTATCAAGTCTAAAAAACCCAATTATGATGTTAGTCAGAGGGACTCCAGCTGTCGGCATGCCTTCTCAAACTGCTAATGAACCAAATAACTCACCTGCCTCCAGTGAATTTGACCAGCCAATAGCTAGGCTAGCTTCCTAAACCTCAGTGCTCAGCATCCCGGATACGCCAATTAGAATGACATACTGAATAATGTATATACACAGTAAAACCGCACCGACCCCGCGCCCAGAATGTTTGCGGAAAATAGGCAAGGTTTAGGCACACGGACTGAGCACGGGGACTTATAATTACTTTGAGAAAACGTGCCAACACGTTTTAATCGCCATGGGGGGAGGGAAAAGTATAATTATCTGTTTATATAGTTGTTTGAACTCGGCCATAACACGCAAGTTAACATCAAGCGCAATTAAAGCTAATGGCGGTTTACATTATATTAACCACAGGGAGGAAAACGTCAGCGAACATGTCAAAATAAAGCAAGCCGGGCCACACAGACACAGCGAGTCGCTGTACCACGGTGCACCAAGCAGAACCTGCTGCAGGCTGCCTCCCCGGTCCATATGGGCTGTGGGGGGAGGGGCGCCTTCACCAGCTTCCAGAAAAATCCACATGCACGCCTGCTATTGGCATGGTCTGTGCCCCCTCATTAGTGAAGAGTGTAGCACTAACTACAGCAGGGAAAGACCTGCCCATCACACACACACACACACACACACACACACACACACACAGCATCATCAGCTTTAGGAGAGACACCCCAGTTTAAATCTGAGAGGAGAAGCTGAACTGAAAAAGAAAAAAGAAAGAAAGAAAAAAAAAAAACGGCCAGATCCAACACCTGTGCATTAAATATGAAGGAGACAGGCCCAGCAGGTGGACAGGCAAGGCGGAAGGCCTCAGAAAACCTCCACAGAAAGTTCCACAGACAGCACATAATGAGAAGTTTATCGCTCTGGCAGCCAGGAGCACAGGGGCCCAAGCCAGGAGTCTGGGGTCCTCCTCTCCCCCAAGGGGCTGTCAATCATTCCAGCACTCCTGCAAATAAACCGCTGGCTGGAGAGGAGGAGGAACGTACCGTGTACAGCTCGTTGAGGACTTTGATCAGGTCTTCCTGCAGCTGGAGGCCGATCTCTTTACTCTGGAGAGAAAAACAGAAAAAAACAAACTGATGAGAATTGGAGTCCGGTCACTTTCTGCATTTTGGGTGACAGTGTGAAGGTGATGGATGCCAGCTAGGGGCGTCTGGCAAAGGAGCATTCTCCTAAGCTCAAGTAGAATAACATCAACGCCATCAACCTGTGCGTACCAGTGCAGCCACACCAGACAGGCCTGCTTAGAAAACGGCGCACAGACCCCCCCCCCCAGTGATGGCACTGAACGCTGAGCATGATGGGAAACCCGGAGGTGTTAATGATTCACAGGCCCAGACTGATGAACTCGGAGGGCCTCCAGGGCAAAGGCGGGATACCAGCATCTTTTCCCATTTCAAGAGGCCACCTCCATAACTGTCCGGTGTGTATATTTTGCTTTTAATGAGAGGAAGGAGGTTATACAGTGGATATTAAAAGTGCACATCCCCTTGCTGAAATGCCAGACCACGGTAAATCACTTCTAAAACTTTTTCCACCTTGTGACCTGTAACCTATACAATTCAGTTGAAAAGCAAACAAACCAGGAAAACAAAAATAAATGCACAATAAGCTGGTTGCATAAGCGTGCATATCCTTAAACTAATACTTTGTGGAAGCACCTTTTGATTTAATTATAGCATTCAGTCTTTTTGGGCACACGCCTGCCATCAATTAAAGTGACTCTGATTAACCCCAAATAAAGTTCAGCTGTATTAGTACGATTTTCCTGACATTGACTCAGTTGCATCCTGCAGCAAAAGCCATGGTCCACAGGGAGCTTACGAAGCATCTAAAGGATCTCATTGTTGAAAGGTATCAGTCACGAGAAGGGTACAAAAAAATTCCCACGCCATTATATATACCATGGAACACAGGGAAGGCAGTCATCAAGAAGTGGATAAGATATGGGACAACTGAATTGTACAGGTTACAGGTCACATTAAAGGTGGGAAAGGTTTTGAAAAGATTTATCGTGGTCTCATTTTTTTTACATCACAAAAACCTGGCATTTTAACAAGGGTATGCACACTTTTTTTTTTAATATCCAATGCAGGACCACATCCCGGAATTTGTATAAAAAGAAATGCGGGTTTGTATACAACTAAATGTTCAGCTTACACAGATTCTTCAGCCAGGACACTGGGCCAAGGAGAAAACTATTTAAGGAAAGAAGTATAAAAAGTGTATGAGTCATAAAATAGAGGTAAAATGAAGTCTCTCCCTGGGAAAAAAAGCTTCCCAGAGTCATTGCAGCTAGATTTACATTTATTCAGCAGATTTTGTCCAAATTGATATACGAGTGGGAAGAGCTTAGGGTTGGAGAGCAGGATCAGACCCTGTAGAATATGGGCTTAAGAGCTGTGTTCAAGGGTCCAACAGTCCCATAATTACTCTGCCAGCCACGATACTCGATCCCATGACCTTTCAGCCACGGGCACCAGCCAACCCCCCCCCCCCCCCCCCCAACTATGACTGACGAACCACTTGATCAACTTCATAAGGATGGACAAACCCATTCTTAAAAAAGCTCTTCCTCATCACACAGGGGATTTCAGCCTCCCTGACCTCGGGGAACTCAGGCTCCTTGCAGAGGGATGATTTTGCAAATACAGAAACCATATGGTCCTCTCGGCCCACGGTTCGACTCAAACGCCATCTCCGTTAACCCTTTGAAGGTGAAAGGAGAGCTAGATGGATGGCTGAGGCCAGGAGCCCCCTGGGGTTTTGGCAGGACCCATAAATTACAGTTGCCTGACGCGCTTCATCAAGGCCGGCGAGCGCGTTGGGGGAGGGGCCCGCATAAATAATAGGCCCCCGGCGGAGAGGAGCAGCAGCGGCTGGAGTTCTCGGTAGTCTCCTCCGGTGATTTATCGGTGTGACACCGCTCCCGGCTGAGAGATGGACCCATCGCCGCACCTTCAAAAAGCCATCCAACACCGCAGCCAGAATGGATCATCATTCAGGACCCAATCGGCACCGTGGCTTCCAAACGCCCCGAGACCGTCAGAGCCTGCGGAGCGTCTGTTCCGAATTTCACTTCCTGTTAATATCAGCTCAGCTCCGCAAACACGGTGGCCGGCAGGTCGAAAACGTACAGCCTTTGGTTATAACGGATATTAAACATACAGCTCTACTGATGACTGCCAGATGTCATGCCTTTAGGCATTCAGATATGCAGCAAAATGCTTCTTAAAGTGACCGGAATAATTCCAGTTATGCTCCCGAAGTTCCAGTTTAAATGGCTCGGCTCCCCTGTGCGGGGAAGCGGAGACCCCCTCTGTTCACCAGCTATAGACAGTTCATGGTCATAATCGGCACCCATCAGTTCAGCAGCTAATTAATAATACTACCACTCCAAATAAATACCGAAGCAGCTGCTCTCTATGGGACTTGAAACAGAATCACTGATCTGGCTACTGTAGCGTACTATAAAAGTAAGCCAACATGGGTTTTAAGCTGATGAATTAAAATTGAGATCCACAAGTAGCATTATCCTGCAAGCGGCATTACGGTTATGAATAACTCAGAACTGCACGAAGACGGATGCAAAAAAATATATCACCATTTCTCCATGGCCTTCTTTCTAGACCCGACTTAAAAAAAAAAAATAAAAATAGCCAGCCAAATTGTAAGCCGCACGTCACTTGGAGAAAAACCAGCGGAGGACCTCTGACCTTCCATTAGCCACCAAGTGGACTTCAGCTGCAGTGCCACCATCTGTGAGGCTGCTGTCTGACGCTACTCCTAGTAAAAGCTGTCGTGTTAACATCTCAAAAGTAATTGTCACATTTTGGTCATTTTTAATTCATAGACTATACATGTGTTTCAGTGACATCATCGCTTCTTGTGAATTTCAGGCTTATTACATTGTGTACATGAGTTAACCATATATCCTTTATGCGTTTTTTTTTCAGGACATCCTGGGCTACTCAGATGTGTCAGTTTCATGTGCAAGTGCTGGCAGTCATACTATCATCCTTTTTATGAGGAAAATCTACTTGTGCCTAAATTCCCCCTGTTTTTAGTCTCATCTAACATAAAAAATTTGCAAGCACTACAGATATATTCTTATAAATGTTGAGCTTAGAGTCTCTGATGTGGGAATGCACTGGGGACCTTTCCGGTTAGTGACCGGTGGACATGAACATGGATGGAAAATGATTTTCCACCCATTTGTTGTTATATGATAGACGCTTTTATTTTTATAATTTTATTTCTTACTTTATAAAATCTGAGAGAAATTTAAATAGAAAAGTAGTTTGATACACTTAAGTGAAGAAATATTACAAAAAAAAAAATCCTAATATTAGCTCAAAACAAATACTTTTAGGAGTAGCATACATTGGTTACTATCTACTGATGATAGCTGGTGGTGTGTGGATCATTGTTGGAGCAAAAATGTGCTTTGTCTTCCGGGGTGCATTCTGGGCAGAAAATGTTTAAAATAAATGCCACATTGCACATAGGATTACTCTGGAATACTTTAGTGCACAATGCTGCAACCGAATCAGGAAATTTCTCTCGATTGCAAAGATATGCGATTCTTGTCTGTGCGTTATACCTATCCAAAGTTGCGAGCTTGAGATTAATGGGTGAGAAAATCAATGCAATTTGCGTTCGACGGGTTCTAGGGGTTAAAGATTGAAATGTTTCAACAAATTATGGGGACATCGCCCCCCACACACAGCTCAGGGAGTTCACACGTCCGGAGAGCGTGACCCTTTATTACTGGTGTCAGACTGCTAGACAGTACGGCCTTGGCAAAAACACACGGCCAAACATAAAACTGGCCCACATAATCATCACGCTTCAGATCTACCCGGCTGAACAAGTCACGTTTTCTCTGCCTACATCTTGACGGTGAAAATTGAGTTTCCG
This sequence comes from Petrocephalus schoutedeni, assembly GCA_026780765.1. Lineage (NCBI taxonomy): Eukaryota > Metazoa > Chordata > Actinopteri > Osteoglossiformes > Mormyridae > Petrocephalus > Petrocephalus schoutedeni. The sequence continues at coordinate 386,132 of JAODKL010000142.1, forward strand.
AAAATCTTCGCCCTGGACGGAGTTTTTAGGAAAGCTCAGTTTCCTAAAATGCCGTTTCCATGTGGGTGAACGGCCAGAATGCAATACCCACATGGACAAGGCCCCAGCGCACACGGGGCCCGCGATGGCTCGCTGGGGAGGTGGCCAAAGCCCAGCGCCCCCTCGATGAGCAGGAGACGCTAACCCCCGCTGCCTCACGATCCCCACAGGAGCGGGGGAGACGTCTTAGTCACTGACCCGATCAGTGGAGAATGTCCAGTGCTCCAGACAGGTTTCAAATGAAACAAATGAGCTTCTTAATTGATCTGCGCAGCTTCTTAATTGATCTGCGAGCCTATTTGGCCACTTAACAATTCAACTACGGGAAATTCATTCATTGCCTGCCACAGTCAGGAAAGGGAAAGCAATGCTAATTTGAAAACAATTAGCTGTAACAACGTAGGTGGGGGTGGGTGGCTTTGGTGGTACCTCTGGTGCTTTAGTTACAGAGCATCGCCTTGCTGTTGTACATAAACTCGCAGGTGCTTGGGAACAGCACTATATTCATATGGCTGCTAAACCAGGAATAAGGAAATTACCGTCCAGGTGATCATCATTACACTAATTCATTAACTAGACTCCCTAAACCTAAGCTGCTCACTGCATCTACTGGCATCCAGCTGGAACCAGTATAAATGTAAAACCCCAGATTCCTGCCCACCTGCTCGGTCCTCAGACGACATTCTCAGCATCCACCAGTCTCTGGTCGAAAGACGAAATTACTTTAAGGACTAGGAATTATGGCTCAGCACATTCAGTTACGGCCCCACGGACCCCATGAAGGCTTAAGTTAATCGTACACACAATCTACATGCACGCATCTGGCATGCGAAAGGTCTCACTCCAGATGTTTGTCATCTGTGGTTCCCCGATGGTGGAATGAGCTGTTGAACCAATACGGTCATCAGGCTCCCTTCTCCACCTTCCCCAGGATGCCCCCTACCAGCCTGATCCCACTCCATGCCCCCTCAGTGCTGTACTTTCCGCTGATTGAATAGCTGTATCATTAGGTTCTTGCTTTGTTTGGAAGGTGGTGTGTAACTCTGGCTCCAGTGCTGCTTACACTTGTACCTGGGCACTCAGCCTAGCTACACTTCTGCCCGGTCGGCTCCTCGACAGCTGTGGGTTTGTAATTTGCCATTTGGCTCACTTGTACATTGCTTTGGACAAAAGTGTCCTCTAAATAAAATAAATTTGTATGTCACCATCATGAATTACCGAGGCCAAAATTCACACAAAATGTTTGGGGTGCCTTTTTTAATCATAAAACCTGTAAATCAGACTAAGTGTAAGGATTGCAAACGGCCACATTAAAGCAAAGGAAATGTCTGTACACGAGCAGGGCAAAGCTAGCAGTGGGTAACAGACCAAGTCTTTCCTTGGCTTTCTGCTACTTGACTGCAAAAAAAAAAAACAAATGATAATGAATCATTTCCCACATGAACTCTCCAGCCGTTTTAAAATCCAAAGCAGCTGCCAGTCACCCACTGGCTGCACCAGTCACCCCTTTTAGGGAAAATCGTCGCCGATATCACTGATATTTTAAACAGGGACTTGGTCAGCTCAGCTTCTGATAAAGTCTCGTGTTCTCTGGAACCAAGAAAAAAACTAAATACGCCCAAGCGTGCCACGGTCAGGGTTTCAAGGAGCAGGAGCTTCACCCCGTGATCTCAGATTCACAGCCAAACAACATGAATGGTGTAACCCCCCCCACCCCCGTCCTGTGTGCTTTACGCTCCTCCGCCAGGGACAGGACGCAGGCTTCATGCTCGCTTGCTGGTACCAACGGCGGCCTTCGCCGTGGGGCCACTGTGGATGAAAATCGATCCCTCGGCTCTGGACGGGACCCGGCGAGGAGGCGCCATCTGCTCAGGGCGGACTCCAAGGGCACCGGAGCGACGCGGCCGCCGGGGGAGACGGCAACAAAAAGGCCCGGCGGTCGGCGTCCCGGGAAACGCAGGCGGGAGTCGGATTTCATCCCGGGAATGAAGACGGAACGGGCATATGAAGTGAAAAATGAGGCGCATCCCGAAATCGAGAGGCACAGATCACTGGTTCGGTGCGATTCTGGCCAGCCCCGCTCGCTGAATGCAAGGACAGATGCTGGCGCTTGGCTTTGCGGAGGAGCTGAGCCTTTACTCCAGCGGTAACGGCACTGGCAGCGACAGGAGGCTCTGTTCAGACAGGCCGCGGCTTTAATCCGCCCCCCGTCGAGGACGATTCCAACCTCTCTCTTCACCGCCTAGCAGACACCTTTGTCACTATCAAAGAGCTTTCATCCCGCGTCAGATTTTCCCAACGCAGATAAAGCAGGGAGGGCAGAGGGGGCAGGACACATTAGGCACACACTAATCCCCACACCCCCACCCCCGGCCCAGCATAAAATCGCGGTTGGGACACTGGGCCGTGGGCTTTATGAGCTTACCGAGCGCCCTGCGGTTTTGCTCTCTCAGCTTTCCGCACTTTTTCATCTTTTCTTCCCCTTTTTGAGGTTCTTGAGAAAGTACGAGGCCATGTGTCACGGGGTAATAAGGGAAAGAGCCGGAGGTGAGTCAGAGCCCCGCGTTCAGACGACCAGCTGCCGGACGGGGAATCGCTTCTCCATTGCGGGCACATGTTTCCTGGGAGGTGGAGCCGACCGCTCGCTTTCCAGCCAGGGCCTGTGAGACAGATCCGACCACTAAGGCGCTATGAGTGCCTGAGCTTATGGCCATTTATATATCACACTGTTAGGACTGCATGTCCCCACAATGCGATAAAAACCTGTTATTTTGAACTGGTGGGGGCGTTTTCTCAGTCCCCACAAGGGGAAACTGATTTTAATCATTTTTCTTTATGACTGCAATCAAACACGTAAAAATGCCAAAAGTCTTGTATTTCGCTACGGTTCAGGTTAGGGCTGGGTAGGGGTTACGGTTCTCATAGGTGGGACTAGGGCAATGCCCATAGAAATGAATGGAAAGTCCCCACAAAGATATATATATCTGTGGGTGAGTGTGCATGCATGCATGGCTGTGTGCACCTTGAGGCGATTTCTCAAAAAAGACAATATGGGAAACCAAAGCGTACATTGCGCAACCATTTTGGCGCGGCTGAGCCGTGTTCCCACAAAGGAGCCCGTGTAGGCGGCTCCCTGCACCGCCCGCTTCTCTGAGCTGTGCTCCAGGCCAGTCACAGTGCTTTCGGCTACGCTCTCGTCCGGCTGGGGGGGGGGATTCCGAAACCACAGAGGCCGCAGCCATCTGACACCCTGAAGTGTCTCGGGGAGACAGAGCCAGTGGAGGGAAGCTGAGAGCGACGGGGGGCGCGTTCCACCCCCAGAAAGGTTCTCCCTGCTCGCGAAGGACGAGCTGCCTAGGGACAGAAATCTGTCACTTTCGGCGGGCAGGATACGTCACCCGGGAGCGGCTGGAACCTGTGGCACCGGCCCAGAGGACGCGGGGAAATTCCCAGGGAGTGTAATCACACGCTACCTGGATCTGTAATGCTGTTACAAGCCATGCAGCGGTGTGGACATACTGACCGCTATCGATAACCGAGACGGATAACAGGCTAACCGGAACCGGTGGTAAAAGCAGTTAACAGAAAAAAATAACTGCAGAGCTGGCCGGCGCGGATTAGCGGAAGGATGCGGCGTCGCTAGAAAATTAAAAATCGATCTGTAGGCCGGATTTAATAATGAATTATGTTGCAGGTGGTTATTTTGTGACCTCTAAGTGATGAATGAGCCAATGAAATCCCTCATCCTCCACTAAGCCAGTATAGATAGATAGATAGATAGATAGATACTTTATTCATCCCCATGGGGAAATTCACAAAAAAGTATCTTCATCCTTAATGATCATTGGCCGCTGCCAATAATGTATATAATGTATATGTATATACATATGTATATATGTATATATGGTATATCGTCGGTCTCTAGCAGTAACCATGGGCACAGGAACCCTAAGGAAACATGGGGAAGCTGAAAATGAAGGCGGCTCACAAACTTCCCGGGATGGCGGTGTTAGAGAGGGCGGAACCTCAGCAGCTCGCAGTGTGCCACGATTCCCGCTGGGAAGCCACTTAGCCCGGAGGAAATGAGATTGGATAAATAACTCCTGGGACAGAGTGACAGGTATGTGAGAGTCAGCGGAATCGCGCTGGCTGTCGGCACGCCGGGAGCCGGACAGAGCCGGATCCCACTGCCTGGCGAGACGCATCCGTGTCTTTAATGACGTGAGAAATATAAATAACGAGGCGGGTTTGGAATGCTAACAGGGTTGGGGGGGACTCATTAAAATGAGGAGGCCCCGGCTTCTCGGGATAACCAGGCAGATGTGTCTCGCCCAGGGATAGGAGTCACTCTGGTGAGAGGAATCACTCTTCAGGTGGGTCCAGACGGGCTGACCAGCAGCTAGCTGTATATAAGCCACTCCTCAATTCCTAATTGTGTCCTGAACACTGTAGCAGAGGCGTCAGACTCTCACAAGCTGAGAAAAACAGCGCTCAGCCTGGGGAAGCCCCCAATGGCCTCGGCCTGTCCGGGGATCCACTCAGTGCAGCATTGTGCAACTGAGGGAGGACCTCCACCTGGGAGGAACCATTCACAGAAAAGGAAAGGCAACCACCCCCCAAGTCAGTGAGAGGTGGTACGGTCCGATCACCGGCCCAGCTATGCCGAGAGCCCTTTCTGCCGAACAAGTTCAGAAGGTAGAGGGTGAAAAAACGAAGGGGCGATTTAAGTAAATGAAAAAGCAATCAGGCCGATTAGAGCTCTGACCTCAGCAATGTGTGTACGACGTCCGTCAAACGTAATGGGGTTACGGAGGGAGTACAGAGGCTGGGCAGCATCTTTGTGGAAGCTTACAAGATTATAAATCGATAAACAGAATGTACACGCGAAACAGCCAGGATAATGCTGTAGTGCATGCAAAAAGAAGCCCATCCGCCTAGGGGGGGGGGCGCTGTCCAGGAACATATTTAGCCACTGGCTCATTCTGCCAGGCTATGTTAAAAATCCCTGCGGGGAGCCCTTCCTGCCTGCTGTCATCAGGACCTCCACCTGGAAGAAACTACTCACAGAAAAGGAAAGGCAACCACCCCCCCAAGTCAGTGAGAGGTGGTACGGTCCAATCACCTGCCCAGCTATCCCGAGAGCCCCTTCTGCTATCCTGAGAGCCCCCGACGTGCCTCCCCAGCCCGCCACGATCAGGAAGCAACTTTACAATTGAAAATCCGATGCCATCAGCGATCTGTATCACAATTACTAATGTATTGTTATTATTATCACCTGTAAATGTTCATTTATTTGTATTAAACAATACAATTCCATTTTCAGGATATTTTATTGCGTATGGCGTACTTTTAAAATTAGTTCTGCATTTAAAATAGAGATGCACAATATAAAAACGGTCAACATATCTGTATTGGCCGATATTAGTTGAAAATTCAAGACATCTGCATCAGTCCGACGTGTCGATCCCGACCAAGGCCCCCGACACTCCCTGAGGAGGTGCGGTCCCTCAACGCGCCCTTATGAAACATGAGCCTCTGACACCCAATAAGGGGGCAGTGTGCCTCCAGCTAAAGCGTACCGGCAAAGCCCATGACAAAGTCACTCAGCACATCCCGTCACATGCTCTCTTTGCAGACGGCTGGCTGGGAAGCACCCCCCCCAGCCCCACCCCCACACATTGTTTAGGAGATCTATGTGTGTAATGAATCTTCCAGAACAAGTCAGCACAGCAGCAAAGGGGTGTGCGGGGAGGCTTCCACAGGATACGTGGAATAAAATATAGACGATGGTTAGACGTCACATCGAGAAGAGGATGGAGGGTGGGGTGTGTCCAGTGTGTGTGGCTTAGAGGGGTAGGTGTGACCAGTGGGTGTGGCTTAGAGGGAAACGTGTCCAGTGGGTGGGGCTTAGTGGGGTGGGTGTGACCAGTGTGTGTGGCTTAGTGGGGTGGGTGTGACCAGTGTGTGTGGCTTAGTGGGGTGGGTGCATCCAGTGTGTGTGGCTTAGTGGGGTGGGTGCATCCAGTGGGTGTGGCTTAGTGGGGTGGGTGCATCCAGTGGGTGTGGCTTAGAGGGAGGGATGTGAGTTGTGGGCGAGGCCAGGCACTCACCTTCTTGAAGAGGCACCCATGTGTCTGGCTTAGAGGGAAGCGTGTGTCCAGTGGGTGGGGCTTAGTGGGGTGGGTGTGACCAGTGGGTGCGGCTTAGTGGGAAGCATGTCCAGTGGGTGGGGCTTAGTGGGGTGGGTGTGACCAGTGGGTGTGGCTTAGAGGGAAGTGTATGTCCAGTGGGTGGGGCTTAGTGGGGTGGGTGTGACTTAGAGGGAGGGACGCGAGTTGTGGGCGAGGCCAGGCACTCACCTTCTTGAAGAGGCGCCCGGAGTCCTCGCTGACCTGCGCGAAGCGGGGGATGATGTTGTTGAGGTAGAGGTCGCTGAGCGTGGCATGGTCCCGGCTCTCCCTCTTCACCTGGCTCAGCAGCAGGTTCCAGCAGGTCACCGGCGACAGGACATTCTGCTCCTTCCTGCAGGGGGGTAAACACACACAGGAATCAGCGGCGCGCACACGCACACACACACAGCCATCAGACATGGCGGGGACCTTACGCTGACTCCTATTTTAATGCCGAGTTCCTAAACCAAGAGAAATTTAAAAGAAAGAGACAGACCATGTGAACAATGGTTTGGCAAAACCATACAAGGAGAGGGCTGATTATTGTGGGAGGGGGGCAGGGTGTAGGGGTGCAGGACGCAAGTGCTTATGGGCTAATGTTTGCAGACAGTTCTTACTGGCTGTCCTCACGCCACATTCGGGTATATGGACAGCAATAAACCAGCCGAGGTGCTGGGCATCCCAGATCATCCTCAACGCTCTTTCAGCCATCATGAGACGCGAACTATGCATCATAACCGTGCCGAATAAAGGGAACACGACTGCGTCCGTCGCCAACAACCACCATCATAATTATTTTAATTAATTAGTACAAATAAATACACTGGACTATGTAATTGCTGTGAACGCATCACTGAACACATCCTGTTTCAGTTGAGTCCACCTTCTGTTTCGCCGTTTCACATATTTTATATTTTAATATTTTAATACACATTTTATCCTTCAAAACACGTTACAAAGCACGTTATAAATCAATCACAGCACATATCCAGAGCCTACAGCAAAGGTCTTCCTCCTAGCAGACGTGGAACTGCGTGATCCGTAATCCATCACGTTGCCGATTCGCCTCCTGGAATGATGACCAGGTCAAAACAAAGTAAAGTGCAACCAGTGGCGTGCGGTGAGCTTGGTGGCAGGTGAGGCACTGGCTCTTTCAGTACAAAAAAAGTGCTATAATAAACATGATTTGTGATTTTTAGCCAGCGTGCCGCCAATAATAATCCTGTGGGCTCACGTGTGCCCCCTTCAGTGAGGCAGAGGTACTGGCTGCCGCACCTCACGCTTTTATATCAGATCAGCAGGACTAAACCTGCTATACACACGCGTGGAATACATGAGCCATTCTATGGTCCTATGGACATATAATATAGATGCGTACAAACATGGCATAGGTGACAGTGAGAAAGCAGAGGGTGCGCTCGGCGCGGTCAGTGAGGGAGCGCGCGCCAGGAGATGAGGTTCCTCTCTGAGCGGGAAATACGCAGATCCAGTGATTTCGATCGGAAGAATGATTTAAATGACTGGAATCATACAAAATTTACATTTATAGTACGGGACAGTAGACAAATATTAATTTTATTTTATTATTTTTTACTTTTCATGATGACAGGTGAGGCTCAAAGTGGGAACAGCCCTGGCCTCCCAGACCTACAATGACACCATCTACATCAGGGAAAAGCCGGTCCTCGGGGACCCACAGACAGTCCACGTTTTTGCTCCCTCCCAGCTCCCTGCAAAAGACTGGGTTGAGAGATACACTGCTCAACATGTTAAAAAAAAAAAAACCTTTCTGGAAGAACATGACATACTGTGCAAGAGGCAATTAGATATTAACGCTAAGATTCAGAGGGACCGTGTTCGCCATGCCAATCAAAATACATTTCATCTCCATTTCCAGCACCTCATTAATAACATTAATATAAATATTTTTTCAATGTCTCATTCTTACATCTTAAAGTTTTAAATCTGGCTTGCAATTAGGGGGGAAATGAATATGCTGGAGCTGGTCTTTACTGCCGTGCTGCATGACGTAACCAGATGTTTACACATCAAGGCTACTGCACCACGGGTTGTGGGGTCAACAAGCATCCGTACGCTTTAAACTGCACGTAGGATGCATGCATTGGAGCCTTCTGCTTGCCTGTACAGATGAAATAAAAATAAATGCAAAAACATCCTATGGCAGGAACCATTTCATTTCAAAGCTTGCTTTAACGGATGAAGTGCAGTGCGGAATTAGATTTGCTGTAACTTTACACCATCCAAACCCTGGAAATCAAAGTTAAGTAGCTTAGGTTCAGGCATGCACTCGGCCAAAGTGGAAGTATTGCACAACTGGGTTCGGAGAACGACTCCAGCATATATTGTGTCTTTGATGAGGAGTGCTCAATGTTGTAAAACACTCTGCCTGTCCAGCCCCAAGCCTCACAACCGCGGAAGTCGCATCAGATTGCCAAGAGGCCACAATGGGCCTCCAATCAAATTAATCCTCAGCTGCTCAGTCAATATACAGCTCTAGTTATGTCATCTATAGAGGCTGCAGAAGAGTCACCAGTGCCAGGACAAGGGCATGGTCACATGGGTCCATGAAATGGACCAATAAGCAAAGAGTTTGTTGGCGGCCACATGGTCATCCCTGTTGGGCACAAAAGATTTGGGACTGGTAAAGTATAATGGAGAGCCCAGAATTTCTCGCTTCTCACGATCAAGAGGAAAGCCGATTCGGGACGTTATTCTCCCATGGGCAGGCCAGAAGCTTGTTAGGCAATGCAGAAACCGTGATACGTGCTCCCAGAGTTTCACGCTTGTGAGAACAGCATTCCGACGGGAAGAACGACGGGAAATGATGCAAATGCCTTTCGTGTCACGGTGACATCCCCATGGGGGAGGGGAACGAGATCAAAAAGGCGAAACCCTCCTTTACTTAAGAGCAGTGCACTGAGCTCTGGCGAGTACGGCGTGCCTGGAGAAAGCAAAAATCGAGAGATCCTGCTTTGATCAGGGAAGCAGAGCGAGGCGGCACAGTAACAACAGTGCCCCCTGAAATCGCAAACGAACATGAGAGGAGATGTGAATACCGAGTCCCGTTGATGCATGCAGCCCACAGCAGCTTTCCGAGTGTGGACCCACGTACCGGCGGTGGCACCAGAACACAAGACTGACATGGAAGGAGGACGTTGGGTCCAAGGACATCCCTTCAGCGAGAACCGCATCACGCTGGGTCAGACAGCATCCTCAAGCCATCCTAACGAGTCCGCAGTCACCGTGACCAAGAGGAGCAGGACTGTCCTGCGGTAAAGTAGTCCTTGGAAAAAGGATCCTGGGGAGCAGACGACTGACTCGTTTGTTTTGCTGTGGCTAGAGATCACTGTTGTCATGCTGAGGGACGCCAGTTCAAGCCTCTGTCAATTCCATCATGTGGGGTGGCTTAGCAAGTTAGGATAATGTACCTGTAAATCAGAAGGTTCTAACTCCAGACTTGGCAGAGTGATTTTACCGCTAGGCCCCTGAGCTAGACCTTTAACCCCTGGTAGCTCCAGGGCATGTCTGACTCCGCTTTCTCAAAAAAAAAAAACAAAAAAAGCATGTCACTTTGGTTATTTTCTAAAACACATTTCCTATAACACCCAGACCTATACAAAAGACTGATGCATGCGTCACTTCTGTTCAGCCGCCTGTTGGGGTGTGACTGTACCTTTTGTGACTATACCTGCATTTTGCTCATTTGTTCATGGTGCCCTCTGGCAGGAATTTTCACGAGTTCAAAACAGGTACTGTGAGAGGGCGGTCAAATTTCACGGCTGGCTCTTCTGCCGGGGACCGTAGCGCTCTACAAAGGCTTTGAGCTCCCCCAAACCCCGCTTTATCTCGGCGTGTGTCTTCTGTCCCTCGCAGCATAAAGGTCAGCAGAACTGCCTTTATGCAAGTGGGCTGTCAAGCCATGTTCTTGTCCTTGGGAAACCGATTTTTATTTGAATGAAGTGAGGAGGAGGGCGCTCCAGCAGGGCCCAATCAGTGCTGGTCTGCCTTAGACGGTATCTCAGGAAGACCCCACTGACCAGAAGGATCAAAGATGGGCTGGACTTCACTGTGCTGCTTAGGATGAGTTAAGGCCGAGCTGCCACCTAGGCGCTGAAGACCCTTTGTGGCCTACTGTCAGCAGCCAATAGAGAGCGAGCGCACTGAACCCCCCCCCCCCTCCCCCCTGCTAAATGCCTGACAAGGGGGTGGGCACTCTGAAGGCCCGCAGAAGGAACGCAGTCCCTAAATTCTCTGCATTCATCAGCAGCAGAGTGTGCACTGCACATGCGGCATGCGGGGAACATGCAGCCCCCCCTCCTCGGGGCACTGAAGCCCAGACGCAGGAGGCCAGCGAAGCAGACCAATCAGAGGAGCCGGCTGTGCCCCACCGCAAATTCCCGAGCGGCCAACGCGGCCAGTCCATCGGAGCCGGGGTATGTTAATAGACCTGCAGAAAGAGAATCGAGACCTCCAGGCCATCCTAAAACAACCAGAGGGTGAGAGAAACAATGGACTCGTGGTGGGGAGTCCCATCGAGCACCCGCTGGGGGGGGGGGGAGGTACACTTTTCACCATTTCTCAAATACCCCTCCTGTCAAACATAGAAAGGAGAGGGAAAGTGTGGAGTGAATAGATCCTTTCAGAGCCACAGGCCTGCATTCTGTCTGCTGGTGCCATGTTCTCCCAGCGGGGAGTGGGGGGGTCGGGGCGGCCCGGAGGCTGCAAGCCCTCCCCAGGAAGCCCCACGTGTTCCTACCTTCAGTATCAGAGTTATGATCGAGTGGGGGGAGCACGTTTACTGCGGCAGGGCTGGATGGGAAGAGGGGCAGTGTGGGGGGGGGGGGGGGGGGG
>JAODKL010000142.1:420596-450580 GCA_026780765.1 Petrocephalus schoutedeni
GACGGCAGGACACACAGGGAGGCTTTGATGACACCGCTTTCCCGCTGAGCCCTAGCAGCTGTCACGCCTCACCATCCTCATATTTGACCCTTGTGTCGTGCCCCTGAGCAAATTAGAGAGACTTCAAAAGAGCGCGGAATCCACCACCCCACCCCCGCTGTCCCGAACTGACCGCGCTGTCGGTCTGCCTCGCCGACGTGAATTCGAAGTAGCAAGGGACGGTCAGGATGAGGGAGCGTCCGCCCGCCACGTTGCAGAGACGGCGTCAGAGCGGCATTGGGGATGGGAGGGAAACGCCCACACTGGCCTGCAGCCATTTTTAAAACCCAGATCCAGAAGCACAATCACTTACATTATTATCATTCACCCTTTGTGGATTATTCTGTACATACTGGACCCCCCCCCCCAATCCACTTGGAATTATAACAGCACACAGGCCTGCCAGAGCTTCCCAGGTTGGACAAGCATGACAGACATCCTCCTGGCATCTTTTAGAACCCCCAGCACCACCCCCCCCCCCCCCATGGATACACACTTGCCTCTATGACGGTTTCCATGGGAACCAGCCTCCCTCCTGACAAGTTCTCCCTGCCGCCTCACCGCGCCAACGGGAGAGCGCTGTGCCCGTATTACAGTCGACGTCGCCGCAGGCGGCCGACCTCAGATGGGCCACTTTCCTCGACATGAGGGGGCCACACCTCGGGAGCCAGGAAGCAGGGATCCAGACCAGTCGCCATGGAAACCTCCGTCGTGCTCGGTCGCCTACTCGGCACCACCCGGGAGCACTCCGCGATCAGATTACGGCGGCGACTCCAGTGCTACAGCAAGCTACAGCGAATGCCACACACGGTCGCGGCTTCTCAGGTAACGGCAGTGCATTTGGGATACTCTGCGCAGAAGGCCATCCTAAAAAAAAAAAAAAAAAAGTAGAACTCGAGACTGGGGGGGGGGGGGGGGGGGGGGGGGTCACAATAATGGGAACCGCTCCCTCTCCTCAGCACGGCCAGCAAGACTGGGTCTGTGTGCGCCTTGGCGCTGAATAAATAAGATCGGGCGGCCAAGGGACGGCTACAGGGAGCAGGGGGCCTTGTTATCGGCGGAGTCCAAGCGAGACCCCCGGCCAACACAAACAGAGGAGAACGGCGTCCCTGCAAGCCACTCCTAGCCTCCCCGTGACCTCCTGCTCAGTCATTAATTCAGGCATGCCTGCGGTTCCTAAAAAGACCGACTTACCGTTTCCGTGCTCACAAGAGCTGTGAGCAAAGAGCCTTGCGCAGCTTCACAGTCTACATGACTACACAGGTAAATATTTGCTGAAAAAGCAGCGGATAGAGCTCACAACCCAAGGGCATGGCGGCAGACTCCCCGCCTCCCAAAGTGCCATCGTACCTTTGCCCTTTTCAGTAGGTTGTCTCCATTTTGTTTTCAATTTCAGTTTAGTTTTTAATGTAGTAGTTTGGAATAGTCCACTTTTTTTTTTTTTGAAAAAGCTTCGTTTTAGTTTTGTTTTTTGTAATATAAGCCATTTATAGAAGGTGCGGTTCAAATAAGCCAGAAAAAGTACCGTGTACAAAATATACCATTTTCAAAAATGTATTCACTTAAGACAGATGAATAACCATTTGCAAAAGGAAAAACCAACTATAAAAGACATGTCACTCAGTGTGTGTGTGTGTGTGTGTGTGCGCGTGTGTGCGTGCGACAGAGAGAGAGATGGCTGTTCTTCCGTCAAGCAACAATTCCTTGTTGATCTTGTAGAAAACGTGCTGCTCCAGTGATGTGGCTGTCCTGTTTCTTAAGCTGGAGATGAATTGACAAGTCTGGCACTTTACTTGGCAAGTTTTGCAATTCTGATTACTATTCATTTTATACATTATCCAATATGTTTTTAAAAGGTTTAGAGCTTACCGCTGCATGCGTTCTCGGAGACCACAATCACAATCATTCCATGCCATTTAAATCAATCCTAGATGGGTTTGTGAGAAATGTTTTATAAAATACCCCAATATTATAAATATCCCACATAACCGTGCTGCCCTAGGTTATTACACAAAATTTGACTTCTTGTCCGTGTCATCCTGATCTTGCATCTGTTCTTCAGACCAGGTAATTTTTCTTAGTTTATTGCCGTTTTCTGAGTTTAACTTTTGTCAAGACTGCAGTTGTATTGCATTTCAGAGGCAGACTATTTGCATAAGTAATGACAAAGAAGGCCTTTCACGTTCCACTGCAGAGTACTGCTACGTTCTCACAGTCGTTTCCATACGGAAAAACTGGCTTGGCTAAATAACGAAAGACATCATCCACCTGGAGTTACGCATGAAATAAAAGGGGAGAAAAAAACAAAAGACATTTTCTCTGTAATTTTAGTTTATTTTGGAAACATACAATAGTTTCAGTCACTTTTATGTTTCAGTTTTGAGAATGTTTTTTCACATTGTTTCTTATGTTGTTAGTTTGTGAACGATAACCCAACTCCAAAACAAATACTTGCCAAGAATTGGCAAATCCTGCAAAGACACAAAGAATGCAACCATTTTAAAAATAAAGGTAACCAAATGAATGCTCCGCAAAAACCTCTTGCTTGTCAAGGAGACAATATGGAAGAGAGTGACAGCAGGATGTGATGTCAGAAGAGAGGAGACGCCAGATTAATGGCAAAGCAGGGTCACAGCAGCCCATACAGGACGACGCACACCCAGTTTATCTCTAGCGTCACCAGAAACTTGGGACCAATTCGCTCCACCTCCCAAATCACTTCAAGATGTGCTCTGTGCCACACTAACATTTCGGTGGTCATTTTTGTAGACTAAGCTGTGAGCATAGAACATAACGTCACAAAACCACAGTCACGGTACAACACGCCATTAACCATGAAAACTCTTGGTGACAAAAGAAACCAAACATTACTTAAAGCGGGTTCCCTTCCTTTGGTCATAATTCACACCAACAATCAGTGACACTTTGCCATTCATACCAGTACTTCAGAATACTCTTGTTGCAAATCCCATCTAGCTCTGCACATCCCATCTAGTTACACACACACACACACACACACACACACATTCACACACGCGTGATGGTGAAGCTTCCGGCCAGAGGAGACAGTTGGTGAGGTTTAACGTCCTTGCTCAAGTGCCCAATAGATGTGGCTACTTTACCAAGCAGGGGATTTGACCCGACAACCTTCCAACCACAGGCACAAATTTCCACTCTCCTAGCTGCACAGCGACACCCCACCTTACAAGAACCAGCAAGGACAAGTGTGAATTAAAAAAGGTGGACAGCTTGGGCAGATGTTTTCAGTAGAGAGTGGCGGCTGTAACGCCCTATCCACCGCAGCATGGCTACAGAGCTAGAAAGGCGTGTGCCATTCCGAGCTGGAAACGAGATTCTGGCACCTTCTACCCAGGGAGGTCTGAGGTGCATTCCGTTTTGACTGGGAATGTCCCAGTTCCTAATCAGAAGCCGGAGGAGCCTCTAGGAGGAGCCTTATACCCTGCTTATCAGCACTTATGTCTTATTCGTGCCTCACACACAGTACTGTCCAGCTGCTACCTGCAGACGTGTTGCTACAGTGTTTGTATGCACATAATACCACATAATTTATCACTGGTACTGCTAACAATGGCTAACAATGAACTTGGCTAGAACTGGTATTGCTAAACAGCTCCCCGACTGGTTTTACTGGAATACGGTTAACATGGGTACGGCGTCATTCCGAGCTCCAACTCGGAAAACAAATGGAAGGCAGCGCTGATGCTGGACTGCCAGAACAGTCTGTGGGATGAAGGCCATTGCGAAGCCGTTCACTGAAAGCTTTGATCCTCCATTTCACTGCCTGGCAGCTCAGCCCCGGCACAGATTCCCATTCTTTCATATCACGAATACTACTAGTCAGCATGCGTTTCCTAAAAGGTTTTAGCACAGCCGAACACAAAAACAAACAAATCTGCTATGTCAGCCTAGAATGAGAGAATCACAATGAAGCACTGAAGCTCAGAAACCAGAGCAGATTGCTTTTTCTAAACAACAGGAATAACTGAGAGGCTTCAAGGTGTGACCTTCCCCAAAAGGGTCTCCATGCTCGGAGTTGAACGAAAGGTCTTTGCCTAAAGCGAATAACAGCAACACAGAAGTCAGAGCGAGAAAGCTGAAAGCCATGGGAAACCAAACATAATGATAGAGCCGCCTCGCCATACTTCATCCAGTTTTAAAAAATCGACAGCACCGACACAGATGCTCCAACATAAACAATCAAGCCAACTAAACAATGGCGGGTGAGATTCCCTGAGCAAGTATCAGGCTGCTTCACAGAGCATTCGCACACAGGCCATATCTTTCATTTAAAAAAACAAAAACACACACACACACACACAACACTTGGTTCGTTATCTACAAAGGCACTTAGCTAAAAGCTTTCCTGCTGCAGAGCGAGATACTCAGACTAAGTGTCTTACTAGTCCTGCAGAGAATGATGATGATCCTTTAAGATGGAATCAAGGGCTCACATCAAGTCTTCATTGCAGTTTATCTGGAGATTACATCACTCTAATACCTCGTCATCCTGTCACTTAAAAACTAAGCAAGCATATTCACACACAAATGCTATATACGAGAAGAACAGAAATTAAGGGCATCATTTACAAGAATCCGGTGAGAGTATAGGCACACAATCTTTCAGTTAGTGAGACAAAACCTTTCTGATGAACATTTCAGTGGAGAACTGCCAGTGGGGTCAAAAGACCAAACCCCACTGGAGAAGTGACCTCCACCCCCAATGGGGTCTTTGTAGGAGTGTGTGAGAATGGGAAGGAGAGAGAGAGAGGAGAGAGAGAACGCCAATAGAGAAAGAGTTTCCCAAGGCTCAGGAATGCCAGTAATGGGCTGCCGGCAGCAGAGCACTTTTGGGAAGATCTTGACCAGAAGAGATCCATCAACCATTGAACTGTATTGTAGTGATGACCACATCCACTTCAATGAGGCTTTGTCAGACAATTGTTGGGGGGCGGGGTCGTTACTTTAAAGGACAGCAGACCTGCACACAGCTGGGGACGGCCACCCCAGGCTGGGTTACCCAGAATCACCAAGCCAGCATCATCATCCCCGAATAAGCCAGGAAGACGCACGTCAAGTGCCACTCAGCGACCTCCACCAAGATGCAGCAAATGGCCAATATATATCATTAATTCTGATGCATGACTGAGTCACATCTAGGGGAGGGTCCACCTTATAAACAGCAACAGCTGTGAAACAGCAAAGAACGAAACGCATACAGAGCCAGTTTGCTAATAACATATTGCTAATTCATTAGAGGCGCAACATGATGATTATTCCTGTGATGGCACATCTGCATGCCCCAGAATTCAGGGATCCTGCTGCCTTTGGCTGGGATTAAAACAGGAAGGCTTCACCCAAGAAAGCCGGACGTTCAACAGCACCACACATGGACAAGCAGGCTGCTTGACTGCACAGAAATACCATTCAGACAGCTGCCTGGGGGCACAGAATCAGAGCATGCAGAAAGCACTGGAGACACGAGCCTTGAAGCAACCTCCCGCTACACACTGCAGCACAATGCTGGAAACCATTGTTGGTTGTATCCTGCCGACAGTCAAAATGGCCCAAAAATCCGGCCCGTCAAGATGCAACCAGATGTTTTGTGTTAATAACAGACAATGAACTGCCCACAAAACACCGGACAAGATCCTTCAGTCTGACAAAGCACGATCCTGTACGAAGCCCGGATCAGAACAAATGAAAGAGGAGCCTGGATTTCACTTAGGAGACAGGGCTGAAACAATCATGTAACAGTCACAGAAATTGTCGACAACGGCGGATCTTAATGGGCGGGAATATTCTCACTTTGCTTCATTGTCATTAGTAGACCACGAGTGGAATCCCGCTTCTCGCCAAAATGTGTTGACACGTTGGCTGGGAACATGGGCCGCCCCTTCACCTGCAGTGCAGCCTAACACAGGAGGACACTGAGCGCCCCTCCCTCACCTGTGAAACGGGTCCAATTCCCACACCCAGGAGTCACTGTGGCTACAGAAAGAGCAGCGATTCATCGCCTTCCTACTCCATTCCTCTTACGCCCCGTTCGCGACTGAGCGTGCCAGCACTGCGGTTGCCATGGAGACCTTTCACCCCTGACCCTGCAAAGACGAAGGCTCCATGGAGCAGGAACATCTGGTTTAAATGAGCCGCGGGAGGCCGCAGAGGCCCCACTTGGCTCGTCTCGGGGAGAACAGCCCCCCCCCCAGAAACCCCACTGGCAGCCTCTGGGCAATGCGGTCGGGCTCACCGCATAACACTGCCAGCCTGCATCTGCATCTTGTCCATCACTGCGTGTCAGTTTGATCATGTAGCCTTCACTGCAACCCTACTGCTATCGACACATGCTGTCAGGTTGCCAAGAGGAGTACCATTCTGAATTTAAAGCAAAGCAGAAGCTATGCAGTATTTAAATGACTCAACCACTGGGGAGGGTTGGGGGGGTGCAGTACTGTAGGCATCTCTAAATGCCCGAGATATTTAACTGCAATTTTGAAATCACAGCCAATGACAAGCCTCGCAGATTTCACTGCAGGTAAGCCTGCAGCTCTACAAAGCAGGGAGACGAGGGGACGGACAGATTCATCGCTTCATTAAAAAGGCATTAGTGGAAGCAGCAGCTCTGTGGCCGCATCAGGCCCGAGATCGCCAGCCAATTCGAAACCGCACGCCACGGTACTGTGGGGAATTGGGCTGGACTCTGCTACCCACCACACTCCATCTCCATGCAGATCCTCAGAGGGATGGGCCTCGCAGCCAGACCACACATCCAGCTGAAGGGCTCATACAGTCCGTCACGGCACACATCTGGCCAAACGTCTGCAACATCTCTGCTCTTCTGAGCTGGTGGAGAACCAGTCTCTCTAGACCAGTGGCTCTAAATCTCCATCCATCCTTGCATTTGCGAACGGTAATCCAGCTTGCAGGGCACAGCAGGCCTAGAGGCTCCATCAAGCAGCACAGGGCCAAAGGCAGTGGTGCAAAGGTCACTGGCTGAAGCAGCACATTAACATAGGATGCAAAATAACACACGTTTGTGTGGACTGGCAAGCAACTAAACCCCAGGAGACCAGAGTGACAGACTGCAGCAAACACCATCGGATCGGCACTGACAGCCACTGGGAAATGGAGGCTGGTGACGTCACTGAAGACCAGTACGTGACAAGCGAATCGATCACATGCAAGCTGGGAGGCTGAGTTCCTCCATGGAGGCACCTGGCACATCGTACAGGACACAGAACAACAAATCACCAAACCCACACCACGACCTGCATCCACACGTAATCATAACAAGTGGGACATCTGTGTGCTGAAGCGCTACACATAGTTTGACCACCCAGCGCAGCAGCTGATTCTGTCCTGCTGAAGTCAAGCCAAATTACCCAGCCTGCATTGCAGGAACAGCAAAAGGGGAAAATCATAACATTTCATGTGAAATCTAAGAAAAAGTTAGAAAGCACCATTGATATTCTGGTAATTTTCGCGATATCATGTGACAGCCGATTCACCTCCCGGCCGTAATGCAGATGTTTAATGGAATTCAAAGGGTACTGGAGGGAAGGGCAGGTGCGTCCCAGGGTAACCATTAAACTGGAGAGGATCTGGCTAAACTGGGAGCCAATCAGGGCCCATGCCAGAGGAGATCGACATTATTGAATAAGAAAAAAATAACAACCGCTAACAAAGGCAGAAAAACTAACCACTTGGTAACATCCACTTGGCTTTTACAGCATGTTTTTATGACCGGTTCATTAAACACTTAAACAAGGACCTAAGAGCTTTCTTCAAGCATCACTTGAGCGGTTTCATCCCACGATTTGCATCTGGCTGGCTACCCTCACCAAGAGCAGACAGCCCAGCACGGCCCGCCCTGCCCCGCCCCCAGAAAAAAACCAACCCATTGCTAACTGCACCCTTGATTACCACTCCCTTGCTTACTGAACGGTTTCTAGAAGGTTGTGAACATGGTATGGTTTCACAGAAGATAGGAGAGACATCTCAAAGTCCCCTGGAGACCCCCGCACTGAGCTGGTCCCTTCAATGGAGATGCAGAGAAGGAAGAGCAAATCTAGCTATGCCCGCGGGTATCTCCACTTACCCGTAACACCCACTCCAGGCATTAGGATATGTGCTAAAAATCCAAAGTGAATTTTACTGAAGTATGTTGACATACAAAGAGACTGGAGACATTTCCACATGGTGCCGACTATCTGGTCTCGACTGTCCAAGGCGTTTCGTAGCCGTGTGAGGGGCGGGCCGGCATGTCAGAATGCTCCACAAACCCCACCCCCGCACCTGAATAAGGATTAACACCGCAACAGCGTGCTTGTTTGCTTTATCGAGTTAGGAAGGATGAAGCATCTGCTGTACATGCGTGAAAATAAACCCCCCCCCACCAGCCAATAATCAACATCAGTCATCCATCTGACTCATCCATTGCACTTCCCTGACAGTGCCAGTCAAAGCCCACGTGGAGCCCCATCATTGCCAGCAAACCCCCTCCGCTCCGGTGTCAGGAGCATGTACAGTACGGTGTGCACCGTCTGGGACCAAGTGAAATGGTCTCGCCAAGTCGGGACGCCCTCAGAAGAAGCATTAACCCTGCTCTCAGAAAAGGGGCAACCAGAGGAGTCACACTTTTCATTCTTCAGACGTCAAAAAGGGACATTTACCCCCTGAAGCTGCTAACCACATCCTGTTAAAACACTACAAACAAGCAGAGGGGGAAAAACGTGTTACGGACAAAGCAGAAGAGAGACAGGAGAGGCACAAACGCAGAAAGGAGGAAGTGAGAGCTGCTGATTAAGCTAAAGCATTATTTGGCGTTAACACAAAAGCCCCAGTGGCACAGTGACCCTGAGGAGAATGAGTGGCTGGAAGATGCGTAGGTGGTTTAGCAACAGCAGACCTGCAGCTGACCGAGACCGAATAATCAAAAACAAATAATGGAAGGTATGGGAATCGAGAGGCCGTGCACCAGGGAACATGGCAGAGATACCTCATCTGCCTTCCCCTATGGCCGAGTAGGAGGGATGGGCCCCTAAATTCCCACAGTAATAATCGCGGTATGGGAAGGGCCTACATCCTTGAGGTCAACAGGCTCAGAGCAAGAACATCCAAGCACAACTCGTGAGGAGACCTGCTGTGGGGCTTCTGGTCTCATCCATAAATTACCCCCCCCCCCCTCCACATCAGCCCCTCCACCAAAGGGCATGTTTTTAAAACTGCTGTAGCAGTCAGATGAGAAGGCGGTTCATTAGCAGAGAGCCAACGAGGCTGGATATCAGTGTGTGTAAGAAGATGCGTTCTGAAGAGTTCCAGGGGTCCAGACACTCACAGAGCAGCACCAAGGCCGGTACCTTGGGCTCTTATCCTAATGCCATTCACTGATCCTCCCTGTGGTACCGGTTCCGTGTGCTGGAATGGACTTATCCGAGTTTACCACTCGGAAGTGTGACTAATGAAATGTAACAATCTTCTAACTGGAGATGGAAACAAAGCAGAGGTCAGGAAAATGCCTGAATGCAGAAGAATCCATAACAAAAATCTAAATAATATCCGAAATGCAGGCCCATCAGTACTGCCCTGCAGCCTAAGGGATCAGAGCCGTACTTGTGGCAGTAATAAAGCCTGGAAGACGTTCTTCCACGGTTCTTGGTTCTCCCCACCTACGGCAATGCAAACGTTCTTACAGGGTGATGTTTCTGGCCCTTTCCATGTAAGGCGGCCTCCATTTTCTACTGCGTGCTAAAACCAGCTCGGTCATTAAGTTGTAAATTGAGTGGTGCACTGCCCGATCAATGCGAAACCCTGCTAATTGCTGCACACTCATTACTGCCATGGGGACGCGGCCATTTGAGGGTCTAACCGGCATTTATGTCCCTGTGGGGAAAAAAAACAAAAACCTCCTGGATGTGACACTGCAAAAATTATTTCCCCTTCTATTAAAACAAATATGCAGCTGGGGGATATAAACTATGGCTGCCTTAAGGCTCCTTCCAAGGGAGCCAGCTGCCCCACCAGGAAATGAGAGACCAGGCCATGTGGACATCGTTTGCTTCCTCTCAGTGGAGCAAATCGTTAAAATGAGGCTCTCTCAACAGTGAACGTAGCATACGCACACCAATAGGATGGAAAAAGACGACATGGGAGATCCAGGTAAAAGAAAATAAATAAATTCGCTGGAGGCCTGATGACCCAGTCGACCTTAGCTACTGACCGCAAACCGCGGGGAAAACCGAAAAGGCTCCACAGGCTGACGAGGCCTAGCTGGTTCGCTAAGGAGTGTCCGGCACGTTTCACACCTCAAGGTGATGAAACGAATGTTCGCAGCATTACCAACAAGGGCGAGGTGGGAAGACGAGTGGACAGGTTTGTATCTGATACGTGTCCATCCAGTAAAACAAAAACGCAGCGAACAGCCACGCTGGCGGAGAGCAGGGCAAAGCCTTCAGCCATTCCGTATAATTACCAGGATTTAAATTTTACGCCATTTACGATTTATCGTTAATATCTGATCAATGGCGAATGACTCATTCATACCATTCCAATTAGGTGTTAGATATTTATATGAAACAACTAGAATCTGTTCCCATTAAGTCATCAATCCTATTCTTTCACATTATTGCCAGAGCTATATTCAAGGAAAACATTAACATACATCTGATGCATACAAAGACAAGGCTTGACTCCACCTCCAGCTAGTCAAGTAGAGCATGAGTACCACCAAAATAAAAAATTACTGAAATGTACATAACACCAAATACAACTAAATGTGTCAGGATTGAGAAAGCTACAGTCTTAGGAAATGTACTCATGATAACGCCGTAGCAATCCTTTTCTTTAAGTGTAGCACTACATGAACCACTCCAATCAAACAGCTTGTGTCCCCACAATTTGTTGGCCAACAGGTACATTGGTACCACACACCACCCAGTACCAGAGGCTCCCACCATCTGTAATTCACCTCATTATCACTAAATGACATTCAATGCTGCCTGGAATATTCTCTCTGGAAATTCACAGTTTCTCTAAAGCAGCGACGCTCCTTTTTCAGGTAACATTACAAATGTGAATGTACTTCGGCCAATACTAATGTTCTGTGCCTAGAGTGTGACTTGCTGTGAAGGACAGCCAGGTGTGCCTCATTATTCAAGCTGATCTCTGCTATGTCTGGGGGAATTATGATGCCACCTTATTAGGGTTTAACTGATAATTACTGTTCTTTTTGACAACTGCCAGTTGTCACTACTGCACGACGTTTCGTTTCTTTAACAGTTCGACTACCTTCACATATATCTGACAATGTAGGCTTTGGAAGTCACCAAAGTAATTGCATTGCTTGCAAAAGTAAAATAACAATAAAACCGTTGAATCTTTATGGTTTACGCAAGTGTAATAAGTTGCCATTTTTGGTCCTCAGCAACAAGGACTTGCCAAACCATATTCAAGCAGGAATTTATCCAAGATGCAACAAAGAAAATACTTCACACTAAATTGTCTTTCCCTCTCCAATATTGCACACTACATCACACTTAATATAGGATACATCATACTTGCACAGACTGCAGTTCAGTCAGGCCATTGTAATCTTTTCCAGAGAGCACCTAGGCACAAGGCAGGCTCCGCAGTATCACGACTGCCATTTGATCGCAGCATATATATTACGGCGATATCTGACCGCTTATCACCAGAACATCCCGACATTTGACAATATTCACTTCACTGGCTTTCATGCCAAGCTACTGAGGACTAAGGAATGCGCAGCCATGCGCAATCATTACATCAAGGCAGAAACATCCCCTGGCCGTGCTGCTGCTAACGCCATCTGACGCTGTGAGTCCGGGGTGAACGCGAGGTTTCCATGTCAGGGGACGGCGGCATTCTGCTCCAACACACTGCACGCACAGCGGGGCCAAGAGGGGGCAAACCTTTACTCTCCTTGACGTACCGAAAAGGACAGCAGTGTAATATAACCCCGCTTGTCAGAATCTGGAAACCTAACAGGAGAATTGCTTGGTTAAATGTCTGATAATTCCAATTTGCTTTCTTCGGAAATATCACCGGCCTCACTCGCAGGCTGCAGATTCAAGTCTCATGCAAAACTCCCTTCAAAATCACCCACATTATGATCCGATTGTCTGATATTAATAAAGCCAACCACTAAAAACCAACCACAGCACACGAATCTCATTGGCACAATCTCCACAATCCCTGTTACTCTTCAACCTGTCACACAGAACCCTGAATGTGCCACTAATTCAATGGCGTACATTTGCCTGCTTTAAGCCAGAAAAATACCTCAGAATGATTGAGAGCTGTGTATAGGTTTTTGTGATATTACATTAGGTTTGCTTTGGTAAATCAGATAATGAGAGCCCAGGGTATAAGCCCAGAGTGGCCCGACCTACACAGAGGAGTCTAATTTAGGCACCACTGAAGTGTGATTCTTTAAAGGCACATGTTTTCCCTCATCTCATTGACCATGGATGATACATTTATTACACTTTCGTGCTAAACAAATGAGTCACTGATAAGTCGGTGAGTTGTGAACGGAGCTACCTGCTTGGTACTCAAACATGCTAGAACCTGTGCCCAGCACTGGCTGCTCCTTCCACGTGTGCTTCCCCCCCTCGCTCTCCCCACATGGTCTCTGCTGCCAGGGACACGTGGGGAACCCCTGGGGGGGGGATGTGACTCCCGGGCCTCTCGTACACATTTAACTGACAAATACGGAACCCAGGCTATGCTGCAGCGTTAATGACTCGGAACACACCGACACGACAGCGGCTATGACAAAAGGCAGGAGAAAATGCAGAATGATTTTCTCCGTGCTATTACTACTTTTTCTCATGCATCATCCAGAGCTAAGGGGAAAACTGTCATGCATCCCCGTTCTGGTGCAATATTTACGCACATTTCCATATGCAGATAGACTGCTACAGAGCAACAGTAAGCCTTGACATGGAAGCCCCGGTGGACTGCAGGACTGCTAACATAAGAGAGATCCCCATCCCACTCTCGCCTTTCACCCACATGCCAGACCACTTTGATCGAGCAAAGCTATGCTTTCAATGCAGCACATATAGCCAAGTCATTAATTTTGCAATGCTTTCACACTGGTTAAAATATAACTCAAAATCAAACTGATAATCTGATAATGACCAGAAAACATTTGATTACATCTACTAGACTCTTTGTTGACCATATCTATAAAAACCAGTTCGTCTTGCGCTGCTTATTTAGGAAAACCGCATGAATCTACTCGGCAACAGAACACAATGTACGATGTCTCTGTGTGCTTGCTTTGTTATAACACTGACAAAAACAGAATAACTATGCATGTTTGACAGGCGAATTCGCCCTTGCTTTTGAGCTGGCCAAGATTCGTTCATGCTGCTCCGGAGAACTTAGAAATGCATGAAGGTTATTAACGCGGAAGGTGCAGAAGTGTGCATTCCGCTATCCGAGATTTGCATCTGGGCGTTTTGGCGTTGCTCTCGTGTGGACGGTGCCTGGAAGCGTCTCGGCGCGCGTGCAGTTTGTGTGCAGAGGAGACTCGCGCTGGAGCAGTCCGCCGGCGCGAGCACATCTGCGCGAGCACATCTGCGTGCAGGAAAAAGGCGCTTATTGTTACAAGCGCTTCCTCAAACGCAAACGTTTCCCGGGGAGGAAACGGGAATACTGGCCGCTTGCCTCACTCCCCGCCCCCCAAGAAATACCCAGATTTGCGCAGTAAATCTAGCCTTACCTACAATACCACCTAAAACGCCGTATTAACTTAGGCAGCTTGTGACAGGGACGGGGGGAGCAGTTAGCGGGAGCAAACGCCGCGCCCTTCTGCGAGCGGAAAGGGGTAGCGCGGGCTTCCCGCGACTGCTGCTGCTGCTGGGCGCACGTGAGCCGCCGGCGCCCGTTCGGACCAGCGTGTTTGCCGATCACCGTCTGTGCGTCCGGTGGGAAACCACGTCAAATACGGGGGGTGTTAAAAAAAATCTATGCAAACTGCAACACAGCTGCATGCACGGAGGACGAAACGGGGGCGAAAACGCCCAGTGCTATTTTAACAGTACGGACATAGACGCATAGGAATTACATGACTAATTAGAACACGTCGATATAAAGCACTCAGTCCGTTTTGTTTCGTATTATTTATTCAAGATCTGCAGAATCGAGCGTTAAAAAAAAGACCTTTGATATTGCCAGACCATGCTATTGGCACGCACCCCATCCACTGATCTGATCTGCTTAACCAGGAACAAATGGTCAGATTTCTTTAATGTAAAATAATATAACAATACATCCACGTTTTCCTCTAAATAATCTTTAACTCGTTCATGATCAATCCAGGTTTATGTTTCCCGCATGATGTGCATATATTTTGTACACAAATATATTGATTGTTTTACATGCACGCACAAGTAGTTAATAAATATGCGAGAAGTAGCAGGGTGCAAACTGAAAGGAGATGATACTAATAAGACATCACTTACCTTTTACTTGCGTTTCATACTCGGCTATTATTTCCTTGTCTTTTCGAAATTTTGCTGGAGACGTCATCTCTATTCGATTTCAGCAGCCTAAATCGAACGGCACGGCAACAACGATATTCGCCAATAAAATAAACGTAATCGTAGCAATTCGTCTGGAAAAAGCGAGAGGTCCGCGAATAAACTGCCGATAAACCCAACCAGCGTCGGACTTGTTATTGTTCCCCGTTGATGTTCAAGCCGTCCGCATTATGAGACTTCAGCCAGCAATGCTCTTCCGTGAGATTTTTTTTTTATTTATTTATATAAACGTCCCTGATCACGGTAGTAAAGGAAAAAATAGCAGGCTCATTCCCATGCACCAAAAACAAGCCGACTGTCGTATCCAGAAAGTTTGTTCTTATTGCGAGCATTCATAGCAGGGCGAGCAGCGTGTCATGCAGTGGTTGACTTCCCCCTGAAATGAAGACAAGGATAGGTTTGTGTGATAATGCAGCGATATGGATACAAGCCGCAACCCCGAGGCTGACAGGTTGCGCATAATTAGGATTTATGATGCGAATACACACATTACTTTTGAACTGCACCGTGTGAATACCTATGCAATCACAATCACATGCTCGGTCGATAGTGAAACGCAGAAAGATTACCGCAGATATATTTTGGACCCCTGTGGTCATGCCGTCAGAATTTCTTTGGGAAGGGGGTACTTTCCCCACCCTTCTCTGAACAATAAAGTTAGAATTACGGAAATTTTGCCGATCAGATTCTTCAAACAGACACGTTTTGACTATTAATTTAAGAAAGCAACCATTGGTGTCACAACTTTAAAGTCCCCCAGTATATTCTGGAGCGCTACTGTAGCTCGTCCATCTAAACTGATGTACTTTCTATCCTCACGAGCAATCGGAAGTGCAGATAAAGAGTACGTATTACACTGCTACATCTCGCATCAGCACTCCCATTCAGTTACACGCTTAGTTACATTCATTGTATTGCTATAGACCGCGTTTTTAACTATGAATTTGCGAAATCGCCGTTTATTTAAAGCTAGTCTCTAAGCAAAACTCACACAGACCATATATTAGATTTTCGACACACAAGATGATTGCTAAACCGCATGACTAAAGCGCACCAGCACTTTGAAACCTAAAGGAAGGCAAGGGTGACCCTTGGAAATAGTATTTCAAATATAGCATCAATTATCGGCAAATAACTTATTAAATATAGCTTATTTTTAAAACTTTCTTGCTAAACGGTTTCAATAAATACGATTTTCAGCATACGACTATAGATCTTTTTCCTGCACAAAAAGCATTCAATGGACCAAAATTACCAGCACAGTAAAAACAGAGTAATTTATTTAAAAATTACCTCGAATACTACTTTCCATTTGGTTTTTGTTAATCTCGGCAAAGGGCACTTCCCGTCAACCGCATTGCTTCCAACTTTCGAACATTTCTCCAAAGTCTGAAAGAATACGCCCGCCCCTTTGCATGGCATAAGAAAGCGGAGTATTTCTCTAGTCTCTCCATTGGGCTATATTATCAAGAATGGCATGAGAGATAACGAATCAGAATGAGAATTGTTTTAAGGACCGTTTCCTAGGGCTTACAATAAAGTCGACCAATTAAAATGCTCACCAGTGGTTAAAGAGGCGGGACCTAGCACTATTTGCTTGAATTTTGTTAAAGGAACCGTTCTACAACGGCAAAAAATATAAATATAGTCGTCAGATAACTTCAGATAAATTTTAAGTGCTGTTCGTTTATAATAAAAAGAAACTGACAGTTTATTCCTGCAATGTTATATTGTGACCAATGATCAAAAGGGATCAGACCATAACCGCTACCAATTTGTTAAATTCCGAGCATTGGTCATAGTTCAGCCAATAGGGTGCGTGTCTGTTCTTAGCTGTTGCGACATCTGCCAATCGAATTCGTCTAAGTAATTGCATGTGCTCCAATGGCTGACTGCCTTCGTTCCGGCTGTCCAATCCGAAGGAGGAATGACACATTTTGAAAATCTTTCAGGAAGTTCCGGCCCACCGCTGTCGGCCGTAAGCAGGAAGGTGTAAACAAAAACAGAAAAGAGTTCGGCGCTCTGTCAGAAGCGCCCTTTAAGCAACATGAGCGTCCGTAGAGACCTTTAGCAACAGCTGGCTGGTGTTCCGCGGCACCGTAAGCCACCTGCTAGCTAACTAATGTTAAATGTTACACAGAAGTTAGCTCGATCTCCTGCCCAATGGCAGGCTACTAAGGTCTCTTTTCTGGTAGCTTTCAAGAAAAGAAATAGGGCAATTTAATCACGATTATCATACAGATAAACGCGCTTCCCAAGTAACGTATATTTCCGTTAACCAGCAAATTTGCGAAGGTTACCTGCCTGGAAAGCTGCTGCCCGTTTCTTAATTGTACGGGACTATTTCTGTGATATCCGGCAGTTTTCTTGCCTGTATCGGCGTATTCGGTGGGGAAAAACTAAACGCCATGTCTACACCTTATTTTAAAAATAAGTGTGTCACGCAGCTGAATTGTGTGTATTGCGATAGCTTACTTTGTACGAGAGGGATGAAAGCTGTGCTCTTAGCCGACACTGAGGTTGAACTTTTTTCGACTGATATACCGCCTAACAGGTAAGCCTCCGCAGAATGAGCAGCTCGACCACTTAGGTTAACCAGATAAGTCTGGCGAGTCACGTAGCCAGTGGCAGTTTGCCGTCAGATACATTGTGCTTTTTCGGTTTCCGTAAAGTAAAGTATCAGGTTTTTACGCCTTTACTGTGAAACGAATTTTGTGACGGTTGTTTTATTCCCTTGTATTTATTTGTATAAAGAAATTTATCTGCAAATATCCGATCAGATTAGACACCAAATTTACTTTATTAGTTAACTAGAACAATGTAGCGACTATTAGTGTAGGAAAATTAGAAACTGATGCATGTGTTACTATCTCTGACATTAGTTGAGTTCTCCCAAAACGAGCTTGATGGGCCGAATGGCCTCCTCTAGTTTGTAAATTTCTTATGTTCTTATGTTATAAAGTGATGCATGTGGTACTTTGTGGAAGTCATGGATAAGTGTTTAATATATTATTCTGCTCTGCTGGTGACAATAATGTTTCAATCCCACTCTGCAGAACAGTGGACTTTGTCTCAGTCTGCTATTCCACAAAAACTTGTAAATGCAAATTAAGAGACGTCGCCTGTCTGAAGTGGTAAGTAAGGTACTGCATTACCCCACGAACGTCAGCTGCAGAAACCAAATACACATCTTTTAATATGCTGCATAATTCAATCCATGTATTTTTCCCTATTCGCTTAGCTGGCGAAAGGTCACTGTGAGCCTGGAGCCTATCCCAGTGAAGTCCAGTGCACAGGGCAGAGGGCGCGCAATCTCACGCCATGGGCAGCTTACAGACATCAGTCCACTTGAATGGCATGTTTTTTGGAAACAGAAATGCCTGGGGAACATGCACACTCCACATACACAGTGCTGGGACATTGATTCATTTAAACTGCTGGAGGCATGACCTCATTAAGTCGATTCAGCCACATTGCCGGCCCCGTAAACACATATTCAGCATATTGTTTAAAAATGTTAATAAATGAAGATTAATCTGTGACTTGATTGTGACTAAACCAGTGTCATAAACTGTCAGGCAGCTATATTGTTACGTTTATTCTTGTTTTTCAGGTTCTAGCAAAATGCTATAGTTTAATATCCTCTAAATGCCTGACTCATAAAGCCTGCCGGGACAGCCAAGTATCGATTGCATTGTTATTACCTTACAAGGCTTTTTTTAGCAACTCGTGTATTATTTGGGAAACTGGAGGCTGAAACTGCATTCTAGTTAATGCATTTCTAACTGAAACATGTCCTGTTTTGGTGTGGGGGCACATGAGCCTGTTGATTTTGAGCATTCTTTCATTTACTCGTTCATTCATCTCTGTTCTGTTCTTTCAGTTCTTCATCCTTCCATTCATTCATCTGCTCATTCATACATACATACATACATACATACATTAATTAAATTCGTCACTTGGTCTGTTGGCTGGTTGATTGATTATTTGTGAGTGTGATGGTTTTGCCCACTATTTTCTCCCCCAGTAGCCCCCCCCCCCCCCTGCTGGTGTGCTGGTGCTCTGAACGCTTGCTGACCCTGAGCCTCTCTCTCCTCTCTACATCAGTGGCAACATCGTGGGCTATCATGTGGTGGTGCCGTGCACGCCCTGCCTGCACTCATGTAACAATGGTCACTTCTGGATGTTCAACAGTAATTCAGTCACGCCGGTCAACAGGCTGGATGTGTCAGGTGAGGATTTCCTTAATGCAGGGGGATTCCCTGCCATTCTGCCAGCCATGGCCCGTTTGCTAAGAGAATTCATCCTTATGAATATATGTACATGGCAACCCTAATCCTACCATTCTGTAAACCAGTTCTGCACTTTGATCTTATTTTTCACTTGGGCTGTTTACTAAAAGAATTAATCCTTTTATACGTACATGCCAACATTTTTAGATGTCTATCTATGATGGGAAACAATCATAGAATTTAGACTGAAATGCGGGAGCATGTTTTTGGCATTGGAGCCAGATACATGAGGAGGGATGCCTTCCAGATCCACACCTCGTCTCCCCCTTCTTGCAGAGGGAGGGGACTACATGACCCAATTAGATATCACTTTAAACGCTGTTCGATAATCAGTGCCGCTGACTTTTTTGGAAGTAGTCATAAGTGGTCGTGTCAGTATTGCTTGTCTGCAGGCATCACACCCATTCTGGCCAGTCTGGTCATCATAAACAGAACCCAGGCAGAGATGGAGAGGTTTGGTTGCAATAAGCAGCTTTCCTAGGGCCACAAGCGTTTGTGAAGTCTCCAAATACTCATTAATTGAACTGGTTCTGCGAGTTATAAAATATTATGAACTATATAAATCCTTCCCACCTAGATTAAGGTTGTACCTCCAATATTTGACTGAAGACGTCAAAGACGGTGTGAGCCTGCGGTGGGCAGGTACTCATCTGGAGGCAGTTCACTAGTGCCCTGTAAGGCAGCAGACACGCACGTTCACGCTTGTCACATGCACAGTTATACTGGTGCGACTTGTAGTGAAATCTGGCTAGCTTCTGAGAGTACAGACAAATAAAGGTTAAATTACATTAAATTAAGTATGAACGGCGGTTTAGTGGCCTGAAAACAAAGGCTAAATAGAAGATGAAAAGCCATGTTTAAAAATACTATTCAGAGACTGTGCCAACAAGATTATATGCCGTGTGCATAGTAGGCAGTGCGCAAATGGCAGCATATACAAGCAAGTAAATATTGAGACCGTTGCTGCTTGATGTGCTAATTTAGCATATCCCATTTACTCGTGCTTGTATTGTCTTCACATTTCATCGGTCAACCTGAAAACATGGCATCACAGATCTTTGTCGTTTTGACAGTTATGTTGCCCTTGCCTCAGCCAGCAAAACGTCATCATGCTTTTTGTGATGATTCCGGAGGGTGTTGGAGAAACAGGTTTGCATTATAGTAGAAACAGAAGATTAAGGCCTGTGATAAGGGGAAAGCAATAGTACTGTGCACATTATTAACTGTTGTGGTTCAGTTCAGTGCTTGAGGTTTTTAATAAAAACAGGAATAAGTCCTGAGTTGATCTATGAGACTGTTTCTGTTGACCACCTGTGAGCTTTGCTAGTTCTAAACACAGATCTACTACTGATTACATTATATTACTTTAGTAGATGCTTTGTTTTGAGAGAAAGAAGGTCAGACATTGCTGTTGGAGGTTAAGGGCCTTTCATTGCTGGATTCTTTAGATCTTCCCTTCACAGGGACGACATCCTACTGTATTGAGCTACTCACGGGCCCCCCAACAATGACCATCCCATCACAGGGACAGCTTCCTACTATACTGAGCAACACAGCAACCCCCCAGCAGTGACCTTCTCATAACAGGGAAAGCATCCTACTGAGCTGAGCTAAACACAGAGCGCCTGGTTAAAAACATGCTAAACGTATCTATTGACGGTTTACGATATAACTTGGGCTTGTCTCCAGGACTGAACCTGCTGCTATGGGGGGACCTCCCTGAGCTAGACGAGCTGGACGGGGAGGAGAAAAGCAGTCAGTCTGAGGCGGAGTTCCTCAGGTAGAAGAGGGGGGCCGCCAGCAAGGAGCTCCAGTCACAGGCCTCTGTGAAGCACATCCTCTCAGGTTTATTTGGTTAGCTGTCAAACAGGTACTGTAAAGACTGCACATGGGCAGATGAGTCTCGAACTATGTGCCGTCCTCACTTTAGTGTTTACACAATCTCTAATCTGTAGCCGCTCTAATCTGTGTATACCATGAGTATCACCATGGGGCATTTACAAGTAGTCCTGTAGCAGACAAGTAAGAATTCAGGATTTCGCTTCACTCAAGGGGGCACTAATACTTAGTTGCAACTTGGTTACTACTGAATTACAAATCGTGAACAAATATACTCAATTCTTGAGATAAAAGATTCCATGATTTATAAACGATGAACAAACATGAAATCAGTATTTAACTTTTTGTGTTATTCATTGCTAGTTCCTTCAGTAGTTCAGAAAGGTTTACAGAATTATCAGATACAGTAGCAAATGTAGTAACTGATCAAAGATGCGCCATGATTCAAGACAAACAAACATGAAATCAGTATGTAACTGATTAATACATATTTAATAGTATGGTGCTACATTATTTGTGCCCCCTTAAGTAAAGGGTTACCAAACTCACTGCTCAGTTATTTCTCTGTAGTTGTTGCTGTCAGAACCGGTGTGTATGGTTGTCCCTGGAGTTGAAATTGAAATCCTTAAATTGTACGGTTTTCTGTAATTTCTTGATAATTGTCAACTCATTTTAAAACAACATCTGCCATAACGTGTAACTGCCCACTCCACCAGTCCCTGGCAGAGGAGTCCAGAGAGGCTTTATACGATGGCCCCAGCTTTCCATGGGCACATGAAGTTCCAGCTTAGTGTTTCGGGATTATTTTCGCGAGTGGGGATTTTGAAGTGTGTTGCCTTTTTATCGATGTTCAGGGAGCGCATTTAGCTACTTTGGTCCATAAACACGGTCTGGCAGTTCATAGCTGTGCTGCAGCAGTAGCGTTGTTCACATGTGATTATTTTCCTGATTATTAATACTTATGCAGTATTTTTCTTATAGGTACATTTCCGGATGTGTTTTTAACTTTGTAACAGGACCTATTGAAGTAGCATTGACTGAATTTTAAATGTTTTATAATCGTGTCTTCAGTGAATTTGAGAGTAATGTCTTTGTAGATTCAGGAGGAAAAAAATGTTTATGGTTATATTAGAAATACTGTCTTATAAATGCTTGGTTTTGGTCAGAATGCATAAAAACATGATGATATTTCACAGTTGTATGAAGACGTAGTGTTCTCATTAAAACTGTGGACCCAGATTTATGATAGAATAAAAGGATGATGTCAGTTTGTGACTCATCCTGTGCAGAAAGTTATACCACAGGTCGTTGTTTATGTCGGCGTTTCCCACCCCCGTCCTCGGGGACCCCCAGCCGGTCCACGCTTATGGTCCCTGCCAGACAGACCACAGTCCCCGAGGACCGGCTTGGGAAACGCCGGTTTAAGTGTCCTTTCGAGATCCCTAGGAAGTGGTACTGAACTGTTCCTTTTAGCGTCATTGGTACAGTAAGATATTGTGTGTTTTTCACCCGTTGTTATGCATTATGGGGTGGCAGAGTTCTTAACTAACATTAGGACTTTAACGCTGTAAATCAGGGGTGTCAAACTCCAGTCCTGCAGGGCCGGTGCCCTGTGTAGTTTAGTTCTTTCCCTGATCCACCACAAATGATTGAGCTGAGGAGCTGTGTGGTAATTAGCCCAAGGAGCTGCGAGGCGTTGAATCAGATGTGTTAAACTAGGGTAAACCCGAAAATGTGCAGGGCTCCAGCCCTCCAGGACTGGAGTTTGACACGCCTCCTGTAAATGAATGCTGGAGTTTTTGGAAGGTCCTGAATAAGTTCACAGCATTGATGAGCTGCGATACGCCTGCTTGTTTGTACCCATACCTGAGAAGTGCCTTAAGATGGCAAAAGCAACTTTATACAACTGGGCAGTTAGCATTATGTTTTCATAATACAGTCTTTCAAGCTCGCTTGCTATCAGCTGAAACAAATGTATGAACATTCTGCATTTTAGGGTAATATTAACTGTATGAATTCACTGAAAAGGGGTAAGGCCACGCATTTCTTTCCAAGGAATGGATTTTGGGAAAACCATTGTGCCTTATTTAGACATGACTGATGGACATTAAGTGTGCGAGCAGTTGCACCTGCCACTTGAGGGCCTCTGACATTCTTGGTTGCACTAATCTTATTGATTTTACGCACACTTTAAATTGTAATCTGAAAAACCAGAGCGCAAGAAGTGCTTAACATAGCAATTAAGATCAATTTTATTGATCCTCGCAAGATTAAAAAAAAAACTCTCAGAATTAATTCTCAGAAAAACATCTGAAAATATTAAAAATGACATTGCCTTAGAATGTGTTTTCTGTGTATATTACACCACAAAGTGCTATTGTATCAAAGTGACAATCTTCCCAGTCATTTTATATGTAAAATGTCAGCTGCCCTGATGTTTGTTTACTACATTGTTTTCAGCTTTTGTGCATGTTTACACATTTTGCATTGTATTATGTTCTCTGTTTTTTATATATTGGCTAAAGCATTAACTTGTCTGAGTGCGCAAAATATTTTATTATAATTTTTTTTTTAAGTGGCAAGTCAAAACCATAAAATAAATGTAAACAAGGCTAGAATATGCCAAACTATTTGAATGATATTTATCTAAACATTTCTGAAAGTTTGTATTTATTGAGAAACCTGACGAATTTTACTGAGACTCTTTAACCTTATTTTTGGCTTATTGTGCTTTGCTTTTATTTGGGGTAAAATTTGCTTACATTAAAATTTGTTTAGCTATATTTTCGATGGCTGTCATATTTTCCCTTTTTCCATCCTTATCGATTATTCAGGTCTGTAGCATTTTAGTTCATTCTGGCAACACTTTACCCAACTGGTTGTCATTGTAAGGATGTAGCTTTTCAGAATGTGAATTTTCAGCTATATGTCATGCATAGTTTTCATATATATCTCATAATAATCAAGTAGACAGAGCTGAATTATAACTTCTGTTCTGTGCCGGTCAACAGCAAGCTTCACCACCAACACTGCCTCTATTCATGCCCGGATCTCAGTTGCTCAGACCCGACCGTGGTGTCACCCTGGTCTTTACAAACTGTTGGAACAGCTGGTTCTGTTCTTTAGTGCATGAACTAAGCACCATTTCTGTGTCGTAATGAATTTTCTCGGGACCTTGTTTGTCATTGACGCTAAGTGGGACTGGTTAGATTGTGACTGACGGGTTGGTTTGGCTGCGGTCTGACAAGCACCGAGCAGATCGGTGCTGGTTGAGTGGGAGGTGGGTCTGCGGTAAGCTCCACACTCCTCACCCATGGTCATTAACTGTGGGTAAGGTGAGAGTCCAAAGAACGAGGGCACCTGTTTCCCTCCAGGCTTGCCAAACACTCTCTATGGCAGGGGGTGGAGTTGAGAGATCTGGAGGGACTTCAGAATTGAGCTCCTGTTCTTCCGGATGAAGTGGGTTCGGCTGAGGCAGACCGGGAATCTCGTAAGCATGTCCTCGCGTCAGCTCCCAGTCAAGCGGTGACAGGAAATGCCAACATGGGACCAGGAGCCCATTGAATGATTCAATGAAGATGGAGAAATGATGGTGCAAGAAGCTAACGACTGCTCCACTGCTTACAAGGGGCTTCAGACTGCCAGCGATTCCAGGTAAAGCTGAATGAGGTGTGACACACAGAGGGCCCATAATCCACAGCCCCAGCCTCGGCCTTAACTTAAAAAGGATTTTATCACATTCCTTCTAATGGAGTTGACTGATATCTCTCACCTTTTTTAAAGAACAGAAGGTCCATGGGGTCTTCTAAACGAACTACAGGAAAGCAGCTGATTTAAAACACAGGCCTGAGCATATACATTACA
Source organism: Petrocephalus schoutedeni (assembly GCA_026780765.1). NCBI lineage: Eukaryota > Metazoa > Chordata > Actinopteri > Osteoglossiformes > Mormyridae > Petrocephalus > Petrocephalus schoutedeni. Next base: position 445,219 of record JAODKL010000142.1, read on the forward strand.
TTGCAATACTAACATTTGGAGGTGGAACACCTTGTGAGCATCATCACAGATGTCTATAAGACGCAGTAAAGGAAGGTGGACTATGTCATACCTTGGTGTGCTGAAAATAATCTGGGGCTGAATATCATGAAAATATTGTCAAAAATGATTCATGCACATGCCACCCATTCATCATTATCCTTATAAATGCATGAGACAACTGGGAAACTGGAAAAAGTCTGAGATCACAGAGCCGTCAGTGAACCCACCAGGGCATTGTCCATCAGTATCCGCTTTGTCACCAAACCTCTCTGGTCCAAGGGTAAATCTCGTCTTACCATATAAGCAGTTCTGTGGCAATGACAGTATTTCTCGCAAGTGAAGTTCTTTCTGATTCTGAAACCTAATGCTTAATCAGAATGACTAAATAGGGATTTCATTTTTAGTGGGTATTTTAGGGAGGAAATTAGATTACTTTGTCATACAGGCAATAAAGATCCATTACAATACAGTATTACAAATTACAGGTAGGAAATCCAACCATTTATTGTCCAACCATTATTCAGTACTGCGTCAGGGTGAGCTGGCAGTATATCCTGGGAAGCTCAGGGCACGAGGCCAGGGACACCCTGCATGGCACATGCATTCATCGCAAGACAAAAAGGCTATCCTAAGTGCAAAGAATTTTCTCAGTATTGTAAATGAGAATTCAATAATGCAAATTTGCTAGGCTGCCAGATGAAGCAGATTAGATGCTGGAAGATGATGATAATGAGATTTTAAACCAATTTTCTGGACATTTTTGCACAGGTGCTAACTGTAGAGGACACTGGTCAGCCGCCTGTTTTATCTGAAAGTGATATGACTACAGACTACCATTAGCTACATGCTGAGGATGGATCCCATAGATGGCACAGACACAGATGTTGCGCTAATCCACAGAGATTGGAAAGTATAGACGAATTAGTCTGCTTTCTGTTACGGGTGGAGGTATTGGACCTATAAATCTGGACTGGTGCAGTGCATGTTAAACCATAAGGGAGGTGTCCCATTTGGTGCATTTCTTTGGACATGCAGGTACAGCTTCTGACCTTAGATGAAAGGGATGCCCATTCAGGCTTCTGAGAAGTGTTTGATAATGTATGAAACATTCCAAACCAAACTGCAGGTAAGTACCAGACAGTTTCCAAGCTGTTGCAGTTGATGTAGCTGAGTACAGACGAGACACCAAAATCGGTAGGTTTACATTATTTCACTGTAATTGAGCAAATACTTGATCAAAATATCTGTGAATCTTAGGAAATTGTGCCAAGGCTGTAGAACTCACCTGAAATGTGTATGCAGCACTTTTTCACTGGCTCATTCATATTCTGTAACTGCTTGTCCTGACTGAGGTCATGGGGGGGGGGTCCAAGGCCTATGGATGCAAGGCATGGATCAACCCAGGATGGGGTGCCGAGCCATTGCAGGACCCAGGGCTGTGAGGCAGCAGTGCTAACCACCCCCCCACTGGCAGTTAAACAGCTGTAAGATGGATGAATGGCGCATTGGTTATTTTTAGTTTAAGGTCACCAAAGAGCCTAGAGATTTATTCTTGCCTATAAAAGTTTGCCATAGAAGGATAACTTATAAGCATCTGCTCACTTAATGCTCTGCTAAATGTAGTATAAAACCCGCAAGTGAATGATGTAAACTCATACATTCATGCAGCTTCTTCAAATGAGTACTATAGACATGGAAATATGACACATGGAGTCAAAAAGGGTTTCAATGGCAAAAATGTTTCAGTTAAAGAATGGGGAACAAACAGCACATTCCATTAACATGAAAGCATTACAGTGACATCACGAGGAATGTGCAAGAGAGATGCGAAATGCAGAGCCACGATAGAAGGGCAGGAGCTCCACCAATCAGAGGCCTTTGGTCCTCTGACCTGCTAAAATAGGGAAACCACTTGTTCTGCAATACAGCCACTGAGCGAATAAAATCACTTGACTATGCAGCCTGAATTTGTCAGGCAGCTGAGGCCTAGGATTCTATGCTATATACATACAGAGAGACAAATACCAGCCAATGGTTGGCTTTGGTTTTTTTTACTGAACTTAAGCACAACACTGCTGTTAGCTAAAAATCTGCCAGCATTTTACTTTAACATGATTATGAAGCCTGGTGGGGCTAGAAGGTGAATTAAACAGAAGCTCAGTAATCCTCTTGCAGAAGGACATCTGTTGCAGCCCTTGAGAGCAGTGCATACAATGAACCAGCTCAGTAGGCTTCCAGCTGCGCTAATGGCTGCCACTCAGAGTGGTCTGCTTCAGAACTTTGTGCTTGCAACACAAACAAATAACTGTAATGGAATAAGTATCCCTAAGAAACTAGACTGAAGACACATTCTTTTGGGTATGCTGGAGGTCAGGCAGATGTTCTGATATAGATGAGCTGCTCTGGAGTGGAAGAAATGCTTTAATCGACATGGATGTTTTCTGGATTTATTGGAGTGCTAAAGTGGGTTTCATTTCGCCCATGACTCGCCTGTGGAATCTCTGTTTGATGACATCACTGTTTTTATGCCACTATCTCACGGATTTCCTGGTTTTAAGAGCATCATCATCAGCCCACATCTCCCTGAGTAGCTTTGGGGTGGAACCTCAAGAAGACTTCCAAGCCATTCATGGTGGAGTTTGGCGAGTGGGCTGAAAGGCGATGAGCTTGGGGAAGACCGGCATGGGCGTGCCATGTCACCGCACGCTGATGCAGCCAAGGCCGGCCTCCTGATCCACTTACATTATACATTCATGTCCTGCCAAATAAACAGTCCAGGCTTAGGCTTCTCTAAGGGAGCATAATTAAATGCTGCTGCAGATTATTGAAGAGGGTAATCTTACAGAAAATTCAATAATAAACTACAACCAGACCTTCCAGGATCTTCTCGCCGCGTCAGCTTGAATACCTACACGATGACGCGTGCAGTATCCCTGATCTGCGCCCCTCTGGCAATATTTACTCTTCACGTCGTCCCTGCTAATAACCACGGCACGCCACCTTCAAGAAAAGAGGCAGAAATGAATGATGCTGCAGAGCTATTAGAGCGGAGGTAGAGAACCCCAGCTAAGACGGTATCCTTGGCTACGCCATCCATCTCCGCAGAACTCGAGTTGATTGAAGATATAGATTGGAACATCTCCTCACCCGCGTCTATGCATTAAGAACAAAGTGAAAAATGACCCCAGGAGGGTTTTTAGACAGTATTCTCATCTATTTCTTGACTGATACATATTGCTGAAACAGGCAAAGAAAAATGGTTCTTCCTGTTATAAATGCTGAGGGCGAGATGAAGGAGGAGTCCAATATTCCCCTAAAATATTTATGTAATACTGCAAACTTAGCGAACCGACACCCTGCTCACACTGGAAAGGGAATTAATGAAATGAAGCCTCATTTGCCATTTGTATATTATTGAATATTGAAGTATGTTTTTCACATGTCCCACCTTGCTCTCCTTTTTTGACACACAGAGTTTGGGGTCTGAGCACAGGGTCAGCCATCCTTCCAGCACCCCTGGAGCATTTTCGGGGCATTAAAGGCCTCGCTCTAGGGCCTAACGGAGATGTGACTTCTCTGCTGAGCACAGCATTCCAAACGACAACCCGGGGAGGGAGCAAAAACACAGACTGTCTTGCTGGGTGCTGGGAGGGAGCCAAGGACTGGGTTGGGAAGCAGTGTTCTATAGTGGCCTCCAGGACATATAGGAAGTACTGTGAGGAAGCATCTCAGTGACTGAGCCTGGACTATTTAATCACGTATTAATGTAAATGTCTGAATAATTAATACCTTTATTTAGGTCAAACAGAAAAACTCAACTCATCTCACCCTTAATGTGTATGTATTAGTAGGTCAGAAGATGTGCTGCAACCCTCCAGGCCAGGAATGTGTAGCAGATGGTTAGACATTAATTTCTCACCTTCGTTAAGGCTCATGTAAATAATTCAGCGGTTAGCTGCAGCAGTGTGTAATCAGGGGAGTCTAGCAGATGTACTGTAGGCACAGAGTCAGTGTGCTGCTCTGCATAAATCCACTGAGCCAGTGTGCCGCTCTGCGCACATCCAGTGCAGGCAGTCAGTGTGCCACTCTGCATACATCCACTGCAGTCAGTGTGCCACTCTGCATACATCCAGTGCAGGCAGTCAGTGTGCCACTCTGCATACATCCACTGCAGTCAGTCAGTGTGCCACTCTGCATACATCCACTGCAGGCACTCTGTCTGTACATCCACAGAGTCGGTATGTCACTCTGCGCACATCCACTGAATCAGTGTGCCACTTTGCATACACCACTGCAGGCAGTCAGTGTGCTGCTCTGCGTACATCCACTGCAGGCAGAATCAATGTGCCGTTCTGCGCACATCCACAGAGTCAGTGTGCCACTGCGCACATCCACAGAATTGGTATGTTGCTCTGCTCCCTTCCACTGAGTCAGTGTGCTGCTCTGTTCACATTCACTGCAGGCAGAATCAGTGTGCCACTCTTCACAAATGCAATCCAATGCAATGCAATTTTATTTGTATAGCACATTTTCACAACATTACATTGTCTCAAAGCGCTTTACATTTTCTCTGCCCAAAGCCCGAGCAAGTGAGCAGGCCAGAGGCGACAGTGGCAAGGAAGAAACCTTGGGAGGAACCAGACCCAAAGCGGGAGCCCATCCTCCAGGGACCGGCAGAGGAGTTAACTGGACAAAATCACAAGATCTAAATTTATATAGTACAGGTGTTAAGATTTCTGTCTCTGTGCAGGGGCAGGCAGGTGCTGGCACATCGGTGCTTGATTCTGCTTCTGAGGGCAGGATGAAAGGTGGTACAGCAGCAGGGAAGGAAGGAGAGGCATCACAGTAGCAAAAGGCAGGCAGGTAGGAGGGGAGTCGCTGGAAGCAGAGGTATCGCAGGCAGCAAAGTAGGCAGAAAATCCTCATATTCTTGGGTCTCCAAGCAGCACACCCCAGAAGAGGTAGGGGAAATAAGAAGCCTTAGCCTGAGAAAGGGAGACTAAAGGCAGTGCAATCAGATATGGCAGATACGGCCATGGCAGCATGAATAAGAGGGAGATGCAAGTGGGAACACAGGCATGGGGAGTCCCTGAACGTCAGCACTCCAGAGTGAAACTAGAGTGACGGCACTGACGTATCAGTTCATCCAAAGCCAATGGCACTCTGAATCCACAGGGTCAGCATGCCGTTCTGTGCACATCCACAGAGTCAGTGTGCCACTCTGCATGCATCCACTGCAGGCAGTCAGTGTGCCACTCTGCGTACATCCACTGCAGGCAGTCAGTGTGCCACTCTGCGTACATCCACTGCAGGCAGTCAGTGTGCCACTCTGCGTACATCC
>JAODKL010000142.1:457216-475436 GCA_026780765.1 Petrocephalus schoutedeni
AAACTGGCTACTGACCATCACATTTTCTGTCGCATCACTTGGACGGCCGGGGTACGTACCAGGCATCTGCAGGATGTGCTGGGCTGACAAGTCTGGTTGACGACTTTGTAGCCCGATACACAGCTGCATGCCCTGTGGCCCGTGACACATTACTCCTGTTATCAACACCATCATCAGCCATTGGTGAGCATCACGCAGTTGCTGCAGATTTGTCTGCTGCACATCCATGATGTGAATCTCCCGTTCCACCACATCCCAAAGGTGCTCTATTGGATTGAGATCAGGTGACTGTGGAGGCCATATAAATACAGTGAACTCATTGTCATGTTCAACAAACCAGTCTGAGATGATATGAGCTTTGTGACATGACATGTTATTCTGCTGGGTAAGGTCAGCAGCATTACTCAGGTAGGCTCTGGCCCAAAGTGTGCCAAGAAAATATCTCCCACACCATTACACCACCAGCAGCCTGAATTGTTGATACAAGGCAGGATGGATCCATGCTTTCTTATTTTTTATGCCAAATTGTGTTCCTACGATCTGAATTTCACAGCAGAATCCCATCTCACCAGGTAATGTGTCTCCATTCTTTCATTTTCCGATGTGGGTGAGCCCGTGCCCACTGTAGCCTCAGATTCCCGTCCTTAGCTAACAGGAGGGGCACCCAGTGTGGTCCTCTGCTGCTGTAGCCCATCTGCTTCAAGGTTTGATGTGTTGCACATTCAGAGAAGCTCTCCTGCATACTGTACCCTGGTTGTAATGAGTGGTTATCTGAGTTACCTTTCTACCAGCCTGAACCAGTCTGCCCATTCTTCTCTGACCTCTGCCATCGACACGGCATTTTTGCCCCCAGGGAACTGCCTCGCACTGGATGTTTTTTCTTTTTCATCCCATTCACTGCAAACCCTAGAGATGGTTCTGTGTCAAAATCCCAGCAGATCAGCAGTTTCTGAAATACTCTTACCAGCCTGTCTGGCTGCAACAACCATGATGCATTCAAAGTCACTTAAATCACCTCTCTTCCCCATTCTGGTGTTTGATGTAAGCATTACCTGCTTCTGACCTGTATCTGCATGATTTTATATATAATGCTGCTGACATACGATTGGCATACGACTGCTTCAGGGAGCAGTTAAACAGGTGTACCTAATAAAGAGGCCAGTGGCTGTATATATATCTTGACTTATTTATTGATTCAGCTCTGAAGTATCCACCTAGGCTTGCATATGACTTCCTGGAGCCAGGTGCATGCTGGGATTTCACAGCTAATTCAGTCCAGCACAGTGTCTTTCTGTCTGCACGGGGAAAGGAAACCAAACAACACCAGCTAGTTAGGAATCCGTGATGAATGCATGGGATTCTTCTGAAACTTATTCAAAATGCCAAGATGGTCACCAGCTGTCCTCCAAATTCCTTTTTCACATCTGCGCGAGCGACCATTGTTAACCCTGCTTATACCCCATAATGCTATTTTCCAGATTGTGGTCACATGTTTGCTTTAGACCAATGGCTGCCTTCCACCTGCCAAGCAGACTGGACCAAACCCCCTAGGTGTGATGAGAGTGGCCATACAAAAGAGTAAGGTCTCTCCACCACATCTGTCTATCCACGTCAGCATTTCCACTCTTCGTATCAGTATGGGGATGATCATTCCACATAAAAACACTGTCAGCTCCTTTCACCAGTTTTCATTTTCACTTCAAATTACATAATGCTTTCTCGGGGGAGAGACTGGGATGTGACTTTCGGGACATAAATGAGATACTATGAAATGTTTGTAATTACATTGTTGATTAATACAGAGGAATGATTTTGAAAGTAGTTCTGAACCTAACCTTAAAATGTCATTAAATGTAAAATGTAAGGGTCCTCCTGTTGAGGCGTTTACTGATGGATGAAGCACAGATATAAAAAGCAGATAATCCAATCAAAAGCATGCTATGTACACAGCATTATTTAATAATATGCCACCAGATCCACCAAATGCATGAAGCATTATTAATCCATTCACTGCAGGGTTTGTGGCATCTGCTGCTTGTTTGAAAGATCTTAGTTTTCTTTCTGGAGTCTGGAGTCCAAACGACAGTCACATGACCTCAAGTGGAGCTCGAGATTTCGTGGCCCATTTTAAAACCGTCTGGTAGCACAGCACCAGAGCAAAGCCAGGAACGTGAGAGGAGAACAGCTGCAGCGTCGCAGTTTAATCGTTTAAAACGCAGAACCGACAGCGGTTTGAGCAGAACCCCCTCAGTCGGGCTTGGGTGGCTGCTATCTGCTTGCCTAAATGCCGCAAGAACATTCGGTAACCAAACACCGCTCGCGATCAAGCGCTTCGCCCTGCTGCCTGTATGCAATTATTACAGTTTGTGAGTGTGAATTGTCAGCCTGACATGTACAGCGAACGGCCTGGACCCTGCGCCCAAATGCATGCTATCGCCTATCAACGGGCAAAAGCTGCAAAGACTTTCAGGCACAAAACAACAGTCTGACCTACTTATGTTCAGCATGAGAGAATGAAAAAGGTCTCCGCAGTAAAACCGAGGTCAAAGTTCTGACCGTTACCTAATCTCCATTTCTTTCCCCCAGAAACCGGTGTGATAATAATGATTATGAGCTTAAAAACAGGGTCCAGGTCATCACCCCGATCTTCTCGCAGCCTGAACCTAGAGCTCAGTAGTATCCCATGGAGGAAGGAAAACCCAGTTCAGTCACAGATGTCCCCAGTTCCATTACATCTGGATCAGAGCTGGATAGATCAGGTCCAGAATGTAGAAATTCAGACCAAGATTTTGTTTCAACAGCCCATTGAGTACTCTGTGAAAGTGTGACTCTTTATGCTTAGCTGGTTGGTAGAAACAAAATCTTGTTTCATTTTTTGGACTTGAACTATCCACCTGGATGATGGGCCAAGGCTGCCTTTTCCAACTGAGACCATTTTCTTGGTTCTGTCTGGCTGACATCCTCCGGATGTGCCACCCTCACCGCTTATCCTTCTGGGTTGAGGGGGGTCCAGAGCCTATCCCGGACACTACAGGCACGAGGCTGCCCCCTTAATTGCACACATCTTCCATCGAATGTTCTCTTTGTATATTGTGTACTTTTTTGTGTACTGTCTTGGCACTCTCTCTTGTTTTGTATGCTGTGCTTGTCTGCTCTTTATGTACCTCGCTGCTGCTTGCGCCAAAATATCCCCCCGAGGGATCAGTAAAGTTCACCAGGTATTTTGCCTGGCCAGAAGAACTCACACCCTTGCAGACTGAGGTCCTGGGCGTCGATCAGTTAGTAGGATGTGAAGCGTGCCCGGCCTGGTCTTCGCAGGCTGGCCGGCCGGTCCGGCCACGAGTCGCATTTTCCCAGCACCATTACTCCGCCTGTGATCCGGGATGCTGGTTCTGACTTGTCTCATTATGCTTCACTGGTATTTCCCTGATGCAGGTGGACAGGCCTATTTGTTGGGAACTGTCCGATTTTTCCCTCGGTGGTATTTTGGTTGAGCTGCTATTGTGAGATACCCTGACAGATAATGTAGCTCAGAAAGGCTTCTACCTGAAGGAGGCCCAAGAAGTGGCTGCAGTCCAAGTTTTTAACTGAAGTATTGTGAGATGTGGCTCCACACTGTAAAAGATGTGCCCTGGAGATGTCGATGTGCTTGGGAGGACCTTCACAGACGCTGCTGAAGTCTGCAGTCCGCATCGGAGGGAGTCTGGTGTGACAAAGAGCAAGTCTCTCCTTGTGTCTGAAAGATGATGAATTGTCATTGTTGACACATCACATCACACGACAATAAAATGTGTCCTCTGCATTTAACCCGTGTGACAATGTGACACAGCAGTGGGCAGCTATTTCAGGGCCTGGGGGCGGTACCTTGCTCAGGGTACCTCAGGGGTTCTCGCGGGTCGGGGACTCGAACTGGCAATCTCAGTTCTCAGTGTGTGGCTCAGTGCCATAAGCCTCAGTGTCGGTGATTAGAAAGTTGCTGGCTTGAGCCTGGCCTCAGCAGAATTATTACATCTAAAAGCAAAACCCATGGGTGCTGCTACGGGTGGTTGCCATTTGATGCCAAACTTTCTCTCACCTGTCTGCATAGTTCCAGGTTTTGGTCCCCAAATGTGATCTGTGCACACACACACACACACGCACCATACTTGCACCACCATACGCAGACTCCTTGCCATTTTATCGGTGCTTTGTAGTGATAGGGGCACAGATTAGCTAAAGTAAATGTTACTGGTGCCATTGGGAAGACTGGTGTCTGCTTTGGTGGCCATGAGGCTATATAAAGATCTGAGAGATGTATTCAGCTAACAGGAGAAAACAAATGTGCTTCATTACTAACCTCTCTGAATTTCATTCCCGCTTTTCAAGTGGTCCTTTTGGGCCGACCGGGTATTGGATTTGGTTTGCAACACATGCGTCCATTAACCACATGGATCTGAGCTCTGTTTCTAAACATACTTTTGGTATTTTTGGTGAATGCAGGCCTGCCAGGTTGCTGCTCGGGCAGCTCTGAAGAACCCAAAGAGATATTGTTTGGACACCATGGATATCTTTTGATGTAGCCTCAAACCAATTACCTCCTGATGCTGAGAACCAAACCATAAAACCACAGTTTTTATTATTATATGTACAACAAAATTCACAGGAATTATTCTTGGAATTGTTTTAAAATATATTTTTTGCTAATTTCAATAAAGGACTTTTTCTAAAATATTCATTATTATTTTATATGATTAAGTGATTCACTGTGTGTGTGTGTGTGTGTTGGTAATATGCCCAGGACAAAAAGAAACTGACCATGGGGATAATTATACTTGTTTTAATGCAACGTAGTACTTCAGTACTGTGTATATTAAATTGAATACACCAAAGCAGGACCTGATCTACCTTTTCAGGGGCCCCAGGCAAGGCTTTTCTTGGGAAGTCCTCCTACCATAAAAAATAATTTCACTTCCTCCTCAACGCAGGTAATTCTGGAGTCCTGAACGACTGATTGTTCTTCCTATGACTAAAGCCTGCTCTGTACCAGCCAGACAATACACTTTCTATAGAGCGACGCCAAGGTTTGCAAATTAAACGGCTTGTCGCATTTCGCCACTAGAGGGCAGCATGACACCAATACCCGCCACGTGTCGCGAAACAAGTGGATAAAAATCCATATTTTTTGCGTCATCAGTTATGACATTTTCTACATATTGCCGTCCGTTTTAATAGTTTTCTCTAAATCTGGAAAAGTGGTTAATGTGAACACACTGATAATACGTAGTGGTAAAATACACCGACATATTATAGTTCATGAAAACAAACAAGTGTGATCCGTCTTGCTCTGTAATTAGCGCTACAAGAGAAACTTCGCCGTTTCTAATGGATTTTTTCCCCCACGGAACTGGAAAAACGCACAGAATATACGACGTATATAATCGCATTCTTAAATATAAAGCGTGTATTACACTAGGTGCAAACTGGTTTGACGTGGCCGTAATTTAATTTCTCTTAATTTCGATGCGAGATGAATATTGACCGCGAAAGTAAACGCTTCCTTCAGCTGTTTCGAAGTCTATAACTAGATGAGATCATTACTGTCAGTTTATCTCCCGTATCATCGCCACGCATTTCAGATGAGAATAAGCACGCGATTGTTACTGTAATAATTTATTCTAATTTCGGACATGGGCGAATAGTAAATCTTTCAAGCTGTGGCCTCTTAGCTTGAAGGTTATGGTGCATTATGGTACAGACTGTCCTCCCGAACGAAATACTGCCATTGCTCGATCACGAATACAGCTGCAAAGTCCGAAATGAAATCCAGCCGCTCGAAACAACTGCACGATGTAATTTACAATTAAAAACCTAATGCATAACAGCGATATTTTAGAATTACCGTCTGTTAAGTTGCATTCGACTATTAATGTGCACTATAGGCTTAGCAAACACGGCTCTACTCCTAGAGAAATGCCGCTAGATTTAAACGGTAAATTAAAAAGTTCCGTTCTCCAGTGAGGTCGATTAAAAATACATGAATATCGACACGATTTAACAAGTCCAGCAATAAAAAATGTAAATAAAAAATAAGCATAATAATTGTAAACTACAGGATAGGCAGAATTAAACTGGTCAGTAAATACACATGATCTACTGTGAATACTTAATTATGCAGCGTAAGAAAACAACGCATACATTTTTTTTCCTTTTAAATATTGCATCTTCACTTTATATTTAAAAGAGGAAAATACCTAAATCAATGGCCGTTTACATCCCCTCCCCCAAACCCCACTGCAAATAATTGGTAACAACTTGCATTTTATTGCCTAACCTGAAAGTTAGAACAAAGGGAAAACTTCAAATATACACCCTTTTATGTTTTCTATTCTTCTGGGCTATTATGAATTCTGATTACGGAGAGTCAGTATAAAAGTTGCGTTTCTTTCAATAAACTAATTTAAAGGATCAAATTGCTAATTAAGCCATTAGGGAAAATGTGGATGGCGGCAATTCCCCAATGGCTGAATAAAAACCCTTTGTTTTATAGCGAAGGCGGTGTATTATTTAACTTGTTTATTGGACACCGACTCAACGAGCCCTCGATAAATGAATAAATAAAATAAAAGCAATTATGGAAACATAAGAGACGAAATCATTCAGAACTTGAAGACAAATGAATGGCATGTGGATCCTTCAGGCATAATATTCGCTATTTAAAGTTGACAATAAGTACAATTGCGGGACCGTCTAAGCACGCTTATTTTCGTCGCTCTTTTAAAAACGCAGCCTTCTGCATTAAACTTGATAAGTCTGGATACCTGTCGGAATGTAGGCTGATTGCTAATGTGCCGGAAGGGGCGGTAGGGGGGGCGCCGGCCGGGGGAGTCCCGGCCAGAGGCGGCCGCTTATGCGTCTCCGTGCGCCGAAGTGTCCCCGCGGTTAGGCTTGAGAAGCCGGCGGGGGGACGACGCGCAGTTTGCGGCTATCTAAAGTTTGGCCGGTAGATGTTTTTCCTCTAGTTACACGTTTAAATAAACAGTGTTTTTTTTGTTCCACCAGCGCCCAGCCTACCCGACGCTTAATGGGTAAGATGGCGCAGTTAGGCTGCACAATGCGGACCATTAGCCGCGGTAATCGGCGCAGCCCCGGCCGGATCCCCGCAAGCGCCGGGAGCCGCCGTCGCTTCCCCCCCGGCTCTTTGTGGCATGTGACGTAAGCCGCTATACAGGGATAAAAAGTATCGAGGAAAACGAGCCTTGTCCAATTTCATTCTCAATTGTAAGACACTTTTTAGTCATTCAAGCTACTTTTTAATATTGCGGTAAATATATAAAGATTTTATTTATATCGATGAATGTTAGGCATGTTGCTTTGCTGCATCCTTAAAAAAAACATGATTACAAAAAACATAATATGCATCAAAAAATAAACAAATCGTCAATTAAAAGTGGCTCCGATAATAGCACTACTTAAATTCTCTTTGAACTTTATCTGAAATATCGGGTTAATCTGTTAATGTCGGGTTGATTAAAATATATTGACGATTAATTCGTTTAAAAGTATAAATAATGGGCACTCTACCATTTCACCCCAAGCTTGAAAAACGGCGATGTATTGCCAATTTAACAGAAAATCTGTCTTTGCTGAGTTTAACGAACTCCTCCGTATTGCTCGACTATATTTAAATCGCAGTCGATGGTTTTTTACTACAGACTGTGGTCACAGTTGGGGAAAAAACATCAGCAGTATCATCGTACAGTCTGTTAATATCAATCATTCAATCACGATTTCAAAAAAATCAAATGGCGTTTGTTTAACCATCGATTATCAAAAGCGTCTCCGTAACGTTATCGATGGCCAAACAGCAGCAATAGCGGTCTGAACTAAGAGACACTTAAAATGTTGCAAAAACTCATTTCAGATGGCAAAATTAGACCCCGAAATTCAGTGAATATTTTCGATTGTATACATTTTACTCATTTACGACTTTCAAGAACTATAATGACGAATGAAAAGTATTATTATTTCTACGTTTTTTATCCGTATTTCACGATTGAAAAGTACTACTGCTGTTTCTGTAGCAGCAGTAAAGCGATTTAAAGTGCATGAAAGGGCTTAACGTTGTTGTACTCGTTTTGTTAGACTGATTATTGTTGTAAATGTAGTCAATACATTTATTCATGGTATATTTTAAAGCATTTCTTGGAAGTAAAGTATAATGTATTATTTTTGCAAAACTACGTAACAGCTGTCAACATTAATTATGACGAAAAGTAAGTCTTGTGTTGTTTTTTTTTATTCCTCCACCGTTACATCGGCATATTACGTACATCCAGTCTGTTCATTTTCCATAAGCGCTTATCCGGTACAGGGTCGCGGTATATTATGCAAAATGTTTCTTTATTCGTCCTTAAATAGGTGGTGTGACAGGGTGTTCATATGGAAATGTCGCACACAGCTGTATCAAAAAAAGACACGCCTGTATATTCATTTCCAACACCGTCAGTTTAGTTAAATTGAGTTGCGGTCAAACATGCAAAACCGTGGCTTTCTTTTTTACACGACTCGATTGGCACTCATTGATATCTCCACTCTTGTTTCTTTTTGTAATGTACTAAGTGTTTTAAATGCGGCTAGAGTATAAAATTAGAGCCGAAATCATTGGAAAGTTAATGAATATCGCAATTGCCGCCGATTTCACCCAAATTTTGCACAGCCTGCGAGCATGCAGTATAACGTCGTGCTCCACGACGTCTGCTAATGATGATGAATAATTAGCATGCAGCCGCAGTACGTCTTCATATATTTAGCTTTATAATTCACAGCTGCGTATCCGTATGGCCCAGTGCGCGCTTTAATCGTGCCTGTAACCATGTGTAGGCTTATCAAAATCAGGCATTTTGTTTGGCCCGGGTCATCAGTGGAAATTGTTTGGGTCCTTCCTTTGGTTTCAAACATCGAGGGGGGGGGTTGAGCGGGAGAAGCAGGCACTGCGTGCTCACTGCCAACGGAGAGATTCTTACACATGCTTCTCTCACATCCACAGACGCCGGCTGCACATTAGGCTTGTAACTGTTCTTTATGTGAGAAGATTTCAGTGCTCGTACCCTTGAGCGAGGTACTTAACCTGAATGTGTTTAGTGAAAGCGTAGTCTAGTGAAAGGGGCGCCCCGGATGGCGGCGTCTCCTATGCAGCTACAAGAGGACCAAACACATCTGCTTTTTCAGAAAAAAAAATAAAAGCCCTTCCTGGTGGTTGTGTGCCGTCCGTGCCGGTGCCGGAGAGCGCTGCCTAGCCAAAGCCCCTCGCGGGACACCTGTGTGGCCGGGGCTCTGCTCGCCGGGGCCCGGCGGTCGCTGGCCACTCCTGCACTCATTACAGCTGGTCTGGGCAGGGGACAGTGTGGCAGCTGTGCCGTGCCTCTGCATTTAAATACCCTCCCCATGAATATGCAGCAGGTGACCTACACCGCTGCGTGTGGCGGCTCCACCAGCCACCGTGCCGCTCGGGGGGGGGGGGCGATGCCAGGCGCTCCTCGTCCTTGGGGCCTCACGGATCCTCTGCCCCCGCTTGCTCTCAGATCCTGTCTCCCCTGGTCCCCTTTGTCTCTCTCTCTCTCTCTCTCTCTCTCCCCCTCTTCACGCAGACCCCACATCTCAAGCCCCGCCAAAGTGCCGGGTCGACACAGATCTGTTTTCCGGCAGCCGAAGGGTGGCGCGCCATCGGTGGTGTCTCCAGCGTAAACGGGTCGGTGCCGCGACCCTTTGCCAGCTCCGCCCGGCCGCCTGGACTGGTGCGTTTGATCAGTGTCACCGAAATGTCTGTACATATACCGAAAGGGAGGGCACGGCTGGCAGACGCCCATTTGCTCTTTTAGAGGGTTTAGAGGGTGATGCATGTGCTCCTTGCTTCTGTTTCTACTTTGTTTAGCTAAAAGCAGAAACTTAATTATCGCACAGCCCCCCCCCCCCATGTCCAGGTAAATGACTCGCAGGCTCACGTCGGGCCTCATGCAGCAGGACATGCTGGGTGCTGCCTCCCCCCCCCCTGGGGGGGGGGATTAACAAGGCATTGAACCAGGCAATGCAAAGAGGCAGGTTTTATCAAAAAGAAAAAAAAACAAGATGCCCTGGAAAGGCAAAGTGCCGGATCACGATGGAGTGGTGGCACTCGCTGGCCGTCCACATCGATCCAGCGCGTTCGGAGCGAGTCGGCGGTCCGCTCACGGCAGTAGGAGGCTGGGTAAGCCCCCACACTAGAATCAGACCGCTCAACGGGAGCCGAGACGGGAGGAAACGGAAGTCAGTCTGCGAATCCCATCTTTTGGGGCAGTTAGGGAATGTTCGGATTAAAAAAGGAAAAAAAAACCTGCTTTTCTGTCATCGCCTGATATCGAAGCAAAGATTGTAAGTGGGGGGGGGGGGGGGGGGGCCTGATAAGCAGCATGACCTCCCCCCCCCCACCTGACCCCCGACAAAACAGATCTGGCCTCTGATATTCCCAAATCCCATCTCACAGGAACTTTGTGCCACCAGCAGCTTGCAAAATCCATTTTTAATTTTAATTCTTCCAAAAGATTCTGGACGTTTTCTTTTTTTGTTGTTTGCCAAAACATATCTGTACCCGTCCTTAGTCAGTCTCAGCTGTGACAGTATTAATGTATTTATTCTGATGTTACAAACACGCGTCAGGCCTCTGTGCTGCAGAATGTGTGCTTCTCTGAGCTGCAGGCGAAAAGCGTCACGCATAAACACCACTGTCAAAACAGCCTGGAAAAACACCTTTCTTTTTTTTTTTTTTTTTTTAAAAAAAGATAGTTTATTGTGTTAGTGCCACATTTGTTCCCGAATGTACTATTTTGTTGGGTTTGTGATTTTAGAGCAGGATACTTTGCCTAAAAACTCCCCTTTTTCCCTTTAGCGTGTGCATTCGGCATGCGATTAGCTGCGTGTCCCCTTTAAGATCTGTCCTCGGTGGTAGAAGAATTTGCTCTCCTGTAGCGGTGAATGGGGCCCAGCCTGCAGCTTAGTCAGGGGCCCTGTGTTTTGTTCTGTTACACATCAATAGGACGTCAAGCAGGGCTTGGGCCTGACAGACTGTGGATTAAAGGCTTTTAGCAGATTCTGTTAACCCCCTCCCTGCTGACCCACACACTCCAACAATAGGCTCAAAGAAACACATTCTTAACTCTTCAAGTACTAAGTTGTAATTTGCAGGTGGCTTGAGCTCGTACCACTCAGGCTGCATGATTGGGGGGGGGGGGGGGGGGGGGGGAGGGGTGGGGGGGAGGGGGGGGGGGAGGGTGGGGGGGGGGGAGGGATGGACGGAGGGAGGGATGGAGGGAGGGATGGATGGATGGAGGGAGGGATGGAGGGATGGATGGATGGATGGAGGGAGGGATGGAGGGATGATGGATGGATGGAGGGAGGGAGGGAGGTTGGGATGGAGGGAGGGAGGGAGAGATGGATCGATCAGAACACAGTGGCATTGACTGGAACTTCCCCTGAAAACCAAATTAGACCCTCGCCTAGAGTAAATTCCGCCATGTAGGGGAAAGAAAGTGCCGCGTGAATGTAGTATTTTTAATCACAAAACAAGCAGCAAATCAAACTGGAGCGATATGAAATCTGAGCGAAGTCGAGCCCTTGCTGACAAGCCAGTGAAACACATGCTAATGAGCACAGAGACGATTATTCTGATAAGCAGTGATGCTGCTCCTCTGTGTGGCAGCCAGTGTCACTGTGTTCATAAATCAAATCAGGGGCTTATTATGGTACCAGCTGGCAAACATTTCTGAGTAAATTTCTTCTGTGACGGCTTGCCAATGACTCATTGTTCCTGCCAAAGCTTTCCACCGCTGAAAACATTTCGCTCTGGGTTTTCTAATGCATCAGATTGTTCGGCGAATCGGCGACGTCGTAGATAATGACACTGTCTAAGAAGAATAATAAAAATATTTTTTAGACGGCTTTGCGTGCGAGCGTAAATGTAAGGGTAAGCGGAAACGATCTGCTGCTTAATAATCTCCTCTGGTAATCGTCGTTACTTGTCACGAGCAGTAATCGGTATGTATTTATTTCTTTTGGTTGCACGTAAGTGCGGAGCTTAGCTTAGCTACGCGTTAATCATCTGGATAGGGTCCGGCATTCCCGGATGGTCCGCATATGTTCATCGCATGAAGTCCCGCAGCGTTGGGGCATGGCCGATAGAGCGATGTGCCCCAAGAGGGTGTTTCTGGGATGGCGGCAGGTGGTGGGGGGGGTGGTCCTCTCAAAAATGTATATCCTGAGTGATAGACCCCCCCCCCCCCCACTTCCCGTTTGTCACGTTAAAGGAAATCCGTGGAGGACTGATCCATACCCTTATCGCAGTCTCAGAGATAAGAAAGCCAAGTGGCTCTGCGGCCCGCCGAGATTTCTGCTTTTTCGGAATGGACTACATCACTGGCATTTCGAAAATGGGTTCTGGCAGCCCCCAACCCCTGCCCCCGGTACAGCAGGGGAAACACTGAACCTTAACGAGATACCTGTAGTTTTCCTCGCTGGTGATTAGTCATGCTTTTTATGCAGAGAGCTTGGCCGAGAGGAGCCGCCAGCCAAAGGGTTTAAGGTAGTATTGGAGAAGGAGGCATTGTGTAATCAGCCTGTGCGTTCTTCTCTGTCTCTTTCTCTCTTTCTCTCTCTCTCTCTCTCTCTCTCTCTCGCAATTACTGATTTCCGTCCTTCTCATCCCTTGCTTTGCACCCCCCTCCATATTTTTGCCTGATCCCAACCCAAAGGAGGAGAGACTGATTGTCCCCCCAAGGCGTGCCATATGGTCATCACACGAGAGCTCCCAGAATGCATGACTCTGAAGAAGAGGCCATGCCATTCCTCCGAGGAGGGTGTGAGAGATCCCCTCCCAAGGTGGGAGCATGCCACACCCACTGAGCGACGGACTTGCCGTGACGCCTTGACCCTCGGACAAACCCGGCTTAGCGGAAGCTGCCAGCATGAGGTACTTGAGAGGTGCGACGTGTGAGAAGGTGACCAGGGAGCTGCCGGTGATCGGGCACACTGCAAGAAAACCACCAAGGACACGCCGCACGGGCAGGAGTCACCTGGCACATTTTTACCGCACACCGGCTGACATCGAAACTCCAACTGTACCTCCAGTTCAGCAACCCACATTTCTCAGAATGTGCCTTTAAATCACAGTGCTGTGTACAGTAACCTTTAACATGACCTTTCCACATGTGGTGTGTTAATCCAGAGTATATACCACTTTCCTCTTCAAGTGGAAACGTATGATGCCGGCGGAGGAGATTCAGAAACAAATGTATGTCGCCGGCTGAGTAAATTAGCACTTGGGAAAATGGTCTTGAAAGGCAAATGTCCCCTTTTGCACAGATATGAGCATATAAAAAATGTCATGCTGTAGGACCGGCTTTACTAGAAGCCGTTTTTGTATTAGCATGAAGGACCAGCCAATGAACTTGGGTGGCCAAGTGCCATGAATTCAGCTTCTTTTTTAGATGGAGGGTATAAGAGGGGCCATAATTCATACAGAAGACCCAACTTATCCAATGGGTGCGTTCGACATGGGCTTACGGCCGTCTGCAGCTGACGTGGCGTAGCACGGGATCTGTGCACGGCTGCAGGGGTGGGGAATAAACTGGCTGGCGGTAAGTCAGACAGCTTTCACTGCCTCTAGTGCGCGAGATCTGACTGCAGTGGTCGGGCTCGCTGCCTTGCTGTTTTTACTGTCATATGCACAAAGCCAGTCTCAGTTACAGCGTACTCAACTACTTGGTTGAAACAAAATCCTGGTCTGGATTTTTACTTTTTACTCTTACTTTGCCCACCTCTGGCACAAAGTACAGAGTACTGTGCAATTCTTAATTAAATGGCTTCTTCACAGACCAGACAATCAGACGAATAAAGCAGTGCAACATTACAGTAACTAACAATAAATTAACAACCAAAAACTAACGTGTACTATTGAAGTTGACATTTCTTTGATTTATTATATTTTATTGTATTGTTTATTTATTTTTTTATTTTATTTAAACTTTATTTTACCAGGTTAACTGAAAACCAGCTCTCACTGCTTCGCAATTCTTTTCGGGAGAAATGGCAGATAACACATTGGAACTTCTTGGGATACAAGCGTCACACACGTGAAACATGTCACAGAAATCTTCAGCCAATAAATGCACAGTTTATTGGCGGTTGCCAGTTTGTGCAGGCGGTTGCCAGTGTGTGCAGCCGGGCGAGAGCCGGGCGCTGCCCCATCTGTCTAAAGTCGTCTTGTTCTCGTGAGAGTTTTGCACCATGTGACATGGTGACGTGGGGTGAGGTTTTGCAGCGCCGGCTGAAGTCGGACAAGAAAAACGAACCATCATGCATTGCGTCAAGACCAGAATGCATCACTCTAAGCCAGCGCTGTAAGCGGCTGCAACAAGTCGAACACACCCAATGATACAGAGTAGGATGCACTCCAGGGGCCAATCAGCATTCAGCTCTGGCTCAGCCCTGTGTATGCCTAGTGATTAGCCAGTGAAGGCGGTCCATGCTCTTGTGGCTGTGGACACTAGGAGTGGGTGGGCTTTATGGGCTCATCTACATGCAATGTGGAGGTTAAACGGAAATTCTCCAATATTAGGCAATTAGCTAAATGGATACAGCTATTTAGGGGACTAATTGGAAAGTCGTCATTCTTAAATTGCATAGCCAGCAAATAGATGTACGGCTGCACAATAGTTACTTCTATGAGTCAATACTGGGGCCGTTTAAGAAACATTGATCAGGGTACAGAAGCCTGTGCTGAACCCGATTAAAGAATAATCCCCCCCCCCCCCCATTCACTCAGGCTTGATTTTTTTCTCAATTGATGTTATTTTCCCCCACAGCCAGCTTTTATTAATTTGTTTATTGTTACACTGTGGGTGATTAATTTTTGCAAAAAAAAAACGTCAATAAAGGACTTTTTCAGTTGGTGGGTCAATAATAAAGTTACAAGGCAAATGTAGCAGTGAAGCACCCATCATCGTGTTGGGCAAGGACAGGTCCTGACTACCTGACAGGGCCAGCTAGGTTGCGGAGAGCTGGAGAAGAGGTGGCAGGCCGTGTTGTCGGAGGTGTCTGGACCCTTCTTAGTGCGCAGGAGCAGCTCTGTAAAGGCAGACTGCAAAGGCCATGCGGGTCACGCGCTCCCTACGAGCTTTCCGGAGTATCTCAGCGAGGCTCGGGGAGGATGTGCTGGCTTCCGTCACGTCGCGTCTTCCCTCGGGCCAATTGGAGAGGCGGCAGCTTCTCTGTCCACCGTTACAACATCTGCGTCTGACAAATTGCAAAACAAGATAATGGATTGGTGCTCCCCGCGGATTCTTGGACAGTGCTCGCCGAGTCTCCGAGATCTGTGTTGAGTCACCAATGAATTTTATCCGACGAGGCCGTTGCTGCGGAAACGGCTACGAATTAGAGGAGGCGGTTAAAGGGTTTCGGTGAGCAGGGCCAGGCCTGCTTGGGGTTGGCCCCTGAAACTGTGCTGACATCTGCAGTGAGGGCAGAAAATAAGGGATTTTCAGAAGCACTCGGGCCAGATATTGTCACAATTCCTCGCGAGCCTGGCTCCTCAGTCAGCCTGGGCGAGGAAAGAATGCGGAAAGCTGATCAGAGGAGAAGGACAATCCGGCTGTCCGATCGTGTTTACATCAAGGAGACGGACCAAAGCGGCCAGTATGCGGCGTTGACGCTTTCCGGTGTTCAGGTTTACAGGCTCGCAGGCTGGAGTAATGGCCCCAGGTGCTCCCCTGTGGTCGAAACCCTTTTCGTAGTGTCAAAATACATGGAGACCACCTCCCGTGACCAGCCGTGAGACAGATGCATCGGGGTTTATGAAATGTCCCCTTGTCTGTTTTACATCTGACTCATCCAAATATAATCATGCTCATCTGCAGATGCGAACTGCATTAGCATATATATTGCGGTACCTCCTCCAAGTCAGAGAGAGGGGCCACCATGGGCTTGCACCCGCTGCATGGCACTGTTTTAGAGGCCCTGAGGCCCCATGCGCGAGGGGTGGATGGCTGTGCCAGCCAGTTGCACCAGAGGGGCACTGGACACTGGAGCTAGACGTCTTCTAATTTTAATTGGCTTATAGATCATTTCAGGCATACCTGCTGTTTGAAATTAAGTTGAGATAAAACGGATACCACTACAATCCAGGTTCTGAAATGAACGTGTTAGAAACTACTTTAAACTACCTCTGAATTAAAATGATTTAAAACTACAATGCAACGTGCTCAGATGAGGTGTAGGATGGATGCTTTCAGGCAATGAATCTTTTCCATCCAGGAGGACAGAAAGTACCCAGGTAAAAGGTATAACCTATAAATGTTAATAATCTAATTTTTCACACTCAGTTAGGGGGGTTTTATACGCCGGGTTTGGGCTTTCGGCAGAAGGCCCCATGCTCCCTTGGACACCACACACCTGTGTGGGGTCTGAAGTCCTCCCAAATGTCCTGTGCCAAGCCCTATGCGTCACACAGCACATGGCACAGAACGTCACACGGAGTCGCCGGAGTGCGGAACTCGTGTCATGTGACTGAGAAGCCTTAACCCCGCGCTCCCGCCATCAAAACAACAGCAATTACATTACAGCAGGGTTCTCCACTTCTGTTCTTGGAGGGCCAGTCTGCAACACTCTTTGCAGATCTCCCTACCCGAACACACCTTAGTCAGCACACCAGCTAATTACCAGGTTTAGTAGGTGTGCATTATTGACCCCTCAGGTTTGGGATCCAAGCGGTGGTGCATCTCAGCTCCGCATAGAGTCCTAAACTGCAGCTTTAAGAAACAACTCCCCAGGAGTAAGACAGTGTTCTTTCTCCGGTGGATGTCGTGGTGACCTCTGATGTCACTGTTAAATAGCGTGTGAGGACACTGACACGCCGTCGGAGGTCCTAGCCGTGACCACCTTCCGGAATTAGCCAAGCAGCGCTAACATCTGGACGCCGTTCTGTCTCCTTCGGTTGATTATCTTATTTTTTGCCACAGAGGGACGCCTCGCTCCCCAAAGCAGGAGTCGGAGACGAGCCCAGCAGACCTGTTGAGCAAAACGAACGCCCGGGGTGCGGAACAAAAATAATATTTATAAGCGTGTTTGCGAGAGTGTATCACAAGAGTGAGCATATGCTTCCCCAGTGGTATCTGCTTCCCACGGAGGAACGCAGCCGGCCAGAGATGCCAGCGTCCAAGAACTGCTGACTTTTAAAGGCAAATAGTGGCTGCAGGTTTTTGTCCTGCACAGCAGGGGCGATTTTGGGATTTTTTTTATGGTAGGGGGCATAAGAAGAGCCGTATTCCTGGAAAAGAGGGAAATCCGTAATTCTTGCAGAGGGGCCAACCTTATCAGTAGCCAATGATATGTTTTAAATCGGTGAGTGACAGGGGAGGGGACTCCCCAAGGGCCAATCAGCTTTCAGCTGGGGCCAGGGCCCCCTGTGGCCCCGCCTATGTATACCCCCTGCTGGATATCACGTGATTTGGCCTTGTTACATTGTGCCAAAGGCATTTAACGAGCACTTTTTAAAAATAGTTAAACATATAATTAGATATTTTTGGCAGCATAAACTGGGATACTGCATAGGCTAGGATTCCCATGACCGGAAGGTCATTAGTTTAAATCCCATGGCCAGCAGAATAGTCAAATCTCTGTGGAGCCCTTGAACACAGCCCTCAACCCCAGAAATTCCTCTAGGCAGTCTGGATAAATGTCTGACCCCAAGTTTGCTCTCTCCTGTGTGAAGATTGAATTTCCTTGTACTTGATCTCACCTGTAAAATGACAACAAAAGACATTCTATTTCAGCTGGCATGGCAGGACATTTCTGCTCAAACAAGCTGAAAGGAGTAGATGTTTTAAGGCCCTACAGGAGTGTCTTGTGGTGCCTCGTTCTCCCCCGGGACTGGGGCTCACCTGGGCCCCGTTGGCGGCCGTGTGCGTATGCGGTGTGCGCGCGCGCGTGTGTGTGTGTGTGTGTGCGTGTGTGTGTGTGCGCGTGCGTCTGTGCTGTTCACAGCTGTGGGCGACAGAGAGCACCTTGCTTTCTGCAGAGCCGACGCATTATTCCAGCGATTCCCGGACGAACTGGCCATTTACATAAGAGTCCGGATCCAGGCCTGGCTGTGCGGGCTTCACATTGTGAACTTGGCTGGGAGGACGTGCTGGCTGCGGGGGTGGGGGTTACGATACGG
>JAODKL010000142.1:475536-494850 GCA_026780765.1 Petrocephalus schoutedeni
TGGGGGGGGCGGGGTGAAGGGTAGGATGGTGTCATCTGTGGCCCCTCCCTACTTCCATCCTGCCCCCCAACCCTAAAACAATAAACCCAACTGCATCATTAATCACTGATTAGGAAATAACACCAATAATTGCATTTCAGCTTTCCGACGCGGCAGAAGATGGAACATCTGCAGATTTGCAGACAAAAGCGGGGGTGGGGGGCGGTGCAGCGTGGCCTGAACTCTTCGGTCCCGATTCGCACTGTGCATGACTCCGAATCCCTTATTTTGTTTGCAGCTACGGGATATTTTCTGTGCTTAGACAGTTCAGCTTTAACGAGGCGTCAGCAATTAGCAAAGTCCCGTTACTTTTGGAAGCTATTTAAAATTGCGCAGTGATGCTTTTAGGGTATTTAACCCATTAGTATGGCCCCACAAACCGACAGGCTTCTTCACAGACAACTCTGGCCGCAAAGACCCGTCCAGGAATGTGACGCTTCTGTCCGTGATTCTGCCCGTTTGTATATACATGCCCGAACAAAAATAGCGACGTTTTCAGAAAATACTGCAACTTACACTGTTAGACTGGAAAATCCCCTGGGGCTATAGTGTCATGGCCGCTTCTCAAAAAAACAGCATGTCTACCTTGGCCACCAGGTGGTGCTGTGTGTAAATTCTACCCGTCCAACGACAAGTGTACACTGCCGGGGCTGGTGGAGGTGACGTACCCGGGCGCTGGATTTATATTTATACCAGGCACTGTTTGCTTCAGCATGATTTGTGTTCCTAAGCAGTTCAGTGATGGGTGAAAAAGTTTATGAACTAATGTGGAAACTGTACACATTCTCCTACAAAGTATGTGTCACACGAAAAGAAAATGAAATGTTTAGCTCCCTTGGAGAGCTCTCTGCAAGGCACGGCGCAGAGAGTATTGGAGAGTGCTTCCGAAACACAACAATTAAAACAAAGTAGGTCTTTTGAAAAACATTAAAGTAAACGGCTCTATGGAAAGAAGTTCTGTAGCTGAACTGGTACCCCTAGATGGGGATGCTGACAGACTAGGCTCTTCTCTGTTGTTTACCTGGACAGGTGCCACCTGCGAGTGGCTCTGCCCTTCCCAGCCTTCTCCCATATAGTCGTAGTGGATTTACAGCTGTCACAAGCATTATGGGTACTGCCCAAGGTAGTGAGACACAGGCATTCGGTGCACTTTACAGACACATCTGTAGGAGCGAGGGACATGTGATCGACTGCTGGAAGTGGTCAGCCAATAGCAGTGGTTGCCTAGTGAGAGTAGTCAACTTGAGTGGAATGCCCCATTGGTTTGTCTGTTCTCCCAGTGGGTGTGGTCAAGATGATGGGTGCAGTGGTTCTGTAATTGAGTGGGTGTGGCCCACTGGGACTATTGTGCCCCAGGAGTGGTCAATTGTCATGAGCCCGCCCCTCTTGAGCTTTACAGGACACGGAAAGTTTGCTACGATGTTTCTGAGCATTCCGCAAAATTGCCTTTGCATTTTTAAATTAAGTTTCTTCTTTCTCTCCACTGAGCTGGGA
Organism: Petrocephalus schoutedeni; assembly: GCA_026780765.1. Lineage (NCBI taxonomy): Eukaryota > Metazoa > Chordata > Actinopteri > Osteoglossiformes > Mormyridae > Petrocephalus > Petrocephalus schoutedeni. The sequence goes on from JAODKL010000142.1 coordinate 477,070, forward strand.
TTTAATAAGAGCCACTCAATCCTAGCTGGAAAAACAAAACGTTGGCTCGATCGACTCCTAAACGGTATTTCAGTAATACGATTTTGTTTAGGGCATCGTCAACGTAGCTGCTGCTGATGTTAGACGTTTGCGGCAACCCGGGTCTGGTGAAGATATTGGTGCCACTTACCGGGGTCTGGAGACTGTCTCACGTGTCACTGGTAACGGGACGTGATGGGGATTCAGCGCTGTTTCTTTAAGTGACGATGGTGTCAAATAAGGCCAGACTTCCAGGTAGACACTGAGACCGTTACACAGGCGTTCCGGGGGAGAGGTCACTGGCGGCCCCTGCTAGTGGGTTTCCAGCGTGGTTTGGTGAGTTTCCCGAAACAGGCGGAACAGGGGCTTCCTTTTCACAGGATTCTCTCAGCCCCCTCTCAGACAGCTGGGCTGCCCGCGTACGCGCCTCTTTCAGTTTTGTTTTGCTCGGAAAATAGATTATATGGCATGTCACTCAGAGCGGCTGCGGCTGAGTGAAGCGAGCGGGCCTTTCCGGCGGCGTGGCGAGCGTGTCAGCGAGACACTGAGCAGACCTCCACCCGGCCGACGAGGAGCACGTGGTGACAGGTGTCGGGGGCGGCTCTGAGGCGGGGGGCAGCGTCGCCTCGGGGATTCTCAGTGTTTTACTGTGACCGCGTGCCATCCCCCCGGGCGACGCCCCCTGTGGTGACACATGTGACGGGGTCCTGTGGAAAACAGCAGTTTGTAAGCAGCCACTGACACGACTCGGCTAATGGCCGTAGTGTGTCGATAAAAAACCCCATAAATGTTTAGCACATAAACTCAGCATGTCTGTCATGCTTCTAAAATCATACTCAATTCCCCAGGCTCCTAAAATTATTAAAAACCTGTTAGGCTTGCATCCCAACACAGCACTCCATAGATTATGATCGAGACTAGTGTATGCATGCTAATATATCATATTTTTGTACATTTATGTCATAATACATGTCACTCTGCAGAGAGCGCTCCAGTTTTAAACGTCCGCCTGAAAGTAAACACGGTGTTTTCCCATAATAACAGGAAACGTGATTGGCTGGTCCTGCTCGGCTCTGCGTGATCTTCCACTTTCACCCACGATTCTTCTGTTTTCATCTTGCCCGTGTTTAATGTTTAATAAAGAAATTAAATGTAAACAATACTTCTGTGGTATGCAAACTACGCAGCTTGCCTCCAGCTTCCAATGGGGTGGTTTTTCAGTGAGGCAGAGAAGATGCCGCTATGATCGTGGTGGGTAGATATTACTAAAATATATAAATGTGAAGACCTGTCCTTTGCCCCGTCCAGATTCGACAGGAAATGGGATCTTTTCTGTGGGATTATGGCTATAGGACATTTTGAGGGCTGCGGTACACAAGGTAACACAGTGCAAATGGGCCACGATAACCTTCTAAATAAATATCGCAGGAAGGCATATCTACAGTGAAACATGATCCAGCTTTGGGCAGCTTCCCCGGCCTCCAGACGAACCCTGACCCTTGACCTTGCCTGGGTCATATGACCCCTGCACCAGCCACTCATGTCATGCCTTATTCTGGACTTTTGCTGTTTTTATTCGCCTTCATGGGCCCCGTTTCCATAGCGGCGATGAAAATACGAGGGGAAGCTTTAGTTGGGGAAATGTCACAGAGACGTTAAGCAGTCGCACACGTCTGCCTCTCGTTCTCCCTTTTTTTCCTGCTTCCCGGTCTCTCTCCGCAGGATAACCTGCACTTGGCTCGCCGAGAGACATTTCCTTTGAGAAAGATATTACAGCCCCGTTTCCTCCGTGAAGGAAGAGTGCCGTATAGCGACTGTATATTCCTGTGATTACAGTAAATCAAAAGTAATATGTCGGCTAATACAATTTGTCAGCCTGGATTACAGAACCTGTCAGGCAATTATAACAGTGGGGAAAGTGTATATTTAGAGCGTAACATAATGGAGATTTCGGCGCGGAGAGGTCTGTTCGTGTTCAGTTCTCCATTCTATTTCTGCTCCTGAAACTTTCAGAAGGCCTAATTTGCCAGGTGGGTGAAAGTTTGGGACGAAATCATGCCGCCAGAGGCGTGTTGGGGCAGGTGATTGGCCAAATGTGTGCCGATACATGTCGCTGTGATTGTTTGTTCAGGCGTCTGAAATGGGTATTGAAATGTTTTGTTATTTTGGAGCAGTGTTGCCATGACGCCCTCACAGGAAACTCCTATCTGCGCGGGGGTCAAGGCTGCCACATAAGTTACGCATTCAGCGCGCCCCACGTCCCAGGCGGAGTGTCCCCTCCCTTTCCCCCACATGCGCCCCCCCCAAAAACGAAAACAACCGCAAATGACCAAACAGGAAGATGAAAGGGCCCCATGCTCTCCTGGCACCACAGCCCAACTGCTGTTTAGCGTGATTTTTAACCCCCCTCCCACAAAAGTGGAGCCTTTTAATGCATCCCCCAGTAGAAGGGCCGGGGGGGGGGGGGGGGGGGGGCACAGGGCATCTCTGTTGTAACATCATACCTCTGTCAACCCCCCGGCCCCAGCAGATGGGTCAGACAGCATCTTTGAAACCCATCCGCGGTCATTTCATAGCACCTGGGGGCTTAGAGAGCAGGCCCTGGCCCCCACCCCACACGGCCCACTCTGACAGCAAGGCTGTGCGCTGCCTGAGCATCGCTCTGTTTATTTTATTGCCTGTTTATTTCATTTCTTAAATGTGCCTCTCGCCCCTCCTAAGAGTACCGCACCCCGACCCCCCCCCCCCATGTAAACATTGCATATTTGGCCACCGCTTCCCCCCGTAAAACGTTTATATCTGTAATCTGTTAAGTCGGCTACTCCAAACAACATTTCCCCGTGTTTAGGAGCCGTGTTGGGTGCCTGTAATGAATTTATGGTAATGCACCCCCCCATCACTGCGGGGACACTAGAGATAAGATCCCCCCAGCCCTCCACCCCTGCCTCCGAATATTTGGGTTCACGGTCCATAAAACGTTGCTGCTGCAGACCGCAGAGCGGCTGAGCCTGGAGGTCCCATGCTGGGGTGTAATCGCTCTGCAGCAAGTACCTAAAGAGCCACGTGCTTCCCAGTGCGCCGATACTAAGGCACGGTGTCCACCACAGCCTCGCAGAGCATGGCTTTCACCTTTATTGACTCTAATCATTGTTCAGTTCCTTTATTATTCACGGCACATTTCTTGATGATACTGATATATGGGGATATTTAATAGTCATACGTAGGGCTTATCCATTCATCCAGAGTGCAGAGACAGTGTCTTCTCTGCCTCCAGCCCCCCCCTCCAATGTAAGTATGGATGGACATAACACTTATTTTTTCTTACACATACTGTATACAGAATGCATGCATTAGCCAGAAAACCAACAGCTAACAGCTAACTTGAAGCAAGTGGACAGTGCTGTGGCAACCAGAAGTGTGCTGGGTGATGCGGTGGCCGTACTACCCCTTGGTGAGCTCCCTGGCTGGACATTTGCAGGTTTATTGCGGGGGGGGGGGGGGGGTTATGACCCCCCAGGTATAGTTTTTGCCTCTTTTGGCCTTGTCGGCTCCTGAAGTGGTTCCCAATATTAATAAGCCCTGTAGCATAACCAAAGTAGTGGTCTCACTCCACTTTTTGTTGCACCTGACCCTAGACCAGGATGTAACAGTAAGATACAAAACCAGTGAGAAATCAGCGAGCTCTGTGTATGTTGTAAGCAGCCTGTAAGACTCTTATACACCATCGAAAGTGAGAGACACCCCAGTCTGCTCACACTGATGAAAATAAACCACAGCCAGCTGTCTGTGTCCTTTTATGTGCCGAATCACGAGAATCCAGTGGATTCCTGGCGGTATGTTTGTAGAACCTTCTAATTCCAGCTACTGATAGAACGAAGCAAAGAGGAGCACACATGTTCACCAGGGTAGGTGGCTGCCAGATTGACCCCAGCAGATGTTCCTAGAGCGTGTTTGGGAGCTGCTAGGGGTGGGAATGGCCTGGTGTAGTCAAGGCGCTCTGTGGCTACAAATCCTCGGTTAGGTGCTGAGGTAGCTCCTGACACAGGGGGTTGGGCCACGTTCTCCTAGCCGGCTGATTGGCTGCGGGTGGCAAGCAGTGTGCATTTTGACAGCATATTCTGACTTAGTCTTAGTCTTTTGACAAAAATGCAGTTTGTTCAAGTTTTAGTCAAATTTTAGTCTGATTTTTCATTTTTAGTTTCAGTCATCTGATTTTTAGTTTTAGTCTAGTTTTACTCAATAATAACTATGAAGTCAACTACATCTACAGTACACACAGTCAATGACACAAACAAGTTTAGTCATATTCTAATGCAACATTGTCTTTGAAAAATTCCCATGATTTTTTGTTTACACACGTTTGTAATTATACCTTTATGTAACGAAACAAAATACAAGACTTTTGATTGCAGTTACAGATTTTTATAAAACTGAGTTTTGTGGGGAGCGAAAAGGTGGTGTCTACACTAACGAAATAACAGGTTTTTATCACATTGTGTGGACATTTGGGGACATCATCAGAGTGGAAGACACCCGTTTGTGTTTGTCAAGGCAGAGCCTGATGTAGCCAGAGAAGCCACCGATCTCACCATTTACATGGTGATCTCAGCATGGTGCCAATACTACAACAAGCCCACCATCTTTACTAAAAGGAACTTGCTAGATACATCACCCATGAAAATATCTAGCAAATGAACCAATCTGATTATCCCGCTACTGAAGAAAAAACTGTTCAACATTGTCAGGCGGTTTCTAGTTCAACCACACAAAAAAAAAAGAGTCTGCAGGTAGCAAATTTCAGAAACGGGTTTTGAAGGCTGATATGCAGAATCCAGAAGAGGGACAATAAAAAAAAAGAAAAAAAAACATGTAATCCACTCCGGCGAATAAGAATGCCTTCGAGTGGCGTGTTGAGTGCCCGGCTTGACGTGGGCAAAACACGCGCCCAGGAGAATGAGGTTAGCACGTCTCATTATGCCCACAAAGCTGCATGTAATTAAAACAATTAACAGCTACATTTCTCCTGACTCTGTAATGGTTCGATTCTCGGCGACCCTGCCGCAGGCATCCGTCTTCACACGGCGTGTTTGTTTACATCCTCGAGAGTTGGTATCCCCCTGTGTCTGCCTCGGGAGCACGGGGTGCATCAGATTACGCACCCAGCCCTGATCCAGTTTCACCGTCCCCGGTTTCAGTCATGAGCTTGAAGTGATGTCACTCAGAAACGCCGTGAGTTTGTGAGAGGAAGGATCCAATCGGCTGTCAGTGACACCTCTGCTCCGTTAAATAGAGCGAGGCCTCGTGTTTCTCCTGCCCTTTCACGCGCGTGTGTTAAGACGGTAAAATTGCAGTGTACGGTGACTTCAGCCAAGGATTTCCTTGCCTCCCGAGGTCTGGGATGGGGGAAGATTGCTTGCGAGTGCCTACCCTACATTAAACCTGTCAATGTCACTGGCACTGTGCTTGGGAGACCCATAATTATGCTTTTCTCAATGGGTACCAAGGTCTCTATTACATTCAAATGAGACGAGGTGGATTCAATCGATTTTATTTAAAATAGAGCTACATGTGACGTGAAATCGTGCACATTGTTTCAGGTGTCCAAAATGAAGACGACTCCTAAACTCCCAGGGGGTTTCACGTCTGAATTGTGATTGGGAGAGGGACAGGGAGTCATTGAGCATGATCCAGCAGGGGGCGCTGTCAGCCGGCTGGCCTATGACTGCTGTTGCTTAGCATTAAATTGTTGATTTTGCCCCTTTGTATTGTCAGTTGATGCTGTGAATGAATTCTCGTTGCAGCCATTTTTCCCTGATCTTGCTTCTTATCCCAGAAAACGTCATGGGAGGTATATAGGCAAAAAAGGCAAAAGATTACCACAAGCATTTATAAAGGAAAAGATGTGCTAGATTTTAGCACTGAGTCAGTAAATAAAAACACTTTTAAACAAATATATCTGTTTCATTCTCTACGTCTGTTTGCTCTGTGTTGGCCTAGATCACGCCGGAAATGTTAATTTGTTTGCACTAAAGTCAGTTGGCTTCCATCTGCTGTAAACAAGGAGTCTGCTGAAGTGCGGCCTCCTTATCCAAGTCTCTCCATGTGAAATATTGCATTTCTCAGTCCCAGTTGCTCGAGGGCCGGGGCTCGATGATAATAAACGCCTCCGAATCTCGCTACGAGCAGACAGACACCGGAAAGCCGAATTCCCCCCTGTTCGGCCCTAAGTATTTGACGTTTAAACAAGTTGTTTGACTCTCCTTGAGTCTTTGCTGTTTCATCTATTCGAGAGACTCATAAAGTGAGGAACTGGCACGGCAGCAATAAATTTCCCTACTATTTGTTGGCCAGGGGAATATTATATATCACAGGGAGAGATTGCTATCTGTCAGTAGAAGAGCTACCAAAATATTGAGTGTTGGGTTACTTGGGGAACACAGCACTTTTTGTCCTGGCGCTGTGAGCAGCGGGAACTGAGAGGCTGGGTTTTGCTCTGCAGCATGAGCTATGCTGGGCTCGCCTCACTAATCTCCCGCTATATGAGCTCCCAGAGAACCTCTGACTATCATCTGCCTGTTTTAATACCTGTCAGCGCCTTCCTGCCTTTTTAGTGCTTCACTTCCTCCTCCCTCATTTGTACCCTTTTGTTTGACTCCAATCTCGCTCTTTTGTTTAATTTCTTTGTCGTTGTTCGTCGTCTGGGAAGGTGAGGCTGAACAAGGCCTGGGGGGGGGGGGCATTCCAGACCACTCCTGTCCAGGCTGGAGCGCTGACCCCCGAGCTCGAAGGCCACCCCGACTGCGGTAGGCCAATGGGCACGTTCCAGTTGCATTAGCATCCCGCTAACAGGCCGTTAGGTAGCGGTACGCTACTTGTGAATAAAAAGCCATCGCCGGCGCTTGCTTTGTCTGCCGTGGTTCTTAGCGCACCACTAACTGTGAATGCATTAGCAGGATGCTAATGCGATGGGTCTTCGTCGAGAATCACCACAGGGAGTTTTTCTTAGGAACTCTCACCTTAGTATCTCACCTTCGTATCAGGATAGTCATAAAGGTGGTGGGGTCCAACCCACGTGAGTTCTTTGTTACTTTTAGGATAATTGTGATCTTGGAACCTTTTTCTGTTAAATCCTGTTTGTGCAAATGTCACATCTCACTGTTTTTTTTTTTTTAACGCGTCTTTATTACCGCGCGACGTGAAAGGCCAGAGCAAAACCAATTCGCCGTGCCCTTGTTAGCGAAGGCTGTCGGCCCAAGTGTTTGCACCTTGGAAAATCTCCGTGGAATCGGCCTCCTTCTCCAACGCTGACCCTCTTCATTTCCATGCCGGCTTTTATGTTTCAAACAAATGATTATTTTTGTTATAAAAAAAACAGGGTTTGCGCCTGACATGGAAATTGAATAATACATTTAAAACTCAATTTCCCGAGATGAGATTACGCAAATCAGCCGCTCCTCCGCCCCGCCGCCTCGCTGCTTTCCCTAGAATTTACCGCGGTTTACTCTCTTCATTTGTCATAGCCGGCGTACATCTTTTCATGCCTCGTAGGATGTCTTTGTTCTTTACTTTGCATGGTTAAGCGGCGCATTTCTTCGACGCCTTGCGAGCTCTGACAGCGACCGGCACTCACCTAAAAGCAATTACCCTGCCGCTTTTAATGGGCACTGCCTGCGCCTCGCGCCACGTGACCGCGACGATCGCGCACTTCCGTCAGCTCGGACGGCCGCTTCCTTCAGGGGTGTTGAGCGAGAGGTTTAGTATGTAGAGACCTGTGGGGGTGGCGGGGTCTGCTGGCGGTCCCCCCCCCCCCCCCCCTCTGAGAGGGGCCCTGACACTGCCTTTACCACACACGTGTTTGTAATTAACACATCCTACCAGAGCAGTTACTGGAGTAATTCAAAACACCTGCAGGGCAGGTGGGGGCTCTCTGACTTCTGATTTGTGAATGTCTTTGTTTGGAGGGGAGGGGGCTTTTTACTGACCATTGAGGGGATGCGAGTATAGAGGGGTGCTTTTTTGGGGTGGGGGAGGGGGGTCGGCTAGTCTCGATCCACAGATGACTCTTCACCCTTGGAATCCCCCTCATTCCCGTTCTGAGTTTGTTAGTTTTCTCAGTGTTTTTTTCCATGTTTGATTCTGGGTTCAAGAGGTACCAAACGGCAACTGGAGTAGCTGGGGGGGGTGGCTGGGGGCGATATGGACGAGGCCTCCGCTGAGTCAGGCCGGAGGAATCCTGCGAGGGGCCAATGCCCAGCCGACAAACCGCCCCCCCCCCCCATTCAAAAAAGGGGGGCATATTTGTGGTGCCAATCGCGCTGGCTTGTGATCTGGACTGTGTTGCGTTAGTAACCCGAAACGACCCCCCCGACACCCCCTGGTCCAGTGTCATAGTGCGGTGTGTTTGTTCTGCGGGGGGAGGTGGGGGGGCAAATGCTGCCTCGCTGTCCGTTCCTCCATCCGAGTCACATTTCTATCTCCCGATCTCCGTTGTCCAGGCTGGAGCCTTAGTGCCGAGCGCCTGTTCTGGTTCGGCGTGGTGCTAAGCTAAGGCTTTGGACAGGAGGAGTCATTAAGAAGGCATTAAGCTGCCATGTTAATGAGTGGTCAAGGCCTTGTGGAAGAGCACTTCAATTCTGACATCGCCCTTGCCCCCCCGAGCGGTAGGGGGGGCTCGGACTTGCCTCTCTGTGGTGTTTATAACAGCAGAATTCAGGGCAGCAGATTTTTGCCTTTTATAGACATTTCCTTGCCTGTCCTGCATGGCAGCTTGGGGCCAGATCTCCGGCTTCTGCACTGACCCGCCAGAACCCCCCCCCCACCCCGAAAACTCCCATCCTGTGCTTCATCCTCCAGAAGTGCAGTGTAAATACACCTTGAACGTGGGCAAAAACGTCTCTCTGGACAGGAATTTGGAATCCCATAAAGAGCGTTCATTTCTGCAATCAACACATTCAGATTTGGGTTGGGGGGGGGGTGTCCTTGACCCCTTTTGGCTCTCGAACCCTGGTCCTCCATCTCCGTCCTGGTTGGCTTGTCAGTTTTCTTGAAGACATTTCTTTCTAATACTCTCCTTTTTTCACAAATATTCTGTAAAATTTGTACAGAATATATCAATTCTATAAAGCATATTGCTGGACATACAGGATATTACTGTGATCATGTAACATTATTATGTATTGTGTTTGGGATGTCTCAGTGCTCAGCTTGCTGCTTTATTTTGCCATCTAACCAAACGATCAGTGACCAAGATGTATTGATTTTCTCTTTAGTTGTTTAGCGCTGTGTTTCTCCGTTGTACATTTCGAATGACCTCCATACACATCCATCCACTCTCATAGCGACGTGGCTTTCCACGGCTGGCGAAAAATAAAACGTCATGGAATATTTTTGGTATGAATGAGAAATGTCCCGCTCAAAGTGATGGTGCTGTTTTGATTGGCAAAGCAGAGGAAAAAATGGAGGAGAATTTCAAAGCTGTCGCTGTGTGTTACACAGAGCAACGAGCCTCACATTTCTGCCCAATTCTCGCTAATTCTGCACTAAATAGTGTGTGACTGACTGCCTAACGAACCATTTTCGCCGGCGATCGTCAATCGGAGCGGCCTGTCGGAGGAGGATGGGGTGCATCCCGGTAATTGGTGCCGTTTTTGCTTTCCTGGGTGTGCTGTCTGGGCTCTTTGACCCGAGCAACACCCCCCCCCCCCCACCCACTGACGCTCCAGCCCGGCGCTCATGTAAGAGATACTTCAGGTTTGAGTGCGGAGGACCGGTTCACCTTCATTTACAAACAGTGCGGGACTTTATAAGACTACCTGTTTATTTTCTTTTGGATCCCGTAACTCGATCCCCTTTCACGGGAAGTTTGGGATAGCGGCCGCCTCTCCCAGGCTCGCAGCAGTCCCGCTCAGGGAGCTGGCTGCACCGCGGCTTGGAAAGGGATTTTCCGCGGTGCTGCAGATTAGGAGCAGTGCATTAAGCTCTGCCGCGCTCATAGCGGGCCGAGGGGGCCGAGCGGGCGACAGGAATGTGTCTTTGATCAGCCACACACGGCGTGCAGAGGTGCCCCCGACCCGTCCGCCAGGAATTCCTCTGTGTCAGTGGGCCTCTGAGAAAAATCTCAGCGCAAACAAACAAGGTATCGGCTTACCTCGGGCCTGGGGATCGCACCGCGATCGGGCCGTTTTTCAGGCGCGCTGTTTATTGTTTTAACGTGACTTTCCCGTCGTTTGCATCATCGGCCCCCTAATTAGATTTTACTTTCTGTGTTTTTCTTTTCCTCTCCCTGCTCCATCTTTCTGAGAACAGAATGGCTTAGGGTTAGGGTTAGGCTTAGAGTTAGGGTTAAGCTTAGGCTTAGGGTTTGGGTTAGGCTTGAAGCTGCAGCCCTGCTGGTGGTGCCACATTAAACGGCCTCAGGATCAACTAGCCTGAAAGCAAGAGGCTTTACCTGTGCTGGCTCTGTTTTTTGCCCCTTCTGGAAGCCAGTGTCTGACGGCCTTCAGCCGTTGCAGGGGGGCTCAGTGCCCAGAGACACGTGTGGACTTACTCCTTTGCTGTGTAATGGACCAGGGGGAGGCGCTGGGGGGTGGAGACTGGTGCAAGTCATCGGTGGATGCGGTTTACAGTTGCAGGTAAGGCTTTCAGGGATTAGCGCAACCCGGTCCTTTGGGTGGGGTGGGGGTAGGCATTCAGCAGAGTGCTCGTTGCAGGCTTACTCCCCCACCCCACGCTCTGCCCCCACTGCACGCCTGTGCCAAGTCTCATGTACCACATGGGAGCCACTTGTGTTTTATTTTAACCCCCCTACCCCCACTCCCATCCTTGATTTCTCTAGGAGCCCCCCACCACTGTTCAGCGCCAGCATTGCCAGCAGGCAACCCCCCCACCCCACAAACCCTGGGGCTGTCACCCTTGCAGGGGGGTTCTGATCCACCTGGATCTGGGGAATGTGCCGCACGGCGCCCCCTGCAGGGTGTCGGGACAAAACCCAGCCTCACTGGGGAACCCCTCCCCTAGCTATCAGCTACATGTGAGTGGGTCTCCATCACTGAGGGGGCTTTCCCCATCCTGATGGGGGCGCCGTTCTCCATCGCCCCCCCTCCCGCTGTTTGCTGCAGTTTTTCCCGTGCTGCAGTCTCAGTTGCAAGCCCCGGAACACCTCTGTCCCTTGTTTTCCAGCACTTTCCGCCGCCTTTGAAACGAAGTTGGGAAACACTTTGCTCAGTTGCCCTCCTCTGTCTCAGCACTTAGGAGGAGTTCTGAGACCGGCACAGACGTGACGATCCAGTGCATTTACATTTATTTATTTTTCGTGCAAGTTTTAGTGTGAGAATCTGATTTAATTGGGTGTTTTTCTTTTTTTTTCCTCCGTGAACAAACCCTAACCCTCTCCTGCGCCTCACATGGCGTGGTCTGTGTGTGTGTGTGTGCGTGTGTGTGCGTGTCTGTGTGTGCCCCTCTTTCTCCCGGCTGGTGCTGCTCTCCGCTGCGTTCCGGGCCCCTCGAGCCTTGGGGGAAGACAGTGACTTAAAGGGGCCTCATATCAAAGGTTGGGATGTTTAAGATTGTGTGTCAATCCTTGTCAAGCGAAAAGAAAAACAACTATGTCCAGTTTTCAACGAGAAGATGAAGAGGAAAACAATGGCGGGAATAGCAGGTGGGGGTTAGGGAAACCCGACCCAGAATGGCTCGCACTTTGATGCACAGTTGATTTTTCAGCATTTCAAACTGCACTTGTCTGTGATGGTCATGGGCAGCCAGCCCGCCCCCTCACCTCCACACCCCCACCCCCCCAGAAACAAATATGGAAATCCATGCCTCCTAGCAACAAAATGAAACACTGGCTGGAGAAGAGAGAGATCCCTGTTACCCGTCCCCTTCAGCCCCCCCCGCGCCCCCCCCTTCGCCCCCCCGGGCCCTCTCTCCAATAACAGGGGGGGCTTTGGGAGGGCCTCCTCATATTTTGTTTGCACAATGCATTCCCGCGGGCCCTTTATTTATGTCAATCTTTCTTTTGATCAGAGTCCGGTTACCCACTTTGTTCCTGTGACTGAAAGGAGCCACCTGCATGGCCGGGCCCCGCTGGAATTCTTGGGAAAGTTTACCGTCAATTAATATGGCTAAATTATTTCTTCACATGGCAAACTACTTATGTAAGCTGATCCGGCTCCGCGGCTGATTCTGTGACATCTGGCTTGGATATTTTGGACAGATGGCTGTACAGCCCCCGCTTGCAAAAAAGTCGGGACGCTGTGTAAAGAGTAAATAACAACAGAACACAATGATTAGGAAATCCTATAAACTTATATTTAACTGAAAATAGAACAAAGCCAACATATCAAATGTTGAAATCGAGAAATTGTACTGTCCTGTAAGAAATATATGCTCAATTTGAATTTAAAGGCAGCTACACAGTTCAAAAAAGTTGGGACAGGGGCAACAAAAGACTGGAAAAGTTGTGCAATGCAAAAATAAAATACCTGAATATCTCACAACTAATTAGGTTAATTGGCAACAGGTCAGTAAGATGATTGGGTATAAAAAGAGCCTGCCAGAGAGGAGGGGTCTCTACCCAGGGAATATGGGGAGAGGTTCACCACTCTGTGAAAGACTGTGTGGGCAAATAGTGCAACAATTTAAGAAAAATGTTCCTCAATGTAATATTGCAAAGAATTTGGGAGTTTTATCTACAGTACATTCTATCATTAAAAGATTCAGAGAATCTCGAGAAATATCTGTACGCAAGGGACAAGGCCGAAAACAAATAAAGGACAGCCATAATCTTCGGGACCTCAGGTGGCATTGCATTAAAAACAGACACAATTCTATAGTGGAAATCACTGCATGAGCTCAGGAACACTTCCGAAAACCATTGTAGCTGAACACAGGTTGTTGCTGCATCCATCAATGCAGGATAAAACTCTGCCACGCAAAGAAACCATAATTAAACATGATCCAGAAAGGTTGGCAACTTCTCTGGGCCCAAGTTCATTTAGGATGGACTGAGGCACAATATCCTGTGGTCTGATGAATCAAAATATCATATTCTTTTTGGAAATCATGGACACTGCATCCTCTGGGCTAAAGAGGAGAGGGATCATCCAGCTTGTTATTAGCAGACAGTTCAATAGCCAGCATCCATGATGGTTTGGGGGTGCATTAGTGCCCATGGCTTGGGTAGCTTGCACATTTGGGAATGCTGAGCAATATATACAGGTTTTGGAGCAACGCATCCAGCCATCCAGACAATGTCTTTTGCAAAGAATGCCTCGTGCATTTCAGCAAACTGCATTCTGCACATATTACAACAGCATGGCTCTGTAGTAGAAGAGCCCGGGTGCTAGACTGGCCTGCCTGTAGTCGAGACCTGTCACCCATCGAAAACATTTGGTCCATCATGAAACAAAAAATACGACAAAGGAGACCGAGACCCCAAACTGGTGAGCAGCTGAAATCCTATATCAGGTAAGGATGGGACAACATTTCACTTTCAAAACTCCAGCAACTAGTCTCCTCAGTTCCCAAATGTTTACAGAGTGTTGGTAAAAGAAGAGGTGATGCAACACAGGGGTAAACATGCCCCTGTCCCATGTGATGCTGGCACCAAATTCATATTGAGCATATATTATTTATAAAACAAATTTTCTCAGCTTCAACATTTGATATGTTCTCTTTGTTCTATATTCAGTATTGGTTAATGTGATTTGTAAAACATCGCAGTCAGTTTCATTTACACTTTACACAGCATCCCAACTTTTTTGGAAACGGGGTTGTACCTGCTGCAAGAGATATTGGCTGTAGTTGCGGAGGGCAACAGGGTAAGTGGGTGTGTGGCTGGTGGGGGAGGGGCTAAACTTGACCCCTTGTCGGCCTCTGACCCCCCTTGGATGTCCCCTCCCCCCAGAAAAAAAAAACACTCCCACGTCTATTAAGCAATAGTTGCATTTTAAAGGGTGTCGGGGGGTTGAAGATTACACATAGGTCAGGGGTGGTTAGCACCCTGAGACAGACACGGTGAAACCTTCTGGCCTTCCGCTTGGAGGTACTTCCTGTTTTTGGCTGGTTGCCCCGTGAATTACGACGCCTGTAACTTTCCCTTACTCAGTCTAGTAACTCTCTGTTATGAAAAATTATATCCATCTATCCATCTTCTACAGCAGGGCTGTAGAGGGCCTGGAGGTTATCCCAGGATACCTGGGGCATGTGGCCGAGGCTGGATGGCACATAGAGCAGTGTTCCCCAACTCTGTTCTCGGGGTCCCCAGACAGTCCAGCAAAAACCATGAGGACTTTGCTGGGAAACACTGGTACAGATGGTGTTCCTCTAGAATGTTCAGTCTCAGTCTTTTGGATTTGCAGTGGCTTCTTCATTGGACAATTCTCTGATTCACTGAAAGGCATGTTTCTGGGCCTGGATAAAAGCCATATGGAGCACGAGGGCGAGCACGCGGCCCTCTACAGACCTGAGGGAGCATCCAGACCGGCAGCTGCGAAGGTGAGAGGAAGCAGTGCTGCCACCGAGCTGGCCTCCCCCAGGAAAACCGACGCAGGAATATTTAACTGAAAAAGCAGAAAATATTTCAGCATCATGACATCAAGGGCAGCCTGTTTTTATGACCTTTTACTCGGTTACTCACCGCGTCCCATATCTGCCGCTGCTCGCTTAATGAGTTGCCTTGTGACTGTACGGGCAATTTATTAGGAACCCTTATGTAGCATTTGCTACACCCCCCCCCCCCAGTTTCTCCAGAATCACTCCAGGGCCTGATGAGTTGTGAGATACTGAGCTGTTGTTTTTGCACTTGTGGCCTTCCTGTTAGCTTTAACGAATCTGGCCATCCACCTGCGACCTCTCTCATTAACAGGCTGTCTCTTCGACCACAGAGATGCCGTTGACTGGAGGTTTTTTTGTGTACGACACCGTCCTCTGTAAACTCTGTGGTGTGTGAACATCCCTGGCAGGATGGCCATTTCTCAGATGCTGTAACCAGCAGCTACGACACCAACAATTACACCGACTGCAGCATGACGCAGATCAGTGTTTCTCAAACCAGTCCTCTGCCAGGGAATTGGGAGAGAGAGCAAAAACATGGCCTGTCTGGGGGTCCCCAAGGACTGGGCTGAGAAATGCAGGCATAGGTCTCACAGCGTGGCCTGTTCTAATGTATACATTTTTATTTGTTTAGTAGATGCTTTTATCCAAAAGAACGCACATTTTTGAGAAAGCAGGATCAGCCAGTTCCTGGACCAACTGGGCTAAGGGCCTTGTTCAGGGGCCTATAGTGAAAATTACTCTGCCAACCCAGGCATTTGAACCAGCAATCTTCTGATCAGAGGGACCCACTGAGTCCCCTCGCCCCGGCTCTGTTGAGCAGTACATGAACCTGCTGACCCTGCCGGTGCTGTATGTACTCATGACTGGCTGTCTGGAGGAGCAGCCTGTTTGCATTAGCAATCAGATGTACTTAATAAACTGGATGCTGAGTGTGTGCCTGCGGGTTCAAGTGGCCCATTAGCATGGCCCGTGCCGGTGTCCGGAACACTCTGTGCTAACCGTCGAAGATCGCGGCTCTGGTGACGGCGGCGGCGGCTTCCAACCTGGTGTGCCGCACTTTCCCGTGTATTCTGCACGCGTGGCAAGGTGGTCACACATCTGACGGAGGACACGTGTGGCTGAGAGCGGCAGACATGCAGCAAAATGTTGTAGCTATGCAATCTATATACAACATCTGACCTCCCCGTTACATCATAACACTACGACGAGTGTGAAATCCCTCATTTCCGGCAAATCACCAGTGCATGTTTATTTACTGCCATCCATATTTACCCACGGGGACGTTCTTCCCATAAGACATGGACCATGCTCTCGGGGTGTCTGTCCTTTGCAGTTTCAGTGACGGAGTACAGCCGTGCCGATCTGACACCCAGAAGCGATTTGGAGACTCTGCTACTGCAAGGGGAGTTGCTTGGCCTTTTTTCTTGCCTGTTGAGTGTTTCAGGTTTTTTTCTGCCCCAGCAGCCTAAAGAATCGGGGTGAAGGGTGGGGGGAATAAAACAGCTGTGAATGTTTACGTGGGAGCAGAGTTTACCAGTAGCGGAGAATTAGTTCACAGCGACGGCAAGCCGGCCCACAACAAACCAGCCAAATCATCGTGCGCCTCAGTTTATTGTGAGCATGACTCCCAACCGCAGGCGAGCAAAACTGCAACCTTTTTCATCCCGACGAAATGAACTCGGCATGGCGAGCTTTCACAAACATGCCTTCACGTCTGATCTTACAGATGGTTTCGGGAGAAAAAAAAAAAAAAAAAAAAAAAAAAAACGTTTTGTCAATATTCTAGAAAAACCGGAGGGGGAAGAAGCCCATTCCCTGACCCCATTCAAGGAAGACTCCTGGAAAATGTTATGGAGGGGTTTTTGAACATTTATACAAATGTGAACATGTGCTTATAAATACATAATATCGGGTAAGTACAGATGACAGGGGCTCTGGCTGAACGAAAATGAGAAACAACACATCCTTCAGGGTGAAGCTCTGCCTTTAAGCAGAAGTCACTGCCACAGTTGGATGATTGTAGTGCCTGTGAGTTGGAGCGTTTGACCGGAGCAGCTGAAATAGGACATGGGTATAAGCACAGGGCAGGCGGGGGATGGGGGGATGGAGGCAGGGCGTCCCTGAAGCCTTTACCTACAGGGGTCAGGCATGTGCATACTATAATACCTTTGTCTCTGTGGTGCCACCTGACTCACGTTCGTCTGTCCAATCTTCCAATCTCCCGGCCAATCGCGCCGCGCGATCGCCTCGGGCGCCGCCTTCAAACTCGGAGACCTCTTCCGCGGTCGCTAGGGAGAAGTTTTCAGGGTAAGTCGCAGATAAAATTCGTTTTCATGATTGGCGACACGGGCTTCGCCTGTCGTACTATAACTTTGATGTCAGGTGGCGATTATTAAACTTCGCTTCTTAGAGTTTAAAACGTTACGTCGCAAGCACAGTCACCGCGAAAAAGTTACGTGGGGAGGTACGTGACGGCGCACCTCTGCGCTGCAGGGGCACAGTGTATTGTTCAATGCGTGTTCGCATTACGTTTTTGCTTGTGGGCACCTAATATTTTACTGTAAATATTAACTAGTTCTCTGTCTAATCAGCTAGATGGTTTGTTTAACTGACAGTGTATGATTGTACTCATTAGTATGCACACCTAGTATATGATGGCACGGCATATGCTGTGTACCGCCAGGCAGAGGTTCCACCCCCGGTAGGGCTGTACGTGGACTGTGTGAGTGAGGGGCCCAGCAAGCTGCAGGTCAGGTTTGCTGAGTAGCCAGACCTAAACATACGCCTGGACATTTGGCACTTCGCGAGGAGGCTGGCCGTCGGCCGCACTACCGACCCTCATGCCCTCTACCCCACCTCCATGGGGCACCTGTCTGCCATGAGGAGGCTGGCCGTCGGCCGCACTACCGACCCGCATCCCCTCTACCCCACCTCCATGGGCCGCCTGTCTGCCATGAGGAGGCTGGCCCTTGGCCGCACTACCGACCCTCATCCCCTCTACCCCACCTCCATGGGGCACCTGTCTGCCATGAGGAGGCTGGCCGTCGGCCGCACTACCGACCCTCATCCCCTCTACCCCACCTCCATGGTCCGCCTGTCTGCCATGAGGAGGCTGGCCGTCGCCCGCACTACTGACCCTCATCCCCTCTACCCCACCTCCAGGGGACCTCACTCTGTTGCGGCAGGCGAAGAGGGAGCAGCATAGGCAGG